>VMOF01000320.1:17695942-17750942 GCA_011764245.1 Trialeurodes vaporariorum
TAATCTGAGCTGTTAGTCAAGTTTTTCTCGTATCCGGGGGTTTGTGAAAAAAAACCCTGACCCAGAAATCTTTGCGCCGACAGTTAGCTAATTCAGCAGAAGGATATGCAGCCTGATCATATCTCTACTAGAGGAAGTAGTGTGTAATAAAGCATTCACGAAGGTAAAATTCCTCAACCTAGCAATAACCTCTCTCAGCTATTCTTTACCAACCAGAATGTGTCTCTATGCTTGTTCACTTTGGTTAAACTTCTATAACAATCCCAGACTAGTAGTAAGTAGTAAATAATGGGCGGAAGCTTTTCTGTTGATTGTGAGGGTGATTCGATTAACTTGGTATGCGTGGTCTTACATGAGATGGCAGTTGACAGCTTGAACTGCTCTCTGAGCAATTGATAAGCTGGTGCTTCTGCCTATTTTTTGATGCGCTGCGACATCACTTTGGGACCAACTGTAGGCAAAATCAAACTGTAATCTATACTAAGCTGAACAACCTCACCCTTCTGATTATTTGATGAGAAGATAGTGTATTTAATGGTATATTTGGTAGAGAACCACATCAACTGACTGCTTGTTTACCCATCTTAAACACATTTACTTACTACCGTAGCTCTTCTCCAGCTTTCTGCACTCCATGAATTTTTTTCTTACATTGTTTCTGTATGCTGTAACTTCATATCAAATGATACACAGAAACATGTACTAGAGGTCGTTTCAGGAGGGAGGGAGGGAGGGAGGAAGGGAGAGGGAGAGGGAGAGAGAGGGAGGGAGGGAGAGAGAGAGTGAGAGGTTGAGAGCAAAGATTATTCATGTTTCAGACAGAGTTTGATTAGATACTTCAACCGCGGACTAATCCTGCGTCAAACTGTTGCTCTAATTTTACAATCATGATGCTGTGCCAATGCAAGTCAGCAATGTCTTTTAAGCTTTGAACCTTTGAGAACAGATTTAAGCTCATCTGCAAGCACCCCGGCCCATAAAAGTGTAGCTGATCAGTTCTCTTGTTCTAAAAATCCTCTCTCTGCATTCAGTGTACACCAGGAAGTAGCTAGATTTGCAGAAAGAAAGGCAACATGATGCACCAGAGTTTGTGAATGCCTTGATCCGCAAAAATTCCCAACTACAGGAGGAAATTGAGTTTTATGAATTTCATGAGATTAAGTGTGATCATTGCGGACATGTAAATAGAAATTCTAATCTCAGCAGAATTTTGCAACTGCCTGTAAGCTTAAATGAACAGAGTATCACCAACATGATCAAAAATTATTCTTCGTGGAACTATCCCGAGGGTTTAAAGTGTGAACTTTGTTGATGCGGCAATAAGAAAAAATGCACTTTTATCAGTAATACAGGAAAATGCTCACTATCCAATTATTATTGAATAAGTGGGAAAATGGACAAAGTGTCAAAATAACAAATTTTCAACTAGATGATCTCCGTTCATCTGATCTTACTGTTAATGGTAGTCTCTTCAGGTTGCATTCAGGGATGTTCCATCATATGGAACAGTGACAGATTCGGGTCACTACACGGTTGTTGTGCGCTTGGAGTATGATAAAATATTTGAGCAAATGACCAAAACATTTCTGAGTGTCGATGACCCGAGGGGACCAAGGATGCCTACTTGCTGTTCTATTGTAAGGTGGAATAATTGCGACGAATAACTAAATTGAACCAAACCATTTTAAGAAAGATGGACTCAATGGCAATTAATTCATGCCAACATTCTTGCGTGTCTGCACACCTAGCAGGTTTGTTTAAATTTCAACAATTGCCATTTTTAAGCTCGGTTCGATGATTCATGTACATAGTGAACTCGAGCGGCGGAGGTTTTAGTGGGTATGCCACACTCTAATACTATTCAAGAGACATGCTGGAGAATCTCACACAGAGCCTTTAAAAGGTCAGGTTATAAAAACTTTGCTCATAAAAAAAAAAAAAAAACAAACAAGCAGCCAGCAGATTTTGTATCGCAGTCTAGCGATACAAAGATAACATGCAGTCAATCAGTGTAAGCTGCTTTGACTGCGTTGTTATTCTGGTAATACCGCTTTTCATTAAGTTTCATAGCATATAGGGTGTCAATTAAAAAAGGAGCTAGGCCAAATATCTCGAGAACGGCTCCGGATTTTGAAAAACACTAAAACACGTGTTCAAATGCTTGGGGGGGACATCTTTATAGGGGTTTCCGATTTCGGGGCCATCTCCAGGGGCCCGCAGGGCGGATACCACGTCCCTAAATTCAATACTTCAAACGGGGCCCCCATATTTTATTTATTAATCGAAAAGAGGGTGAAATTATCAGACTTTTGGTGCGAATCGAAGTTCAATATCGTTTTTCGTTTTTGATACTTCGAAGGTCAAAGTTCGATTTGGACAAATTTTTTAAAAAATCATTACTCCTCTTTGAAGAGTGGGAAATTTTAAAAAATCAAGGACACAAAATACTCTAATAAGTAACCCCTTTTTCAAAAAAAAATTTAATTATGACAAACATTTAGTAAAATTTTTGGGTTTTGAAGCTCCCAAAACTTTTAGACGTTTTTGGCCCCCAAGGAGGGCCATCTAAAAAATTCCGAGGTACAACCCCTATTGATTGATACATAAATAAAAGGCGTAACAAACTGAGCATTTCGGTGCAAACCGGAGTTCGATATCGTTTTTCACAATCGAGATATCGCAATCTGTAAATTGACATTCGATATCTCAAATGTAAAAACGATATCCACCCCCGGTTTGCGCCGAAATGCTCAGTTTGTTACGTCTTTTCGATTGATGTATCACTCAATAGGGGTCGTGATTCGGAATTTTTCAGATGGCCCCCCTTTGGGGGCCCCAAAAAATGTCTAAAAGTTTTTTGAGCTTAAAAACCAAAATTTGAATAAATGTTTGTTATAATTGAATTTTTTTCTAAAAAGGGGCTTGCTTTTCAGAGTATTTTTGTGTCCTTGATTTGTGAATTCCGACTCTTCCAAGAGGAGTAAGTAATGCCTCTTGAAAATGGGCCCAAATCGAACTTGGACCTTCGATATAATCGAAAACGAAAAACGATGTCGACGTTTAACTTGTACCAAAAGTCTTAAAATTTTTCCCTTTTTTTGATTATTAAATAAAAAAATTGGGGGGCCCCATTGAAGTATTGGATTTAGGGAGGGGTCCCCCCTTTGGGGGCCCCCCCCCAGAGAAAACCCCAAATCGGCGTCCCCCTAAAAAGATGTCCTGCTCAAAATAATTTAACACGTGTTTCAGCGTTTTTCGGAGCCGTTCTCGAGATATTCGGTCTGGCTCCTTTCTTAATTGACACCCTGTATACATGGTGATCCAGAGCACCTGTACCAGGCATTTTTCTTGAGAATGGCTGATTGAAATGTTTTGAAACATGGAAGTCGCATTGGGAATCAACCCAAAATTTTTTCATTTATCATATTATCGATAGCTTCCAATACTTAGCCCTTTGGGGCATATTTGAAAGGGGAGGCTCAATCACATCTATATCTTTTTTTTCAAAAAGCTCTTTTAAAGTTATGAGAAAAGCTCGTGTCCTTAAAGTTCAGGCAATTTCCTACATTTTTGCTCTCAAGGACATTTCCCAAAAAAACCTCAATTTTTTGAGCTATGGCGGATTTTTGGAAAAAATTTGAATTGGCTTTTGTGGCCACCCTGTTGAGAATTCTTCAAATACATAACAGCTTCTGATCAAATGGTTGGAACCTTTTTGATTGATGTGAACTAGTTTGGTACCTTAAAGTGAAAAAATTAGGTGTATTTCGTTAAATTAAAATTTTGGGCAGTCCATGTCTCAGACCATGGAATCGATCCGATTCTGCCCTTGAAGCCCCAAAAATTTTTGATTTGAAAAAAACACCTTTTTTTTTCTCCTCAAGGTAACATGTTGCACATCGATCAGAAGGTTTCGATATATTTTTTCAGAATCTGTCAAGTTTTGGGAGAAATTCTCAACTGGATAAGAAAAAGGGCTGATTAAAAAATTTTCCAAGTCCCTATAGCTAAAAAAATTTTGGTGTTTTGGTAAATGTCTATGGGAGCAAAAATGTTGGCAATTGCCTCTGCTATGAGGATATGAATTTTTTTCGTACTTTCAGAAGATGCTTTTTTGAAAAAAACTTGATAAAAGTGTGTGAGCTTCTCCTAATATGAACGAGGAGCTGATGAGGGCTTTTGAAAATATCAAAAATGAAAAATTTTGTGTCCATTCCGTAACCGTTTTTTTTGATTCAAAACATTTCGATCAGCCGTTCTCGAAAAAAATGCCTGGTGGTATGGTTCCTCTCATCTTGAACTCTAGGCCACTGTCTCTTATTTCGTCATTTGTGAGTGTCTATATTAAAAGTTCTCTTTCATTTGGTTTTTCTCTTAAACTCTGTGCAGTGTGCTGGTTCCTCTTATCTATATAGTTATCATCGCTGCATTATGTTCTGTATAATTTCAATGGGTATGCAGAGTTAGTGAGAGTGGTGATTTATTTTCTATGTGAAACTTCTGAGAGCAAGTGCTTTTGTTCATTTTTTTTTTTAATTTCTATTAATTTCATGTCAAAAATTATTTCACCAAAACTTTCAGCTAAACCTCAAGTGATTGCGGCCAAGACCCAAAAATCTTTCCCCCAAACCAGCTCCATTTTACTTCACCTCCCCCAAAACCCTTCTTCATAAAAATTTGCTCGTAAAAACTTTTCTTTCAAATTTTTCCTATATTTATTTCCCTACACCCGGAGGACGTGTCGTTCTGATTCAACTTGCAAGTCATGTGATATCAGAGCGACCAAGTCTTAAGTTTCCTCGATTAGGTGGCTTCAGAGCTCCTTCAAATAATTTGATACTTCTCCTGATCACATTTTCTATTTTTCGGATAAAGCGCCTTCAATAATTTGATACTTCTCCTGGTAACAGATCTTCCGTATGAAGCTCCTTCAAAATATTTGATACTTCTCCTGTAAACACTTTCGTCTGAATAGCCGCATACAACCGAAAGACATGGTAGCTCTGATTCAACTTGCAAATCATCTGATATAAGAGCGACCAAGCCCTAGTAGCATCGACTCCTATTTTGTTCAAATAAAATGGCAATTTTTTTTGAAATGTTATTGATTTTTCCCAAGAAATTTTACTTGAGTAAATCTCAGATAAATCTTAGTTGGGTTTGACATTTTCTTATATTTTATTTGAATAAATTGAAATTTTTTTTTGAATAAAGTGCAGTTTTAATTAAATAAATTGCAATTTACTCCTTTAAATTGAAATTTATTTTGAATAAAAAAGAAATTTTTTTCAAACAAACTTGAACTGTACAGAATTTCGTACTTTTCGTGAGGTGCTTTGCTTCATGAGAACTGTGACTGTTAGTGTAATTTGCCTTAACTTTTAAACGTTCAGATCCCAGGTAATCTCGGATAAAGCTTGAACTTGTCTTTAGGTTCCTCTATTTACCATTTTACTGGTGTGAGTAAAGTTGGTACAGAAGTGCATCAAAAATCAGAGACTAGGAGAAAATAAAATTCAAACCCCAAAATCTACACCTGAGGTCACACCTACCTGCGATTCAAGTTAATCTGCGCGTTGACTGGTTGTTGAGTTCCATCGTTGATTGTACTTTGAACTGACTTTAGCAAATTATAATAATGTATTTGAAATTAAAATTTGCAGCAAATCTGATTTCAAAGTTGAACTTCAGTCAGTTTGGACATGAAGATGCAAATAACAGGATGACTGACTCATTCGTGGTTCTGAAGTTTGCACGGACCGAACGGAAGAGTTTCATTTCATTGAGAAATTAAGAGTATTCTTCAATAAGAGAGCGTTTATAGTTGAATTGAAAGACTAAAATACCCACTTAGCAGAAATAAGAAACTACTGTCATCATTATGGCAATAATGGTGCAAGAAATCAATCACAACACTGACTTAGAATTACCAGTATTAGGTTTACGGTTAGGTACTCCGTAGAACTCTGAAGTGACCAAAATACAGTAATTCACTGACACCTTGTTATGAAAAAAAAAACCCAAACCCAACTTTCTTTAAAAGTGAAGACAACACCAGGTCGTGCGATGCACGAAACGGGGGACCAATTCATTATAATGTTATGTTCTTTTACCAAGGATATAGGGGTGGACAAGAAGGGTGTAAAACGGTGCCATACTAAAAATTTTTCTGTAAGGTTGATCGGAGAGCATCCATCTTGCTCCACTCATCTATTTTGCCCAAGTCAATTCGATTCATCCTAGTCAATTGAGCCACTTGAGTGAATGTTAGCATGAGATTCGAGTGAAGTTCAGTCACAACTTCGTAACCACTTATTTATCGACTGCTTCCAAACAAGGGGGAAAGTTACTTTATCCTACTTAAGAATCTTAGGTGGATATGCCGCTAAAGTAGTCGACAATTTTATCGCAACCGATTGGACCCAAGGATTCATGATTTACTCACATTTTGGAAAAACTGATTTGATTGGTCCAGGTCAAGATTTGTTTCGACTTAGGTTACATCGAGTAGAATTAGACAAATCGAGTTGGCTTTCCCCGATTAGATCTAATGTGTCCAAATTAACACTATCATTTGTACTTGGCTTCTAAGTTTCTCTCTTCAGACTTTGTAAGATTATTGACAAGATTATGACCATTTTCCCTCATGCCCAGAGCCAAAGCCTGGCATCATAAACTGTGCTGTTCAGTGTCGAACACACTTCTTGCACTTTTTCAGCGTAGCTTCAGATAGCTTCATAATGAAGCTTTTTTCATCCTCGCAAAACTATCCGTTTGCAAGTAAAAAATGTCGAATCATCTTAAGCAGTTTCAATGAAAGATGAGTCACTGTAACCATTCTATTAGAGGGGGGCCATTTTGAGTATAGGGTTCTGACAAACAATGGTGCCTGTTTCCAAACCGCATCAAAGCGCATTGATGAGCGCTTGATTAGTAACGAGTTGAAACTCTGCGCAAACCAACTGCTCTCCCATGCGCTCTGATGCAGTTCAGAAGCAGGCACCGCTTCTTGACAGGACTCGATACTCAAAATGGTCCTGCTATACTAAATAATCTCCTCCGCTCATCTCCTCAATCAATGGCTGCTCTTCATGTGAAGAATCTGCATTCATGAGCGGATTTCAACTTTAACATTGTTTAAACCGTAAGTTATCATAATTTAGATATGAATGTACCACAGCAGAAGCATTTTGAGTATCAGGTTCTAACAAGTAGTGGTACCTGCTTCTGCATTGCATCAAAGCGCATTCTTGAGCAGGTGATTATCAATTAGTCAAAAATCTGTGCTAAACAACCACTCACGGATGTGTGCTGGTGCGATGCAATGCAAAAACAAGCCCTGCCACTTGTCTAAGCCTGATAGTTAAAATGCTTTAGTTCTAAATAAATATTTGGTAGGTATTACTAAAAACTCATGAGTAAATCATGAATCCTTAGGTCTAATTAGTTACGATTCAATTGTCGACTTCTTAAGTGGAACAGCCCTCAGGCTATATTCACCTGACATTCCATTGTAGAACAATGTGATTGTAACTTTCTCATCTTGTCGGACAGTTGTACTTAGGTAAATAAATACTTAAAAAAGTTCTTACCAAACTCCAACCAAACCTCGTAGTAAAATTCACTTCACGAGTGGCTCAATCAACTTGGGCAAAAGAGGAGTCAAGTGAAATGGATGCTCTCCGATCGACCTCGCAGCCCAGTATTTCAGTCGACACCATTTATCATTGGATGAATGCATCACACAACTTGGTGTTGGTGCTGACAATTAAATAATTCTGCTCTCCATGACTGTCATGCAGGCATAGGTACAATTGGTCTGAAATGTAAAGGTCCACCCTTTGCTTTTTCTTTCCTTTCGGTACCTAACTTCTCTAGACCACTGCTAGGTTAACGAAGTTATCTACTTCAGATCACTCAACTTAAGAGATGAACATGAGAAAATCTGTCTCAGGAAGAGAGAGTTTGCTGAGAGAGGTCAAACTACAAAATTTTTGAATAAACCACCACAAAAATACCACTTTCACTCGTCGAAATGCCAAGAAAGGCGATGAGTTACGGCATTACGAGGCAATAACACACTGTAGAATCTGACCAATTAAATGAAAGCTATGAAGAACTTGAGTAATTCAATTCGTAAAAACTGAAGTTACGGCTTTGATTGACAGAAAACACGCACAGTTCATAAAGAAATTCTAATTTTAAAATCTCTGATAGAATTCGAAAACACGCGAAAATACATTGCGGGGAACCTTCGGTTTGTTTTCACAACACACATCTCTAACCTTAAAATCTCCGAGGCGGTTACGCATGTTTACCTGAGTTTCCGAACTAGATATAGCTCGTTAGTAATCACAGACAAAAAAATGAAACTACCAAATTTATTCATAACGGAGACAATCCTTATGAAAACTTCGGGTCAATTCTCAGTCAAAACCTCACTCAACATTCAAACATTTCAATCGGCGCACGATGGATCCAAATCGAGTCCTAAGTGGTCAAAAATACAAAGACATGAGATATCACAAGAACTGTCGATCCATCAATGATGTATCTCCGATAAATATGGGACAAGCCAGGATAGAAAAACCGAGCCAAATAAACCCCTTAAAATCAACTATAGTACCCAGCTAAAATACTAATTTTCCAACTTTGAAAGGATCGAATTTGGACCGGCAAAGATTTGATTTCTGTCCATTGTGCGGCGGACCGAAGAATATCGAAAATCCGATATGGCGCGCGATACGGATTTTTCCACGTTAAAGGATAGGGAGACTTTTGGCGTTGCCGCTCCGCAATATATCGAACGAAGGGAATCCACCGTAAAACGAGACGCGATCATTACGTGCGGAAATCTGACAACGCACGTTTGCGACCAAGCCGAAAATTGTCGATTATTTTGCAGGAAGTTTATGGCCAAAATCGATACGAACCCATAACAAAAACATGCAGTACTTACTGCATGTTAAAAAACAAAAAAAAAAAAACAAAAAAACAAAAAAAACAAAAAAACAAAAAAACAAACAAAAAAAAAACAAACAAATAAAAAACAAACAAAAAACAACCCAATGCAATCAGAGATTGGTAACATTTGATTTGTATTATCAACCACCAACTATTTGCAGTTGAACTCAGCTTTTTGGTCAAGCCAGAATCATCCAAGTGTCTCCCAAAACGGGCACTGATATTGCCACAAAAACTTTAATCAAAATGATTAAAGTAAAAAAGCTGGCCAAGCAA
Source organism: Trialeurodes vaporariorum (assembly GCA_011764245.1). NCBI lineage: Eukaryota > Metazoa > Arthropoda > Insecta > Hemiptera > Aleyrodidae > Trialeurodes > Trialeurodes vaporariorum. Next base: position 17,705,183 of record VMOF01000320.1, read on the forward strand.
AAAAGTGTCTCCCAACTCCGCTTCTCCTTCCTTTCTCTTCTCTCCCCCAATTTATTTTATATTGCAAGCTGGTTCATTTGACTTTACACTCCTTGCTAAAATCCAAATTTCCGAGATTATGGCTCTCTTTTTTAGCGCCAAAAGGCACTGAAATCAGGGAGCCAAGTTACTTTCTTTCTTTCTAACTCCGTGCCAGTATGCAATCTGTGATACCGCGCACACTTTTAACCAACGAGGCGGGAGGCTGGCTGGCTGAGTTGACTGATTAGTCGACGCCGCTAACGCGGCGCGACTGCTGGTTGCGATTTTTTCTTCGATTAATCGCACAAATATTGCTGATATAACACGAAAGTCAAGGAATCTGCGGTGAAGAAATTATTACCACTGCCGTCTCTACAAATCAACGAAGAGAGAGGGGGAGGGAGAGGGAGAGAAAGATAAAGAAAGCGGGTAGTCACAATTTATTTCAAGAAATAATTGGAAGAAAAAATGAAAATGAAGGAGGAACTTCAGACTTTGCCGGGGGTTTTTTTTGGGGGGGGGGGTATTGGTGAAATGACTGTCGGATACTTGGAGACGTTTTCTGAGAATTTGAATGGGAAAAAACCCCCCGGCCAAAGTCTGAAGTTCCTCCTTCATTTTCAATTTTTCTTCCATTATTTCTTGAAATAAATTGTGACTACCCCGCTTTCTTTATCTTTCTCTCCCTCTCCCTCCCCCTCTCTCTTCGTTGATTTGTAGAGACGGCAGTGGTAAAATTTCTTCACCGCAGATTCCTTGACTTCCGTGTTATACAGCAATATTTGTGCGATTAATCGAAGAAAACAATCGCAACCCAGCAGTCGCGCCGCGTTAGCGGCGTCGACTAATCAGTCAACTCAGCCAGCCAGCCTCCCGCCTCGTTGGTTAAAAGTGTGCGCGGTATCACAGATTGCATACTGGCACGGAGTTAGAAAGAAAGAAAGTAAACTTGGCTCCCTGATTTCAGTGCCTTTTGGCGCTAAAAAAGAGAGCCATAATCTCGGAAATTTGGATTTTAGCAAGGAGTGTAAAGTCAAATGAACCAGCTTGCAATATAAATAAATTGGGGGAGAGAAGAAAGGAAGGAGAAGCGGAGTTGGGAGACACTTTTTTGCTTGGGCCAGCTTTTTTACTTTAATCATTTTGATTAAAGTTTTTGTGGCAATAATTAATCAACGCACCGCAGTTTTGTTCATTATCGTTTTCCAGTCGGCTGCTCCCCTCCTTTCTCACCCGCGATCCACCGGCGTAATGGGCCACGTTGCGTTCGCTGGAAAGGGGGGGGGGGGTAGTAGCGTGGCGCGGGCGCCCGCGCTCCGGCTTTCCTATACCCTCTTCCGTGCCGTATGTATGATCGGAGTGCCCCACATGCATGCCTTTGTACGTACCACGCATTGCGGAGTCGCGTTTTGAACGGCGCGTCGTCTGAAATTCTCGAATCCTTAATCGTCGAGTTGCTCAAAACCGCTCATGTACTTAATCGTAAGTGTCGTGACTTTGAGTCGACACAGCTGAGTTTTGGGTCGATCACGTTTTTAGATGTAAGTGTACACATTACATCGGTTACACCTCCTGTAAACTATGTAGAGATTCAAAGCTTCTTGTATAAGATGTTTCATGAAATCTTTTCCTTTAGGTGATGATTATTCAGCTTTTACACGGAAAAAAACTACGGTGAAAATAACCATACGGATACCTGTTTTGGCACCTGCTAGATGTTATGGCAATGTTTACCAGAAGTATACTATGTTTTTTACTAGGTACTAGGTGACGTTACCTGATTGCATGTCAAATTTACTCAAAGTATCGGTAAACGTACCATATACTTCTGGTCAGGTTTACCACAACATCTAGCAGGTGCCAAAATCAGGTATCCGTGGGTTATTTTCACTGATCTTTTTTTTTCCCTGTAGTGCCGATTTCTGCCACCAAAATGCTTCCGTTCGATTTCGTCAAATCACTGGTCGGAAGGAATTTTTATATTGGAAAAAGGAGTGTCAGTTACGAGATAATCGTCTGAAGAACGTCCCTGCGAAAAAGCTCGTCAATATTTTTAAAAAAAGGCCGAAAGTACCAAAAAATGGAATATCGCAAATCGATTCTTGCATCGAAATGCGATGTTTTATTTGTTGGTACTTTCAGCCTTATTTTTGAATTTATTGACGAGATATTTTGCAGAGACGTTCTTCAGATGATTATCTAGTATTAACTGACTTTACGTTTTCTCAAATATAAATTCCTTTCGGCCCGAATAATTTGACATTAATCGAACTGTAGCACTCTGGTGGCAGAAATAGGTATTTAACGCTGAAGAATCACCTTAAGAGGTTCTAAAATGTTTTCAAATAGTTCAGTTCATACCTATAGACAACGCTTTTAACGCAATTTACGGCACACACAGTGCGGCTTTAAGCGTAAATCAGATAAACGGATAAAAATCAAGATTATGAACAGCTACGAAGAAAAGGAGCTAACAAAAATATGTGTAAAATCATTTTTTTAGAGCTAATAATGAGTCCAATTTTTTTTTTTTTTTTTTTTTTTTTTTTTTTTTTTGGGAGAAAATATAAAGTAAAATGTTTTTAAAGCAAAAAAATCAACAGCTTTTTTTATGGCTGGAAAAACCTACGTTTTGATCTATTGTGCTGCAGTTTGAACTGAAACGCCAATAAAATCACTAAAAACTGTATCGGTGCGCAGAAAGCGGGGGAGGCCTCTTCCAGGATGCCACCGATTAATTTCACATAATTTAAATACGGCTCCTTGATAGGCGGCGCAAATTAAAATTGTTTATAGTAACCCCGCCACTTTACTTTATACTGTCGATGACGCAACAGACCCACAATAGAGGCGAATCTCTTGAAATGTGAATTACTGATGAGTCTATAGCGATGAGTGGTTTCAGCGACTCGACGCACAGCGAAGCGAGTCAATGGAAAAAGAGGCCGGAAATGGTTTGGCGACTTTAAATGTGCTTATCTTTGTTAATACGCAAAGCAGAAGTTTGAAAGTGATCTCATTGGTTTTGTTGTCAAATTTCCATCCTACAAGAATCACCCTTCATAGTTTCTTTTTTTACCGTAAAAACTGTTCAAATTTGCATTTTTAGTCAAATACTCTTTGTCCGATCACCTCCTATTGACTCGTTCCCTTGTGCGGCGGCGCGACGTTCAACAATAACACCGTGATGGCGACGATCGGCAGAACATAGAGTATACATCTCACCCTCGCATTTCCAAAGCCCATGCTGCCTCACGAGGATTATATTTGCGCGAGGTCATGTCTCTTAATTAATTGAAAGCTTCCTCCGCCGCCGTCCGTCTTAGCGGGAGAAAATATTTGAACGCTTCAAAGGAAATGGATCGATCTTCCTTCCGAGGGCAGTAAACTGAGTCAATGTTTGATAAACGCCTCGCTTGAAAATTTCGCGGGTTTACTTTAAATCAAGAAAGAAAGAGGGAGGGAGAGAGAAAGAGAGATGGAGAGAGAGAGAAAGAGATAGAGAGGCACGGAGGATGATGGAGAGGAAGAAAGAGAGACAGAGAGAGAGGAGGGGGGAGAGAGAGAGAGAGAGAGAGAGAGAGACTGAGAGAGAGAGACAGAGAGAGAGAGAGAGAGAGAGTATGGAGAGTTCAATAAAGTTTGCGAAGCGCCGTGCCAGTCATAAAGGCAGATACTTTCGGATCATTAATTTTAAAATTCTAAGACTACAGCTGTTCATTGCAGTAAATGATTGCCCTTATAGAAATAATGTTAACCTCTCTGCAGGGAATTAATCAAAATTCGTGCTTCCATAGAAATCCCGATGAATAATGGGGACCAATGTATTGAACGAAATTGTAAAAGTGAGCGAATCGCGAATCTCCCGGAGGTCCGGCGGACGGAAAGAGTCGCTTCTAATCGTTCAGGGTCCTAAAATTGAGTCGAGGAAAAGCGGCTTTCTCCGTGACCTAGGCTAATGTTGACCAGGATATGGGCGGATACAGGATTTTTTTTCTCTCGCCTCCCATTTGAACGTGTGCGTTAGAAAAGGATGGAGATATGTGCTAAAGTCACGTGATGGCCACTTCTCCCATCCTTCTCTAACACACGTTTTCAAATGGAAAGTGAGAGAGAGGAAGACAAACAAACTCCTGCATCCACCAATGATCTAGGAAACTCGATGCCTGCCCATCTAGAAAGTATTCACAGAGTTTTCTGTTTTCCACGCTTTTCCTTTCAACAATCTCAGCATCCTGCTTCACAATATGCGAACTTTTAATGAAAATACCTCTTGACATATTTTACGATAATTAATCCAGAGCCGTCCGTTTTCGTTAGCGCTAGCCAATTAAGGCGCTCTCTAATGCCTCGGCAACCGAAAAACAGAATTGCTTGTATACCTACTCCACGTTTTGATTCAATATTTTCGCGGTAAGAATGTCGTAACAGATAACGCCCATGCATCATTTGAAAGTTCATAAAAGTTGCCAGCATTTGGAGAGAGGAGAAGTAGGTATCTATAAAGCTTTATGTCCCTCGCCCTCGGCGACTTTTCGTTTCAAATATAAAGTATGCAAAAGGAGAAGGATGTAACTCGATTTTGTTTTTATTTAAATACCTTAGTAAAGTTCGCGCGAACTTTCAACATAAAACAACCTCTCGCTGAAACTTTTCTGGCGAGCTAAAAAACACATCTCGCGCATCTCAACTCTCTCCCGCGGGACTGTGCTCTCTCTCTCTCTCTCGCTCTCTCTGAGAGACTTTGCAACAACAAAATAAATCGTAAACAAAAAGTGTTTGCATACTGCCAGCATATAATTTTCCACCTTTATTAGCATCATATCTTTTTTATAGAAACTCGTTTGTCAATCCAGCTTTGACTCCCCCATATTCTTCCGAGCCTTTAAATAAATCAATATAAATGATCAATTCCTTAGCTCAAGACGAGAACAAGCAAGTATTACTGACAATAAAATACTGTCACAACGAGGATCTTGCCATTTTGCTAACTTTTGCTACTACTGATAGAAGAGTTGATTCTTGCATAAGAGCCTGTGAAAATGGCGATGGGTACTCTAAAAAACTCACAAAGTTTACTCACAGAATCGGACATAATGGCGAAGCTACGCAGGTTTCACGAGAGATACCCTATCTCTTTTGAGATGTACGCACATACCTCTGTGTTTTCGTAGAGAAAGTGACAAATAGACAGTAATCTCCCATGATACCTACGTGCGTAGCCGCGCCATTGCGAACTTTCCGTTACAGCTGTTTTCTGAGTTTAAAACTGAATTAAAGACTTTTTAAGTGTAATTTTCATGCGAGTTTTGCTGGGTTTTACATAAGGCAGTGAAGTCTAGTTAAACTATTTGTATATTCATTTGCTTGTAGCAAAAGTTTGCAAGCGCTCCATTATTTGTGAGTATAGAGAGGGGTATGGAGGCGGAGGATTACTTTTTCTCCCGAAATTGCTACCTGACTTTCGATTGAGGTAATAAAGGAAAAACATACAATAGTTTTGAGTTGCTATAGTCTAGCAAAGTGGATAAAACAGAACATTCGCTGCATACGCTCGCCTCAAGATCTCTCTCTTGAACTGATAATCTCTATCGCTCCTAAACTGCTGGAACACTGTAGCGTGTATAGCCGTCCGAAATATTACTGAACTATTAGCAAAGAGATTAGTGTCACAGGCGCGCGGCGTCATTGTGGATTCCGCTCACGTATTTCATATATTTTCAGGGAGAGGATAATGATGTGACAATGTGACATCCGGGAAAACAATCAAAGTAATATTGTGAAAATGAGATCGTGATGCCTCGCCAGCCGCTCCGAGGCGTGGCACTGATCGCCTGCGCGAATCGTTCGTTGCTCGCAGATTGGGCAGTTTCGCACCTCCGCTCCAGTTCCTTCGTCTCACATTGGTCAGACATTTGCGATTTGGAGGCCAAAAATCAGCAGCCTAAAATAATTATAATTTTGAAGCTGAAACAATTTCAAACTATTCTTGTACATTTTCTAGCTAGAGTCATGTATTCTTGTGAGTAAACATAGTACTGACAGCTTTTAAACTTTAAGTTTTAGTAATTTTAACTTTTTTTTATTTTTGACCACCCAATCGATAATTTTCTCTCCACTGTGCATTCTTTTATCGTTTTCAACCCCTCCGCAACGGATGTGTCTCTCTCGGCATATACCTTTCAGCGTAAATCGATAATTTAATTTTCAACAATCTTCTTTTTTATTGTTTTTAATCTTTACATTTTTTTTATTTATTTCTTTATTGATCTATTAATTTATTTATTTATTTATTTATTTATTTATTTATTTATTTATGTATTTATTTTTTCTTTTCTTTTCTTTCTTTTTTTCTTTTGAAGAGGCACGAAAATATATGTATTTTAGCGAACGTCCTAAAAACGAGTAGAAACGTGTCTTTGAGATAGCGAGAAATTTCCAATGTGGCTGTAGGCCCTGCATAGTAACGCAAAGATTAGTCGTATCACAGTTGGAGACAAATATAGAGACCCAACTCACATGCTTTGCTTTCCATGTTTATGAAACTGAAAATGAGCCAAGTTGAAAGGGCTCACTTTCCTTCAGAAGCTTAACAAAAACAAAACAACCGCCGACAGTCACTCAATGTTGACTGTTAAGTAGGAAGTGTATATTGGTCCCATCCAAATCTACCTAAAATTTTGCTTTGAAGTCAAAATTTCAATTTATTGAGACGCATAAATATGAAATCAGGAATCGTTATTTTTTTAAGGAAAAAAAAAAAAAAAAAAAAAAAAAAAAAAAAAAAAAAAAAAAACACTTTAAACCACAAAGAAAACCTTACATATGTCCATCACTCAACAGTAGGCGAACATTGGCTGTTGTTTTGATGAGTCCCGACCTTTGTGATGGATAAAGGGAGTTGTATATGCGCATTCATGCAAATCGAAAGGCATCTGACAATCTTCTGTTTGAAATGAAAGAAAATAACCACCAAGTCGCTAACTTTTAACATTTTGAAATTTAGACGTTATCTCACAATTTTGTGATACTTTTTCAAACTCTCGGTGATATTATAAGTTGAAACTATGATTTCATTTATATAATTCTGTTTGCGGCACAACTGAAGCCGCTCCAGGGAGAAGCGCATCCATAAAACATTACTTGGGCTTTTCCGAGAAAGTAAGTCTTGCGGTCTCATTAAAATTCACTCAAATTAGCACACCTATCATTTTATGCAGGCCTTTGTTCCAGAGACGGCCTCAATTTCGAAGATTTGTATTCAGTAGGACACCCTGACTGGCACTCTCGATTTCTCCTATTTTTACTTTCCCATTGTAATGAAATTAGAGAAATTGAAAAAGTATTGCGATGCAGCAGATGTCTGTCTGCCTGTATCCCGGCATAAACTTTTGAACCAATGGTCCACATTCATCCAAATTTGCAGTGAAATTAATTTTAATAATCCTCAGAGGGACCTATTTGTTGTTGCTTTTTTTATATTTTAAAAAACAAGATATGAAGGGTAAAAGGTTTCCATTATGAAATCAATGGGCAAATGGGTTAAATGGATAAAACACACTGGGAAAAATTGGAATATTTCAAATATAGCTGTTTGAATTTTGATGAATATTCGCAAAAATATTCTGCAACCAGCCTACTGTAAAAATAACTCCTTAAGAGGGGTCTGGGTCTGGAGAATCTTTTTATATGATTCTAATCGAGGTTAAATGAATATGATGCCATCCACGGCAAATAAAGAGAATACTTACAAAGAACAGATGAATAATATATTGAGATTGGTTATCAAAGATAATTAGGCGTACTATCGTTTGAAACAACAGGAATATAACATAAATAACAAGAACAGCAGTGGAAGAAAACAGGAGACTACAATTCGCACACAGCTCTCAGCACGCCGATCATTTACTTCATCGTTAAACCGATCGTTGAAACTGATGCCTCTACGAGTGATGCTATTGGTCGAATATTGTTCAACTTAGCCGTTGCTATGGTAACCATCGTTATAGTGTCCGTTTTTAAAGGTTACTCATGAATAGCTTTTATAAAACGAGACTCTTAACGATGGTTGCCATAGCAACAGCCAAGTTTTTACAATTTTCGACCAATGGCATCACTCATAGACAGTTTTAACGATCAGTTTAACGATAAGGTAAATGATCGGCCTGCAGGAGAGCATACTTTCTTCAAGTGTAATCTTTTTCTCTAGGAAAAGATCCTAGGATCCGGCGATTTTCGTCCTAGGATACGGCGTCACCAGGGCCTTTGGGGGTCTCCCTCAGAATATATTAGGGGGGTTCGGAGGTCTCCCCCAGAATATTAAAGGGGGGTCTGGGGGTTTCCCCAAGATTAAGTTTGATGTGAGACAATGCTCGTGGGGTATTGCCTACAGTTTATTTTATTTACAATCTGACAACGCTGCATTTGAGAGTTGGCCGTTGGCTATATTCACTCGCCCTCTCTTTCGTCCTATCATCCGTTGAGAAGCTGCGAGTCGGCGGCAGGCAGTGGCGCGCGGCGCGGTGGTGGTCGGAAGTCGCAAGATCGGAGCCGCCGCCGGCTAAGATTTTAATTTTCTTTTCGTCAAGATTAGGGGCAAAATAGTTTGTCGAGTCACGGCACGTAGTTCCATGACCGAAAAAGGGTCATCTTTTCGAGGGGGAGGTCACGCGAATTACACCTATAATAATGTTCGGGAGCTTCGAGGAGCCGAGAGGATGAAATCTACTATCCTTCACCCCCACCCGTTTTCCCTCCCCCCCGATGCTCCGATGCGCCTCGTATATACCATCATCGCAAAGTCCTTATTTCCCGCGTTATTTTTCATTTTGTTTACCACCCCCCCCTTCCCCCTCCCCTCTCCGCTCCATCTTCCCCCTCCAACTCCTTCCTGCGTTCATTCCACTTGCTACCTACGATCTTGCCTTGTGGCTCAAGTTTCTTTGTTCTTTTGCCCTTTGTCTCATTCACCCGGACAGAACAAAAGTAGTTTGTAAGAATAATTTTGCTGCGAGCAAATCGATAGTACATTGAGATGTAAGAACCAGCAAAAGTCACGAAAAGCACACTGAAAAAGTCTAAAATTCAGTAATATATATATATAATATAATAATGGGACTTTCGCAAACTTTTGCTGTAAGCAAATGAATCGTTAATTCTGATGTGATGACCGGCGAAAATTACAAAAATAACACTAAAAAAGTCTACATTTCAGTAAAATACAATATAACAATGGGTCTCAGGCAAACTTGTGTTATATATAAGAAAATGAATTGTTGATTCTGATGTAAAGACCAGCGAAAATTGCGAAAATCACGAAAACCACGAAAATCAAGAAAATCACAAAAAAAGTATATAATTTAATAATAAACTCACAAAACTACTATAACGGCAAGATCGTAATGGCGGTTCAACGCAGGTATCATGGAAGATTCCTTTTTACGAGTAATTTGTCACCTCTCTACGGAAACACAGAGATATGTCTCAAATTAGATAGGAATCTCCCATGATACCAGCGGAGGTCCGCCATGAAGCTCGATTCTGAGAATGAATTTTGTGACTTTTTAGTGTTCTCATCATCATTTTCACTGGTCTTTATGCAAGAATCAACTCTTTAATCACCTGTATAGCTAAAGTTTGAAACAGCCCCATTGCAAAAAAATGCTAAAAATCGGTAATACTCGACTCAACATTTGAAAAATTGCATTTTGGTAAATTACCAATGTAGCAAGAAAATATTGCTAGTTTTAAGAAAAAATTGCTGACTATAAGAGAAACACATTGCTTCGTCAGCTAATTGCTTTGATATATTAGCATTGCATAGGCTGTAATTTTCGCTATGTAAAGTGTATTTATTCCAGTTTTTTTTTTTTTTTTTTTTTTTTTTTTTTAATTTTTATGGAATTTTAATATTGATATTTTTTTCTTAAAATAACATTGATGTAAGTGTACATTATGTCGTTTGCAGAAATAAATTCTTTGAATAGTTCAAGTGAGGAGGAAAATGGGTTAAAATTCACGCTGACTTTCTGTGTGAGTACCTGTAAGTTGAAAAATGTTGTTGAATAGCACTCGTTGTTAAGAGAATTGCTACGGTGGTTCTCTATGCTACAAATTAATTAAAAAAAACTTCAATGTGATTTCCAAGAAATTACGTTAAGAATCGTGACCTTTCAAGTGCTCCAGGGGTTGGCATTATTCTGACCTTGTGCACGTTTGAAAGTTTCGAAACAGTTGAATCGTAGCATACACGAGAAGTTAAAGATGGGGAAATATCGACTGCCTACTATGAGGATTATGTTTTAAAAGGCTCTGGTATTATTGAGGTATTATTGATTGTGAGACAAGAAGTCTGGTTTCAATAAAGAAGCAACGTTGTTTTATTTTCTTTTTCGCACCTCGTTTTTATTTCGCTGAAAAAAAGCTCTGTACAAATGAGGCCGTTTCGGGAAAAAGAGCCCATGGAATAACGGGTGTGCTCTTTCTGAGAAATGAGCCTTGTAAAAGTATAGGGACTTTTGTCTGAAGAGCAAACCTCTTGTTATGTGGGCCCTTTTTCTTGAAATGGCCTCAAATGTTTTCCACTCGCTTTATCAAGCCTCAACGATGGCGTAGGGATTTCACATAAATTATAATGAGGGCTTTTTTCTATCATTTATTTTATTTATTTATTATTTTTAAATATATTTTTTATTTTTCTTTGGGCGCTTTCAAATCGCAGCCATTATGAACATAGAATTCGCTCGACGGTTACTTAACAACAACAACAACAACAGCAACAACAAAACGAAATAGGAGGTCACATCTCCATTTTCAAATAATTTATAAAATGCTTCCGTTGGAACCATTAACGCGTAGTCGCAGGGATTCGTCTCTCCTTGGATAAAGCGAAGCGTGCGAAACACATTTTGACTAAAACAGATGTACAGTTATGGAGTTAACACGAGTATGAAATAATCATTTTTATATCATACGTACGTAGAGGCAGAGGAGAGGGAGGGGGAGGGGCAGGAGAATTGTGAGGGCATAAAAAGCAGTCACTGCAATAAAAATCTGTATCAAAGTATCCACCGACATTTATTTACCGTAGTTACTCGTGTATCTCCTCCACTCAACATTCTTTGTGTTTCCCTATACTTCTTTTCGTCATTCCTTCTTTCTCCGTCTCTCTCTCTCTCTCTCTCTCTCTCTCTCTCTCTCTCTCTCTCTTTCTGGCTCTCTTTCTGGCTCTCTCTCACCTTGTCTCTCTCACTCTGCCTCTCTCTCTCTTTCTGTCGGTCTGTCTGTCTCTGTCTCTCTCTCTCTGTCTGCCTCTGTCTCTCTCTCTCCTCTCTCTCTCTCTCTCACTCTCTCTCACACCTTCTCTCTCTCTCTCTCTCTCTCTCTCTCTCACTCTTTCTCTCTCTCTCTCCCCCCTCTCTCTCTCTCTGAAGCTGCTTGCTTGGAAAGTTCATTTATACACGTACTCTTAAAGCGCGGTTCTCGTCGATAAATTGAAATTGCGAGTACTTTCAGAAACTCCTCTCTTCCAGACTGAGATGAATGCAATATGTATAGATTCTCCCGTTTCGGCGCCCGATTTTCCTTTGTCTAAGTCCACGGATACGAATGATGAGGTTGTTTCAAGGGTAGATGGATTTTGACAAATTTACGTAAGAAATTGGAATTGCGGAGTGGATTCCGAGGAAGAAAAACATTGTTGATGAAAATCTGGGGCAAGACATGATTGTCAGGAGTCCTCTCCTCCCTCTTTCCTTTTCGCGAAAAAAAAAAAAAAAAAAAAAAAAAAAAAAAAAAAAAAAAAAGTATTTTGCGCCTGAGAAATTTGGAGATATCTGTTCGTTTTCGAGAGGGGTCGTTGGTCTTTTGAGCCCATGGGCGGATCCAGAAAGTATTTCTCTCTTTCTTCAGCCATTTGCTTTTGCAATAGAAAAGTTGATACCAAAGGGGAGAGGGGGCCATCATGTAACTTTAGCATCTATCTTCGTTATTTAATATCCATAAAAATCCATAATCGCAAAAAGTTTGCAGTAAATGTTTAATTTAATAGTCCAAATTTCCGTTAAAAAATGCGCTTATGGGGAAAATACAGTGAATCGGAGTTTTTTTTTTTTTTTTGGAAACAAAGGTCCTCGAACGGCAATCGATATGATTTATTGCTCTTCTAAAACAGTCTATTGCGTATCGCAAACAATCCAAAAACTTGCTCGAAACTTTGAATTTCCCGATCAAATTTATGAATGTAGGTAAGTATAAGGCAAAGGACCAACATATATTGAGATCGTAAATAATTGAAAAAAAAAAAAAAAAAAAAAAAAAAAATACTCATATTTTACTCGAATCTCATGTAAGCCGTCTAATCAAAACCCTTGTTTGAGAAGTGACTAAATTTAATTAATTACGTACGATTTCACTTAGGGAGCGATGTTGACGTATTATTCATTTAACCCGGTGACGCACGATTTATGGGGATTAGAGATGAAAATTAAATATCTGATTTCAGATTTTTCTTCGTTGGAATTTTTGACAAATTAAAAAAAAAAAAAACAAAAATATCGAAATCAAACCATTATATAGTGTGCTAACCCAGCACTATCACATACCCTTCTCACACATTTTTTATAAATCTCAATGAATAGAATGAACTTTTCTCCTTTAGTTTTATGTGCATAGTGATTTTTCTTAAAAAAAAATACATTTTAAACCATGTTAATTTGATGCTATACAAATTTGTACCGTCAGGATAAAAAGGGTTAAAGGATGTCCCTTAAAGAGGGCGGAACGCAGCAACGCAGTCATTGCTGACTTCATCATTTTTGTTATTTATACTCCTGAAATTTGATGTCCTCTAAAGAGGACGCGGTGCGTCAACGGGTTAGATATTTTGTTTCGCATCCCATCTCAATTGATCATTTGATTAATTTACTCGCCATTTATTCAATTTCCTCGAGGTCGATTCATCGGTTTATTCTGTAATTTCAAAAGAGATCACAAAGAGACAAACTCAAAGGGAATCGGATTCTGACCATGAAAATGGTTATGTTCTGGTTTTAGCCCTCCCTCCTACGATTCCATGAATAGAGAAACAATACAATAAACTTTAATTACATATGAGCACATAACCGAGAGAATATCAAAACAGACCAACGTCGTACAATGGTCTCAGATAGAAAATAGTGGCCATAGAGTCCCTATATGTAGAGACTTAAGACAAGAGGGTAGTCAACTTCTGATTGGTCGATGAATTTTAGGCTCTACGGACGCCGCCATTGGATGCGATTTTGCACTTTTGTTTTGTTTACCAACGGTCTTTTACAGATAAAAGAGTTAATTTGCGACGAATCTGTTAATTTTAATCATAATGCACTACAAGAATGTCCATAAATCTTAAAAGAATCATTAAAAAGCGTTAATACATGTCGATCAACAAAAGCAGGAAAAGATTACATCGTTTCAAACTTAGCGGAACTGTAATCTTTGCTGTGGAGCAAAACACAACAACGGCCTCAGAATGTAAACAAATGTGCAAAATCGCATCCAATGGCGGCGCCCATGATTTCACTTGTCTTAACTCTCTACATATAGGGACTCTAAGTGGCCATAGTGGCGAGGCGTGCCATTTGGCAACGTTCCTTTTTCTCCCATTGAAATACATTAGAAAGGTCGAAATGCCTGGTCCTCGCCGATGACTGAAGCGTTCGACTTTTTTGGTGAATTTAAATGGAGAGAATGCATTGTTGCCAAATTTCACGCTTCGCCACTGAGTGGCCAAAAATCAGTGAAAAGCAGTAATTAAGGATCGTCGCTTTCGACCTTATGAAATCATACTAAAACTTTTCAGGGATATTTATATAGGGTTGAATTACTTGTCAAAAGAGTATTTTGTAATTATTAAAATTAGTCTTGAAAGTTTAAATATGATAGATTCAGTGTCGAAGCGTGCAATCTGACAACGTTGCACTTGGTTTATTAATACCCATGAAAAATATCGAACCATCTAGGAATCGCTGATGACCATTGGATTCGACTTTTCTATGGGTTCAAATGGACAAAATGCCATGTTGCCAAATATCACGCTTTACCACAGGATAGATTGATGAGTTTATTACTTCCTGATTTTTGCCCACTTTTTGACGATCTCTGACCATATTACGTCGAGCGTATTGATCATATTAAAACAAATCAAGCAGGCCGATCATTTACTTTATCGTTAAACCGATCGTTAAAACTGTCTACGAGTGATTCTATTGGTCGAATATTGTAAAACTTAGCCGTTGCTATAGTAACCATCGTTATAGTGTCCGTTATTTAAAGGTTACTCATGAACAGCCTTTATAAAATGAGACTCTAACGATGGTTACCATGGCAACGGCTAAGTTTTACAACATTAAGCCGATAGAATCACTCGTAGGTAGTTTTAACGATCGGTTTAACGATAATTTAGTAAATGATCGGCCGAAGGTCTTCGTATGAGCATGCTTACGAGGAAAGAGCAATCTACTCCTCCCTTCTTCTCGTTTTAATTTACTATACAGGGTTTATGAACAAAAAATACCGTGGCAATAGGAATGTTTGTATACTTTTACGGCAGCATTATGGAGGGTTGATTCTTCTGTAAAATCGCGTGAAAATCACACTGAAAGTTCATTCAAAAGTATCAAAATCCTCTCATAAACTGACAATAGGCATTTCAACCATCTAAATTCCAGGTTAATTCAAAAGAAAGCAACTCTTCTGTTTATGTAGGGAAGGTAGTTAACTGTTCGTACACAGTGGAGTTGGAATTGCCTATACGAAAAATTGAAGGCGCCCGTTGAAAGCTTATCTTGTAATAATTGTTTTCATCGATAGTCGCATTTATCCGGAATGAAGACTGAAACAATGAGAAATAAACTGGAGGAAAAAACAAGTATGCTCGGGCCTGGTCCATAAAGGGTTAAGGAAAGCCTAAAGCCGGGTCCACACCTAAGCATTTTGCCGCGCCGCACGGCCGCGGCGTACCGTACCGTATTCGCCCGAATGCGCGCCAATGTGGACGTCGCGCCACACCGAATGAGCAATACGTTGTGCGGTGCGGACTGTTCGCCCGTGCTCGCTCATGGAGGAGCTTTTGGTGACCCGAGTCACAGAAAATTCCGTGCGGCGCGAATTCAGGTGTGGACGCATTCAGAGGCGCGTGGCCTGTTTATATACGGACAAACATTTCTTGAGCAAGGGCAAACAGACCGAGGCAGTGTTCGTGCGCCATTCGGTTCGGCCTGTTCGTCGAAATAAAAAAAATCTCCGCCAAGCCCACACCGCATGAGCATACGGGCACATGCTCATATGCGCCGTGCGGTGCGCCGAAATGCTCAGGTGTGGACCCGGCTTAAGATGGCGGTCGGATGGGCGAATCAAACATGCGCATGCATGATCCACGAGCATTAAAAGATGGCCGGCGACAGCCATTAGTATTATTTGAAATAATTGCAATTGGTAAGAATGTAAACAAACGAGTCACTTCCTCATAGTACGCTCACAGTTTGTGTCATTTTGTGTGTTTTTTCCCCCTCGGTAAATTTTATTTTCTCGTGTTTTTGATTATACTATAGTGAATAAATCACTTTTTGTGTCGATTTTCCCGAATTCCGGAATGGAAACACCTGGTGTTAAAAATTGTGTCCATAGAAACCCTTTTCTTTTAATATATAACCTTTTATCAGCCAGTTCTTAAAAAAGAGACCGAATCTTATTATTAATCAATAAAATTACTATCATGTATCCCAAAAGAGGTAATTTCCTTGTTTATAAATTTAATTGTTACATTAAGGCGTAAGACCTGGAAAGTCCTATTTTGCCGGATGTTGTCGTCGAAAATCTTTGCTCATCGTGGTGCATGCATGCAGGTTTGATTTGCCCATTCAACCGCCGTCTTAAGCTTACATAAAGCACCTCTTGTGGGTTTATGAGTGGATTTTGAGACTTTTTGATGCTTTCTTTGTGATTTTTACGCTATTCTTTGTACATTGTTTTTATTTATTTTATGATCTGTTGAAGTCGCGATCATTGATAGTAGTGCTGCGTCTTTTTTAATTTATTGTTTGTGATGAGTGCGTCGTATATGTCTGCAACGTTGGCAGCTGTGAGCACTGCCACAGTCTACTTTCCTCTTTGTCCTCGTTTCATCAGCTGATTTGGCGATTATTTCCATTGGCATTTTCTTTTTTCTTTTTTTTTGGGGTTAATTGAAAGAAATTTGTTTTATAAGTTCTTTGAGCTTTGACTATGCATAAGGTGTTAGAAAACTCATGTGTCTTGCGTACACTGGGTGTATCAAAACTTATTTGGGCGCCGAAGTAAGTTTTTTGTTTGTTTGTGATTGAGGGTTCAAAAATGCCCGTTCCCCCTTCTTTGCGCCGAAGTTCCCATGAAGCTTTAACAAATTGGCGGTATCTTTTGGGATGGCGTCCGCAATTTAATTACCAATAGTCAGGATAGTTGGTGGCCGTGGAAAAAAGGTTTGTTTAATAATAACTAAACGCTGTTGGAAAAAAATTGTTTGGAAGGTTTTTGGTCACTAGACGTTTTTCTTTTAAAGTCCCCCTCCCCTCCAATTTTTTACGTTCTTTTTTTTTTTGCTCATTGAAGTAAAAGAGTCGCGGTTTTGGCTATTCTCAATCATTATTTTTCCGGAGGTCAAAACCCCCTCACCACCGTCCTGGGACACCCCAGGGGGGGCTATCTCGAAGGCGTCAAACGTTAGACTCAATCTTGTGGTGCTTCGTTCGAAAAGGTATTATGTTTTTAGTGTTACCATTCTAAGCGATGGAAGACATTTTTGTATCGTATTTGATTAAAATTCCAACTATATACCAAGGCACGCTTTACCAATACATACAATGTATTGGAGGTCCACTGCTTGTTTTTTTTTTTTCAAATATGTGTACAGTTTTTACCGAATTCTACAAATTCAATAACTTTCAACACACACAAAATTGAAAAAAAATTACCCCCAAAACCCCCCAAAAATTGACCAAAAACAATTTTTGAACCCAAAAATGAAATATAACGCGTACAAATACCCCTACGACCCACTTTTCAAGGAAATCTGTGCAAATTCCTACGAGATATACTAGAAATTCGATTTTTAGGGGGGAAGACGAAATTCACTTAAAAAACTCGAGCGGAGAGCGTTCCGAATATTTACGTGAATTTCGGCAACTTTCAAAAAATTCCTGGCGCTTTAGGAAGGCCCATTGGCGAAAAGTGAGAAACACGGGTCTAATAGTTTTACTTTAGCTACATTTTCGTGCAATGGGGCAGTTGCAAGGGTCTGAAATGTTGTGTTTTTTATGAAGAAAATAAAAGTACTTGATGAGCTGAGAACAAAGATGCCTTTGGTTTCTACTTAAGTCCCATTGTTCCGGAGATAAGATTTAGACCCAAAATACATTGTTTTAGATGGGAATTCCGCGTAGTGACGTCACTACACACACGAATTATTGCAACTTTGCACGTGTGTATCTCCAAAACCAAGACACTTAGGAAAAAACCAAAGGCACCATCGTTCTCAGATTATCAAGTACTATCATTTTCTATATAAAAAACACAACATTTCAGACCCTTGCAACTGCCCCATTGTTTTCAAAATCGGAGGCGGCGACTTTTGAGTCTCCCCTTGTAAGAGGGCTATATCTCGGGGACCATGCGAGAGCTCCAGCTAATATTTTCACCGAAGTATTTGGTCATCATAAGGTATCATTTGAGACATGTTTCCAAAAAATCCTTGAGTACTCAAAAAAGGGGCGAACTTTGCCATCGCTCTTTATTTGATCGTCGCGCTGTAATCTGAACCTTTCTCTGTCCGTTTGAAAAATCGTTGCAATATTCGCTTCGCAGTGTATATTCCTTGCTTCATGCGGGAAAGATGATGCGAATTTCGAAGAAAAGATCCGGGGAGAATTGTTAAGATCGTTTATGAGTTTCATACCGACGATACCGACATTATTCTCTGATTCGGTGACGATTGGATCGAGATGGAGACCATAACAATTTAAAGGGAAAAGACCACTCATCCCCCTTTTCAATTCCCTTTCCTCTTGTCCTACTTGGCTATTGTGATAGTTTTCACGTTTACAAACTGTGTCGCTCGCATAGCTCCGTTCAACTTCACAGAGCCAATGGAATCGAGCATCATAGTGTAGTGGACGCCGATCTCGACAACGACGTCACTCAATGAGACGAATTTTTACATTTATTGGACAGAACACCTACTCAACAATATGAGGCTCTTGCTAACTTTTGATATAAGCAATTGAAATCAGTGGCATCGCGCATTGGCGCCCGCAGAAAAATTTCCAAGGGGGGGGGGGCAAAATTGTTCAACCTCAATGGAAGGTCTAGGAGATCCCCCCCCCCCCCCCCCCGAGGGAAAAAGGGAAAACTTTTTTTTCCGTCCAAATGGTGTACAATTATTAAGCCATGGTAGGTGTATCAAAAAATAGTAATAATGTTGACGTGTTTGATATAATGGATAATGGGACATCAGACGAAAATGATATCAAGGGAAATGTTTAATATTCTACTATTCCTTACATATAATGAGTGAAAATTGCAAAATAAGCAAATAATGAAGTTTGTTAACTATTATTCCTTTGATTAACATTGCATTTCCTTTTTTCCTTTCATGTTTTACCTTGAAATTTTGACTTTTTTAATTCCAGTGGGGGGGGGGGGGGCAAGTGCCTCCTTTTGTCCCCCGCTGCGGGGCGCCCATGGCATCGCGTGCAATCCAGCAACGCTGCATTTTGAGTCCATTTAAACGTTTGGAAAAGGTCGAAATAATGGAGGTGCATAGTGAACGCCCTCGAATCATTATTTTGTGTGGGTTTAACTTGAAAAATCGCATCGTTGATGCCAAATTGCACGCGACGCAATTCCATTGAATCGTTGAACGTGAATAATATCTATCGAAAATTGCGGCAGAGTTAAAAATTACGAAATTCACACGTAGACTCACAAAATTACTTTTACTTTTAAGGCGTAAAAAATTAATTTTAATTTTAAGGTGTAGTGGTGGAGCTACGCAAGTACCATAAGATATTCCTATCAAAAATTTCAGGCTTTCCTCTGTGTGTTCCTGTTGAGAGAGTCGCAAATAGACAGGAATCTCCTATGATACGTGCAATCGCACGCATAGCTCCGCCATATTTGTTTTTAAATGTCTGCCTCTTGCTATACAGTATTTCAAAGTGATTGAGTAATTTCTACCGAACGTTTCAAGACCAATTCTCATCATATATCACACATTTTTGGTTATTTGTGGTTACCTTTCGCAAAAAAGGACGATTCCAAAAAAATGCATGAAATTAGGGAGTGATTTATTTTAGGGTTTTGTTTTTTCTGTAATTTGCCATTAAAATACGAAAAACTGCACCACTATGATCCTAAAAAGACGTGTTTGCCGTAAGTTTCAGTGGAGTGAATACGGTATATTCACATTGCACGCGAGATATCACCGTTTCAGATTCCCTTTGGTTCACAAGGGTCAAGACCTCGGATTTTTTGTCTTTAACCGTTGCCTTTGTACACGGAAAAAAACTACGGTGAAAATAACCATACGGATACCTGATTTTGGCACCTGCTAAATGTTATGGTAATGTTAACCAGAAGTATTCTATGTTTTGACTAAGTACTAGGTGACGTTACCTGATTGCATGTCGAATTTACTCAAAGTATCGGTAAATGTACCATACTTCTGGTTAAGTTTACCATAACATCTAGCAGGTGCCAAAATCAGGTATCCGTTTGGTTCTTTCCACCAATCTTTTTTTTCCGTGTAAAAAAAAAAAAAAAAAAAAAAAAAAAAAAAAAAAAAAAAAAAAAACTAATTTCATAGTGCGAACTACCGATAAGCTAAGCTATAACTATAGATTAAATGTCCACACATTCTCTCATCTTATCCCCTCTGTGCACGTCGAGATTCTGCAAGATGTGAGAAGCGGGGTTCGTGGAAAGAGCCGATGCAACGGAATAGGGCATCCAATAGACATTGACTGCGAACTATCTCGCTCTTCACTTGAAAATATGTATCCAAGCTGAGAGCGAAATAATGCAATGACGGTATTTACGTTTTAAAGATGTGCTTTCTCCCTCCTCCCCCATCCTCCTCCCCTCTCCCCTCCCCTCAAACCACTCCCTCTTCTGCTCTCTTATCCTCTAGACCCTCCACTTATCCACAAGTCGAATGGTCCTCTTTGCGATCTTATCTTCGAGGCAATTCTCTACTTTTGCAAATCTTTTATTTTATTTTTTATTTATTTATTTTTTTTTTTTTTTCAAGTAGCGCTCCGATTTTGCCAGCTTGAATTAGGTTAGCTTTTTGAATCCGCCGTATTTTCCTCTACGTCTGCATGATATCGTTCTCCTTCGCTCCATTGCATAAACGAGACTTTTGATCGCTTTGTTTGTATAGTGTATAGTTTAAAATTGTGCGATTAAATTAAAAAACAATTCATGATTTTTTAATATGTTTTATACATGCAACTATTTTAGAATGCATTTCAGATTTCAATCAAATCAAGCTTTTGCAAACTTCCGACGTAGATGAAAAGAGTACTGTTGGTTTTTTTGTTTTTGTTTTTTTTTTTTTTTTTTCGCCTTAGTTTTTTGGTTTTTTGTTTTTGTTGTTGGAAAAAACCTGCATGCTGATTATGAACGGTCGTATATCGTAGTGCTATCGAGTCGATGATCGAGTGCGTGTTACCTTATGAGTGGTGCCATTCCGAAATGTTTCATTCCGATAGAAACCCTTCCATCTCTACGAGAATTCTCCGATAAAACCTTTCGGAATGGCACCACTCATAAGGTAACACCTAGACTCGATCATCGACTCGATAGCACTACGATACAATCGTTCTTAATCAGCCTGCAGTAAACGAAAAGTTATTGTCACAATAAATATAGATTCCCGCCATGGCTGCCTCCTAACCAGAACTGCCGATTTGCGTAGATTTAATGACATTTTTAAATTCACAGATGATTCCACCAGTTGAGAAAAGATTACATAGTTCAATTCAGTATGACTGTAATGCACGAAAATACTCTGATCTGTGATCTTCTCTCAATCGAAGGAAACGCCGTTAATTAATTAAAATATGCGCAAGTTGTCAAAGTTATCGACGACTCTACCGGTTGAGAAAAGATAAAAGACGTTAGTATTTTCCTAGTCATACACTGAACTAAACTGTGTAATCTTTTCTCAACCGGTGGAATCCTCGTTGAATTTCAAGATGCCATGAAATCTACGCAAATCGGCAGCTCTGCTCCTAACCAGTGGCGTCGCGTGCCATCTGGCAACAATGCAACTGCTCCATTTAAACTCATCAAATAAATCGAATTTTCCTTGTGCACTGTGCACCCCCTGAATTCGATATTTTACATGAAATTGAATGGATAGAATACATTGTTGCCAAATTGCACGCGACGCCACTGCTCCTAACCCCGTTCTTAGTTTAGCTTGTAGGTGTATTCGTATCAACGAGGTACAGCAATTCTCTATTGAGTTCTCTAATTCTCTATAGGATGTGATTTTGACTTCAAGGGGGAAGCCATGATAGAATGGAGCTGTTGCAAACTTTTACTATAGGCTTATTAATAGTCGGTATGGGGTAAAACCCAGTAAATATATATAACTAATAGCGCACTAAAAAATCACGAAATCCACTCCTAAACTCACAAAGATGCTTTTAAACGCGAGACCGTAATGGCGGCCGAGGCCACTTAAATCTAATGGCAATTCTATGATTCTTCTTCTTCGCGTTTAAAAGCGTTTTGTGAGTTCGGGAGTGGATTTCGTGATTTTTTGGTGCGCTAATCGTTATTTTTACAGGGTTTTACCCCACCCCATAATCAACTATTAATATGCAAAAGTTTGCAACTGCTCCATTATCTGAAAGACGTTTTAGACGGGTTCGGTTTGTTTATCTCATTTTTTTTTAACCTTTAAATTTAAAAAGAAACTTTGACAAATACATTTGAAATTGGTTTTAAACGAAAGTGCAGGTGTGTTTTAGAGTGGTTTTCTGGACGCAGGAAATGGTATAACTTTATCTTGAGGACGGATTTGCACGATGAAGAAGCTGACGCATGACAGAAAAAAGCAAAATTTGCTCACCTATGGATATAGTTCGTTGTATTTGAATTCTATGTGTTCAGATAGTCACTTTTAAACACTTGCACAAACGTTTCAAACCAATTTCCACTGCATTCGTTATACAACTTTTGATTTAATGTTAGAGAATACGAGGCAAACAAACCAGAATCAGATCGTCAAAAAGTAAACAAGAGTCGCAAATGCATTGAGAGCCACAGTGCGGTCAATGCTGATAAGAGTCGGCTTCTGATTGGCTGGAAATGGAGGGAAATCCTGGTGCAAAACTGTTTTAGGCCTTATGGAAATTAACACGGAGTTTTTGTGTTCCGGGACGTTTATCTCGAAACCTGTGCAAAATTATCTCCAAACAATTAATACGAGTCGATTTAGCAAAATTTTCCGAACAAATTGATAGGTCACAAGTACCAGTATATTGCAAATTCGAGAAGACTGTCTCATTTGAAAAGCACACATAATAGTGAGTTACTCTGACACACGCCAAGCATGTAAACACACTATTGTACGTACTTTTCAACTGAGAATTTTCAATAAAGTGGCACTTATGACCTATCAATTTGTTGAAACAATTCTGCTAAATTAATTATTATTCTGCTCGTATAAATTGTTTAGAGGCGATTTTGCTCGCAGGTTTGGAGATAAACGTCGCGGAACGAAAATCCCGTGTTAATTTCCATAAGGCCTGAAACAGTTTTGCACCAGTCTTACAGCCAATCAGAGGCCAGCCCGCAATTTCGATCCCTTATCTTTGTTGACCACACAGGCCTTCCATGGGCGTCATTTAGGGGGGGCTGGG
The DNA here is from genome assembly GCA_011764245.1 of Trialeurodes vaporariorum. Taxonomy (NCBI): domain Eukaryota; kingdom Metazoa; phylum Arthropoda; class Insecta; order Hemiptera; family Aleyrodidae; genus Trialeurodes; species Trialeurodes vaporariorum. Next base: position 17,728,150 of record VMOF01000320.1, read on the forward strand.
GGGGGGGGGGGCAATTGCCCCCCCAAGGATTTGAAGTCAGGCTCAAAAACTAGCACGAATTATATTGATGAGCAAAAAAGAAGAAAAGGTCATCCGATTATTGCCCCCAAAAGACGGTTCTTTGGCTCTAAAATATTGATGAGCAAAAAAAAAAAAAAAAGGTTACTCCTCCAAGCCGAAAATTATAATGATGAGCAAAAAAAAAAAAAAAAAGGTCATAAGATTTTTTGCCCCCTCCCCCCAAGCCGAACTTGAAATGACGCCCCTAAGACCTTCCATTCAATTGCGACTCTTGTTTACTCTTTGCAGATCGTCTATATGCTTCCTCACTTTGGGATAGGACTTGTAACATGTATCATCCTCTCTATTTCTTATACCTCCTTCGTTTAGCTCGTTGAATTCGAATGTTTTTAAAACACCGGATCATGCAGATTGCTCCCATCCTCGTATCCGCGGTTTCATTTTCGATGCAGAGAGTGTTGACATTCTGGGGACGTTGGTTTTTTTTTCTTCTTTTTTTTAAGGCTCTTGACGTGCATGACTGATGGGTAATCGAAAAATGGAAGGTAATGGGAAAAACGAAATGGAACTTTTCAGCTAAAAGAGTTGGCTCAAGCGAAAGCGTTTCCCGTTTTCCGCGTAGACTGCGCTGTCACGCTTTGGCTCGCTCTCGCCGTGCGCGTCAACTTCGGTTTCCGAGCGATTGATGAAAATATCCCTTCGCGGAAAAAAAGCTTCCACCACTTATCGTATCCACCTACTCTTGGTAATGAAATGTTCAAAGAACAGAGAAATAAAGTGAAGTCAGAGTACCTTGCACTTACGCACTCACTCATTGAAAAATATAAACTCGATCAAGTTTTTAAACCTCCATCTCCCTCGCCCCCATTATATTAGAATCAAACTTTATCCTTCGCACACACTGCGCACCGCGTTTACGATTTTCAGCTTATTTTCTTTGGATGCTCAGCTCGTTCTCTCAGAAGGGCTGGTGCACCTAGAGTCCCTATATGTAGAGAGTTAAGACAAGAGGGTAGTCAACTTCTGATTGGTCGATGAATTTTAGGCTCTACGGACGCCGCCATTGGATGCGATTTTGCACTTTTGTTTTGTTTACCAACGGTCTTTCATAGATAATAGAGTTCATTTGCGATGAATCTGTTAATTTTAATCATGATGCACCACAAGAATGTCTATAAATCTCAAAAGAATCTTTAAAAGCGTTAATACATGTCGATCAACAAAAGCAGGGAAAGATTACTTCGTTACAAACTTAGCGGAACTGTAATCTTTGCAGTGGAGCAAAACACAACAACGGCCTCAGAATGTAAACAAATGTGCAAAATCGCATCCAATGGCGGCGCCCATGATTTCTCTTGTCTTAACTCTCTACATATAGGGACTCTAGGTGGACCCAGACCAATTATCTTTGTTTATTTCTCATGCTGCATGATAAAAAGTAATTCAAATTAATTTCAGCTTTAGAATTTGATTAAAGAACGCTGTAAAAGTAAAAAGCTACATAGTTTTGCGTTAGCTTTGTTTTGATTTAAAACACAGCATACGATTTCCACTTTCTTTTCTTTCGATTTTGAGCTCGTGCCCAAAAATGTTGTTGGCAGACCCTGACTGATAATCTTTGTAATTTTTCTAAGGTCATTTCTCATGCTGCTATGTAAAATGTAATTCAAATGAATTTGAGCTTTAGATTTTTATTAAAGAACGCTGTAAAAGTAAAAAGTTACATAGTTTTGCGTTGGTTTTGTTTTGATTTAAAACACAGCATACGATTCCTTTCTTTGGATTTTGAGCTCGTGGCCAGAAATGTTATTGGCGGACCCCGACCGATCATCTTTGGAATTTTTATAACGTAATGTCTCATACTCAGATGAAAACTAACTAAAATTACAAGGGATGTCCCAAAAGTACTGCACACTTTTGTGTGGGGAACGAACAAAAGCAGATATCACAAAACGGTTTATAAGGGGCAAGTATCCTAGTAATTACCTGTGCAAATCAAAACCAAATTCAGCATTGTAAGTTTAATATTCACTGTGTTACAGAGTTTTGAAAATGACATGTCGAGCTGACTCCTCCAGGATTTTTAGCATATTTTTCAAGAAACAAAAGAGAGTTAAAAAATCAAAAGTTCTCAAGAGAATGAAGGGAAGAAGTGAAGAGAACAAATTGTCAGCCTAACACAGTGTCAAAGGGCAGCAAAATGCAAGCATCAAGTTTTTGTCAGACTTGGAAAGATTCTGCAAAATTTGTCGAAGCAAATAAAAGCACTTGATTTCAACTCTTTTTTTTTCTTGAAAAACATGCTAACATTATCCTGGAGGGGTCAGCTCGACTTGCCATTTTCAAAACGTTGTAACTCAGTGAATATTGAACTTACAGAGCTGAATTTGGTCTTAATTTGAAGGTAATTACTAGTACAATTGCCCTTTATAAATAGTTTTGTAATATCTGCTTTCGTTCGCCCCTCAGTCAAAGTGTGCAGTACTTTTGGGACACCCCTTGTAAGTTGAGTCTGTGATATTCTTAATTTCTGCTATAATCTTTCTATGTATAACTGTTTCGTTTCTGTACAATTTTTATCGAGCTTAAGTAGTATCGACGAATTAAAGGTTGCCACGAGATTTTCTCGAGCTATAAGTTTCGCCTTGAAACTTGACGAATTTGTTTACCCCCCCCCCCTCCCAAATACCGTGGGCTGCCGGGGTGTAAAGGGACTGTCGGGGGCTCGACCCTGTCTGACTTTTTTGTTTCAAAGCCTAAAGAAATCTATTTCATGCGTAGAAAGGCCAAGTCGGAACTAGTTTCTAAGAAAAGAAAAGCAAAGGAAAGGAAAGGAAAAGCAGAAGGGAAAAAAAGAAGTAAAAAAAGCGAAAAAGCGAAGGTTCATATACATTTGATTATGAGAAATTCTGAATGGGTTCTTTTGCTGTAGCCACCCTGTATAGTGTATATCCTTTGATTCGAATTCAGATTCCTTCGAGTATATCTCGTAACGAGATTCACTAGAATAAATTTGATTTTTAATTTATTAAGTTCCATAAATTAATTTCTGAATGATATGGTTAAGGAGGCTCCTTAAACTTGCGCTTCAAAGTTAAACTGTGTTGATTCTATTGAGGATCCCTTCCGGCCCTTTTCGGTTCCAATGTTTCTTATGTAGAACCCAGAGTTGAGGAAGTTTGAGGAACGTGTCCTCATGCGGATGGGAATCTCCTTAAGGCATAAAGACATTAATATGAATGATTGCGTCCTACCTTGATTTGCTCATTCAAGCAAAGTTATCAAAAAAAAAAAAAAAAAACGATCTAATTGAGTTTTCTCTATTGACGGTGGGGTGATGCTTGAAAAGATATCCAACGCGTATTTCTGAATACCTCATGGGTGGATACAGAAATATATTTGTATCTTTCTCTCTCCTCCCATCTGAACACGTGTGTTTAAAAAGGAAAGCAGATGAGGCCATCAAGTGACTTTAGCGCGTATCTCTGTGTGTCTTTCGAACGCACGAGTTAAAACGGGAGGAGAGAGACAAAGACAAATTCCTGTATCCGAACATGAACATGGTAGTTTAATGATTAAAAGGTGCAAAACACGTTGACACCGCGAGGGTTAAATGCTCCGAATGAGTGCCTGAATTTTTATAAATCAAAGCTCAGGAAAATCAAAGGGTCGGAAAAACTAACTCAAGTCTGTTTCCGAGTCAGCAAAAATATTCTCCGAAACAAGAAATCAAATTCAGGCGCCGCGCCGGTAAAATGAGCAAAACTTTCCGAAAAGTTCGAGCCAGCTTTCATATTCAAGATTAAAAGAAACGTCAGCAAGTTTTGACGGCTTCTTTATAACTCTCGAAAGATTTCGAGCCATCTCGAAGGGAATGAGTTCTTTCTCCCTGCTTATCTTCAACCTCTAACATGGTGTCCACGGTGAACTGTTTTTGTGCAATATTTTTATTTATTTCAACCCTAAAGACCAATCCAGTATAGATAAGGGGGAGAGTGGAGAATCACATCTCAAAAGAAACATCTCGGGTAGCCAATAAATTAAATTAAGGGAAAGTAGACGCAAAAAGAGGGGAGAGAAAGTGGAACAAGAAAGTGATAAATAAGGGGAAAAGCATCCGTAGGAAAGAAGGAGAGAGAGAATGAGAGAGAGAGAGAATGAGAGAGAGAGAGAATGAGAGAGAGAGAGAGAGAGAGAGAGAGAGAGAGAGAGAGAGAGAGAGAGGGAGAGAGAGAGAGAGAGAGAGAGAGAGAGAGAGAGAGAGAGAGAGAGAGAGAGAGAGAGAGAGACAGACAGATAGACAGACAGACAGAGACAGACAGACAGAGAGAGAGAGAGAGAGAGAGAGAGAGAGAGAGAGAGAGAGAGAGAGAGAGAGAGAGAGAGAGAGAGAGAGAGAGAGAGAGAGAGAGAGAGACAGACAGAGAGACAGACAGAGAGACAGACAGAGAGAGAGAGACAGAGAGAGAGACAGAGAGAGAGACAGAGAGAGGGGAGAGAGAGGGGAGAGTGAGAGAGAGAGAGGGAGAGGGAGAGAGAGAGAGAGAGAGAGAGAGATAAATTAGTTTGGATCCTTTAGGTCTGTTCGAGAGGATGTTGAAATCTTGTCGGGATCAAACGAGGAAAGTTGGGGGGGGGGGTTTGGGGAGACAGGGATAAGGTTTGGGGTTATAGAAGGTCAAACAATGCATTGCCTTTAAAGAGAAACCCTTTTTCGCGAGAGAGATACTTCGAGGCCACAGGAAGTAGTGGGCTTCGAGCCATTACTGCTCCAGCAAAAATAACAGAGGATTAAAAACATTTGAGCTTCGGAAGGAAATGAATAGTCAAGGAATAGGTGACACGAGTGAGGAGAAGGAGAGATAAGCAGCGAGGAGTATAAAAGTTTGTGTAGGAGTTTTGAAAGAGAGACAGGGGGTGTGGGTGAAGGGTGGAGGGGTGTGAAAGGGAGGTGAGGACGAAGAGAAGGGTTGCGAGGACTAGAAGAGAGAGAGAAAGGAACTCTAGACTCTGAATTAAAACAAGTGGAAGAGAAATCCCAACTTCACATCCCAGACTCCGACCAACCCAACCGAAAAGCAGAAAGTGAACTTATGGTTTATGAATTGTACATGTTTTTCGGCTGAAATTGTTTAGTTTATTGCTCTCGGTATTTGAGCTTCAAAAGTGTACGTATACGTGAAATCCTAAACGCAGCTATGAGAGACAAGCGCGACCGTAAATGTTTTCTCATTTAAAGCAGGTCTAAAAGATATTTCTCGCTCTAATCCCCTCTGGACGATGAGTAAAAGCAAAAGCATTATCCGCCCGTACTCTCTCTCTCTCTCTCTCTCTCTCTCTCTCTCTCTCTCTCTCTCTCTCTCTCTCTCTCTCTCTCTCTCTCTCTCTCTCTCTCTCTCTCTCTCTCTCTCTCTCTCTCTCTCTCTCTCTATGCTCTCGCCTTTAAAACTACTTTCATTTTCTGCCTAGTCTTTGCTCCCTTTCACCCCTCTCTCTCCGCTCCCACCTGTCAACCCCTTCTGGACCCCCTCTGGACCCCCTCTCTCTCTCCTCCCTCAATCTTTTTCTCTTCCTCCTCTTCTCTCTCTATCTCTCTCTCTTTCTCTTCCTCTAACTCCTCTATCTCTCCTCACATCACTCGTTACCGTTTCTCACTCTTCGTCACAATTTCTCTTTTCTTTTTATGCGTGGACCTCGATTATACTTTTTCATCTGACGTTGATTGGTTTTCACTTTCTCACTTTAAACACATCCATTCCACACCAGGTCAAAGGGCGTTGAGGTTATGTGGCTAGGTTTTCTGCTTTTCATTGGCTCTTGTGGGAGGAAGTGGAATTTTTTTGCAGTTTTTGACCATTTTCGGCCATTATTAGGCAAAATTTACCATTTTTCCTCAAGGGAACGACTCCTCCTAGTGTCCAGAACATTTTTCAATTTTTTTTTTTTTTGGAAAAATGCTCAGGACTTCAAAGGGGAGTCGATCTCTTAGAAGGACTATTTGCTCAATTTGGCCTGCAAATGACCGAAAAACTTCGAAAACTGCAAAAAATTTCCCCTTCCTCCCCTAAGACCTATAATGTAAAAGTAGACAACCTAGTTACGTAACCTAAAACCCCGTGTGACCTGTGGTATGGAATTAGATGGTATTGCACATCCCCTTTACGAAAAAAGAGACAAGGTCCAGTGTAGAAAAATAAATAAAAAAAAAAAAAAAGAAAAAACTGTAGAGAAAAACTTATTCACCCCCTCTTACGTTGGACTGGACTCAATGCGTTTTCAACTCGTGTGTCTTTTTCAACCTCTGATTTTTCGGTTTCCGTAAGCCTCCTCGAAGAGCGAGAAAATTTACAGGATAGTGAAAGAAAGAGAGAAAGAGAGACGGAAAAAGTGGGAGAGGAGATAGCTGCAGATAGATCCCCCCGGGGAATAGTCATCCACCCCTTTGATATCATCAGACTGAATGAAAATTGATACAGCTGAAAAAGCGCAGATTCGGAGGTTCAGAAAGAAGGAAAAGGTTCCTTAAAACCTTCGCGCATTTTCTCTACCTGTGTGATTTGAACGAGTCAAAAGAGAGGGAGAGAGAGAGAGAGAGAGACCAGACCCAAAAAACGTATTATTCTTTGCTCATGCTCTTCATATGAACAGTATATTACGTAAAAGTAGGTTAATCTAGCTACCCGAGAGGTTAGTTTTGAGAAATAAGGCATCGAAGTTGTTCCTGTTCATTAAATTCTATTAGGGTCAGCTCAACTTTGTAGAGCTGCTATAAAAGGGTACGGAAATTGAATAATGCGTAATTTGGAGTGCAATTTGCACAAAAAAGATCCATGAATGTTACTCACCACTGAAAAAAAGGTTACCAGAGGCCCAAAGTCCAACAGTATTCCAACCGAGGAAAATTCTGATACTGATACCAGAATCAGTGATGCGCAAAAATCATTTTTTGAATAACCGCATGAATAATTAACTAACATTATTCGCATTATTCTCATGATTATTCCCATAAGGATATCGAAGTTTTGACACGACCCATATTCATCTGAAAACTTTGATTTACTGATAAGAATAACAAGATAATAATTTTAGTTACTTATTCATGGTTATTCAAAAAATGATTTTTACCCATCACTGAGGCCAGAATTCTGGTACTTCTGAAAACTCCCATCAGAGTCTATGTATGGCAACAGTTTTGTTCGTCTCTTTCAAAATACGATGGTTAGGATAAGGAGGGAAAAAGAGAAAAGAAATTCAAAAGAAAAGTAAAAAAGAAACAATTTGAGGTCTATTTAAAAAAAAACGAAAAACAAAAAAAAACAAAAAAACAAAAACAAAAACTAGAAACCCATAAAAAGAAAATAACTCACCCTCGCTTCGTTCATTTTTATTTCAGGAACACCCACAGTTGTGTTTTTGATTTTTATTAAAATGAAATGTTAAACATAAAGTCTAAACTTCTGGCTCTTGTACTACACGCATTTAACCCGCCCGCTCATAATTCACTGAAACCCGTCTTCCGTTGTCACCTGCCCCCTGTTTGTTAAAGGCCATTTTGTAAACAGAGCCTTCACCGGAGTATAATCAAAAGTACTAATACAAGCAGTTGTTCCCTGATTTAAAAAAAGAAAAAAAAGAAAAAAAATCGCGTGACAGTGAGCATATTATTCTTTTTTTATGGGGTCGGTTCTTACGATTTGTCTTCTTAAATTACTTTTTATCTCTCCCCCTCAGTAATCTTAAACTGCGTTATTTAAAGGCATGGATTTTTTTTTATTTTACCCTTTTTTTAGGGGGGAAAGGGATCACGATCGAACAGACTCGAACCTTCCTTTTTTTACGTTACTCCACATAAGTAAGCCTTTTGAGGCCATGCACGCGGCCAACATGGGCCTGCCTTGAGCCTTGAGGGTTGACGACAACGGTCGACCGCAGCTGCCGTTTGGCTTAGGCTTAAAGCATGGGGGGTATACGAGAGACGGGCCGCTGTACAACTTTTTGCCGGCGACGTCGATCGCAGGCGCTGCGCTCCACTCCGCGTTTATGAGCATCGATCGAGTTGAAAAAGTGCTGCGCCCCAGCTTCCGCCCCGCTCCGGCGAAGGAGCAGCGTTTCCAGATTTCAAAGCGAAATCTGTATCGCCGTATGTATATTTATGTGGAGGGTACTGATAATGTTGACGCCCACAACGTCGACACCCACAACGTCGACAAAAATGCAGTGTCGACGTTATGAAATTGCGACACCACGCTCGAAAAATAACGTCGACTCCGAATTTCGGTCGACGTTATATGATTGTCGACGTTATCAGTACCCTCCTATTTATGTAAAGAGCGCAACGGAAAGAAACTCTGTGTCCCTCTCTTCTATTGAAACGCGTGTTTGTTAGACAAGGATGGACGAGGGGATGAAACCCCCTCATTCTATCCTTTTTCAACTTATATAACAATAATAATATTTAAAAATTACTCCTATTTTGGAGTTTTGGAATCTCCAAACTTTAGTGTCTGACCAACTCTTAAAGTATTCACTGTTTGAATCAACCCGAAAAATCGTTTGTAGCAAAAGTGTGCAACATCTCCATTCAATTTTTTTTTTTTTTTTTTTTTTTTTTTTTTTTTTTTTTTTTTTTAAAGCAGATTTGGCAATGTCGGAACGGAGCAGTGTTCGAGATAACGAGATGCTTGCTCCTACAAAGTGCCGCATATTTCGTTTCGTTTCCCTTCATTTATTTCCTTTTTTTTTTTTTTTTTTTTTTTTTTTTTTTTTTTTTTTTTTTATCATGTTCTGGTGCACAGCTCAAGAAGGCGTTGGTACGAAGACCGGGAAATGGAGACGCGCTGCCGCCTCTACACATATGTATATATACTCGTAGTACAACGCCTGTGTGCTGTGACGCTCTCTGCGCCGCCCTGTGCGCTTCTCATCCCGGAAACGTTTATTGAATTTAAAACTTTAAGTAAATACTCTCTTATTGTGTGAGTCTCCGTGCTCCACCGCTTCCCCCCTCCCCCACGGTTTCCACAGCCCTGGATCCTTGAGTCCTGTGTGTTACGTCCTATTTGAGTATTGCATTTCCGCTATGAAGTTTTCCGGGCTCCGACGTTTACGTCCAAACTTTTTCGGTAATCGGACAAAGGACGTGGGACGTGGGACGTGGGACGTGGGACGTAAACATGATTCGTGGTGTTTACGAAAGTCCGATTATGCACTATAACTTGTAAAAGAAAATCCTCTCGTCGAAATTGTTCTTTCATGAATTTACCTAATATTTTCCATCGTTTTAAATTGTTGAGGCATATAATTTCAACGAGCCTGGCGATAGAGGGGATTTGTGGAACGTAATATTGAAACTTCAAGGAGGTAGCCATGATAGAAATTTCTTATGGACATTTTTACACAGGCTCGGTTTATTTCCCTCACTTTTTTTAACCTTTAAATTTTTTTAAAAAAAAAATAACTGACGAATACATTTAAAATTGCTTACAAACGTAAGTGCAAGTGTTTTAGAATGGATATCTGCGAACACAGAAATGGGGCAGTTGCAAGGGTCTGAAATTGTGTGTTTTTTATTGAGAAAATTATAGTACTTGATGAGCTGAGAACAATGGTGCCTTTGTTTTTTTCCCAAGTGTCCTGGTTTTGGAGATATACACACGTGTAAATTTGTAAAAAATCGTGTGCTTAGTGACGTCACTACGCGGAATTCCCGTTTAAACCAATGTATTTTGGGCCAAAATCTTATCTCCAGAACAATGGGACTTGATTACTGATTAGAAACCAAAGGCATCTTTGTTCTGAGCTCATCAAGTATTTCTATTGTCTTTATAAAAAACACAACATTTCAGACTCTTGTAACTGCCCCATTGATATGACTGTTTCTTCTGGAAGGGTTTGCACGATAAAGAAAATGACGTGACACATGACAGAAAAAAGCAAACATTTTTCACCTGGATAGTTGTGTTAGAATTCTGTGGCCAGATAGCCACTCAAAAACACAAGCACTGTCGTCTAAAACCAATTTCCACTGGATTAATTACAATTTTTTATTCAAGGATGCACAATATGATGCAAACAAGCCAGAATCAGATCGCCTATGCTGTCACACTTTGAGATAGGGCTCATAACTTGTATATTATCCTCTCTATTGCTATAGCTCATTGATATTAGCCTCGTTTATGCGAGAGATCTGAACCTGGGTTGAGTCAACCTGAGTTGAGTTTCAACCTGGGTCCAACTCGGGTTAGCTCATAAACACCCGTATATTTGAACTCGAGTTCAAAGGATTTCTTTCTTCTTCTTCTCTGTGTTTGTTTACATTTTTGACGAAAATGGCGGCGATGCTTGGTGCGGTACGGACAAGTGCGACCGCATAATACGCGTGTTTAACCTCGCTCGGATTGGTGACATCGATGCCGCGTGAACCCGGGTTCTGAACTCCGAGGTGTTCATGCGTGAAATCTCAACCCGAGTTCACCGACTTGACTCGGGTTTCAATCGGGGTCGAGTCGAACCCGAGTTCAGCGAGATCCGAAGTGTTTATGCGAGCATCTCAACCCGAGTTCAGCTGAACCTGGGTTCTAGAACCCGGGTTGAGATGCTGGCATATAAACGAGGCTATTGTGACAAGAGGCATTACTTTGAGACTCTGAAATACCTAAAAACTGTATAATTATCAAATTGGCTGAGAAATGAAATAGTGAAATTTTTCGATCAGGATAGTTTCTTTTGAAAGACATAGTACATGCCGGGAGAGGAGCCTCGGAGACATCAAGCTGTTCTGAACTTTGGAGCAGATACACAATAGCTACAGAATTTGCATCAGAAATAACCCCGCCTTCCACCAATACAATACCACGTTAATAATCATACTGCATGGGTTGCTCCGTTGGATTCTGGAGAGCGGGAGGTTGTGTTCGTCTTGGGATATGTCAATATAAGGTATACTCAATAGAGAGGATTTGTAGGATGTGATTTTGAAACGTCAAGGATGCAGCCATGACAGAAATCTCATATTTTTTTTTTTTTTTTTTTTTTTTTTTTTTTTTTTTTTTTTTTTACACGGGCTCAGTTTGTTTGCCTGATTTTTTTTTTATAACCAAACAAAAATTGTGACGAATCCATTTGAAATTGTTTTTAATCGAAAGTGCAAGTGTTTTGGAGTGGCTATTTAGACGTACGTAGAAATTAATATAAACCGTTTCTTTTGGAAGGATTTGCAAGAAACTGACGCATGACAGAAAGTAAAATTTACTCACCTGAATAGTTGTACTGGAATTCTGTGTCTTCATGGCCACTCTAAAACACTTGCTCTTTTTTTTGAAACCATTTTCCACGGAATTAATTATAATTTTCATTTATAATTTTAATTTTTTTTTTTTTTATATATATATTAAGAAAACAGTACAAAATCGTTCATGCTATCACACTTTGGGATAGGACTAATAACATGTATCAGCCTCAATATTCGCATATGTCAATGCTAATACTAGATTGCTTCTATAGAGAGTGTTAGGTTACGCTCATCTTCAGGCTATTTTTTTATGAGCGAAGAATTCGTTGGAACTCAGCGGAACGGGTTACTTTTGGTTATTCTTGCTCTTGGTTGAGTGTGGTTCGCCTAGCGTTCCGATGTAAAAAAAAAAAAAAAAAAAAAAAAAAAAAAAAAAAAAAAAAAAAAAAAAAAAAAAAAAAAAAACGGGCTTCATCCAAATTCTCGCTTTGTGTTCCTTTGTTTACCATTTTGAACCGCACTATTTATTTATTCATTTATTTTCTGTGTCATCTTTTGAAGAAAGGCTCTACTTACGTTATGAATGCGCTTACGAAGATTAAGGTTGGCTAGAATTTTGCCGTGCTAAGGTAGAACGCCAGAGGTACATGCCAGCTGTTATTTCAGCTGTTTTTGCAATAGGCTCGGGCGCCTTTATTCATATACTGAGCCTTTATTCAGGTAAAGTCCTTATTGGAAAACAGCGCAAATGAAGCTCGTTCATGGCCCGCGCGGCAGAATAGTATCCTTATATGCGGGTATGATCTTTCAACGTTTTTTAACCGATCATATTCAAATGTATTTTAACCCCCCCCCCCCCAATATACATTTATACCTTTTTGAATCCGCGTCGACGATTGAAAGAAACCTTTGAATCTCACTTGCATTATGACCCGGAAAAAGGGCCTATAAAACAATGGTCGTGCTCTTCCTGAGAATTGTGCATTGTGAGCAAATGAAGGTATTCAGCTGAAGAGCACGCCTGCTGTATATATAGACACTTCTCCCTGAAACGTCTTCAATTCGAAAGCAATATTATAGAATTTAGCCTCGAATGAAGATACGAAGCATACAGCCTCGGTTATGAATGCGAGAGGCAGGGAACAGCACTTTTCGAAAGAGGAGAAACACCCTTGCCACAAAGTGGATTGAAACATGAAATTTCATGGACATAATTTAACACATAAAATATCAAGATTATGAACAATAATTAGCAAGTTCAGTTAAAAATGTTTGAAATGAGTCAAATATCTTGGTTTTTGCTAGTAACATCAACGCTAAAGCGTTTTTAAGCAAGAAGCATTAACTTTTTTATATATCTTATAAGACAACTTAGGAATGTGTGGTATTGTTCAGTCTAGAGCTTTATAGGAGTTAAACAACATGGTTTTTGTAAGAAACTATCAATACTGAAACGTTTTTGAAGCAAAAAAAAAGCTATTTATGTCTTAATATATAACTTCAAAATTTGTAAAATTATTCATTTCAAAGCTTGATATGAGCCAAACACTATGGTTTTTTAAATAAACGTTTTTGAAGCAAAAGAACAACAACTATATTTATCTTAAGATAACATAATAATGTGTAAAATAATTCATTTTAACGCTTTAAATGAGTCGAACACCATGGTTTTTCAATAAACGTTTCATAACACTAAAACGTTTTTAAAGCAAAAAAACAAAACAAAAAAAAACCAGCTTTTCATGTCCAAAAAATCTCTGTTTCGATACATTGTGCTCCAGCGCGCCGTGCCGCTAAATAATGAGTTGAGGGAGTTCGACACAGTCGAAGGAAACCTTTGGGAGAGGAAACCCACCCGCCTCGGAATTCGGAGAGTAGATGGCAACTTGCAACGCTTTTATGAACGACCGGTCGTGCGACAAGGCGCTCGCGGAGGAGCGATGAACCCCCGAACACCCGCCCAGCGCACCACGTATTGCATTGGTGCTATGATTGCGGTATTTTCGTTTCGTTCACGGCGCTAATATAGCGGCTGCGAAGCTTGATACCAGAGTGGGCGGATGATAAAGCTATGTGATGCTATGACACACCGGTTGCCAGATCTCCCGGCGCGGCAGTATAGACTGTTTTAGTGAGAAGCAGGAAATTCAAAATCGACCGATCATATGCATGTTTATTTCACGTTTAAAAATAGTATCTACGCCAATCAGATTCGTGGGTTTTAAATTTCCCGCTCTTCACTAAATGAGTCTATTTGACGCAAGAATCTTGATGTAATCGGTTGCTTTCATATCCCCTCTGTAGTTGAACTTGTGGAAAAGAGTCGGACTTTCTAGCAGATCCACCGTTTTGTGTAATTTAAACCTTTCAAGGTGCTCTCTTGCTTTCCTTTGGTACGTGCAATTAAATAGCTATTTCTTACATAAAAACCCGCGAAAATATGACTTTGAGTTTACTAATGAAACTGCGGAAAATACTCCATGAACACTTTCTCATATCAAAATTATACCCCCAGACCCCCCATATAATGTTCAGGGAGAGACCCATTAGACCCCCCTTTAAGAGGTTAATTTTTCAGTAGGATGCAGGTTGTATAATAAGTTCGCAAATTTTCATCAAAATTCAAACAGCTATATTTGAAACATTCTAATTTTTCCTACTTTCATATATCCCCCTATAATATTCTGGGGGAGACCCCCAGACCCCCCTATAATATTCTGGGAGAGACCATCTAGACCCCCCCCCCTTAAGAGATTATTTTTGCAGTAGGCTGGTTGCAGAATGTTTTTGCAAATTTTCATCAAAATTCAAACAGCTATATTTGAAACATTCTAATTTTTCCTACTTTCATATATCCCCCTATAATATTCTGGGGGAGACCCCCAGACCCCCCTATAATATTCTGGGAGAGACCATCTAGACCCCCCCCCCCTTAAGAGATTATTTTTGCAGTAGGCTGGTTGCAGAATGTTTTTGCAAATTTTCATCAAAATTCAAACAGCTATATTTGAAACATTCTAATTTTTCCTACTTTCATATATCCCCCTATAATATTCTGGGGGAGACCCCCAGACCCCCCTATAATATTCTGGGAGAGACCATCTAGACCCCCCCCCCCCCTTAAGAGATTATTTTTGCAGTAGGCTGGTTGCAGAATGTTTTTGCAAATTTTCATCAAAATTCAAACAGCTATATTTGAAACATTCTAATTTTTTCTACTTTCATATATCCCCCTATAATATTCTGGGGGGGACCCCCAGACCCCCCTATAATATTCTGGGAGAGACCATCTAGACCCCCCCCCCTTAAGAGATTATTTTTGCAGTAGGCTGGTTGCAGAATGTTTTTGCAAATTTTCATCAAAATTCAAACAGCTATATTTGAAACATTCTAATTTTTCCTACTTTCATATATCCCCCTATAATATTCTGGGGGAGACCCCCAGACCCCCCTATAATATTCTGGGAGAGACCATCTAGACCCCCCCCCCTTAAGAGATTATTTTTGCAGTAGGCTGGTTGCAGAATGTTTTTGCAAATTTTCATCAAAATTCAAACAGCTATATTTGAAACATTCTAATTTTTCCTACTTTCATATATCCCCCTATAATATTCTGGGGGAGACCCCCAGACCCCCCTATAATATTTTGGGAGAGACCATCTAGACCCCCCCCCCCTTAAGAGATTATTTTTGCAGTAGGCTGGTGGCAGAACGTTTTTGCAAATTTTCATCAAAATTCAAACAGCTATATTTGAAACATTCTAATTTTTCCTACTTTCATATATCCCCCTATAATATTCTGGGGGAGACCCCCAGACCCCCCTATAATATTCTGGGAGAGACCATCTAGACCCCCCCCCCCTTAAGAGATTATTTTTGCAGTAGGCTGGTGGCAGAACGTTTTTGCAAATTTTCATCAAAATTCAAACAGCTATATTTGAAACATTCTAATTTTTCCTACTTTCATATATCCCCTATAATATTCTGGGGGAGACCCCCAGACCCCCCTATAATATTTTGGGAGAGACCATCTAGACCCCCCCCCCCTTAAGAGATTATTTTTGCAGTAGGCTGGTGGCAGAACGTTTTTGCAAATTTTCATCAAAATTCAAACAGCTATATTTGAAACATTCCAATTTTTCCTACTTTCACCCATTTTACCAATTTTTCCGTTGGCTTCAACGGAAATCTTTTATCATCTATAACTTGTCTATAGTTGAAAATTTCGAAAAAAACAAAACAATTTGCTTCTAGGAAATGGTAAAAGCAAACTTTTTTTTGCAAAATGTCGATGTTTATGGACGATTGATTGGTTCAAAAGTTATGCTGGGATCAGTGGCGTCTCGTGCAATTTGGCAACAATGTATTCTATCCATTTAAACTCGTGTAAAATATCGAATTCAGGGGGTGCACAGTGCACAAGGAAAATTCGATATGTTTAATGAGTTTAAATGGAGCAGTTGCATTGTTGCCAGATGGCATGCGACGCCACTGGCTGGGATACAGATAGACGGACATCTTGCGCCATCGCAATACTTTCTCAATTTCTAACTTTGTTAGTTGTGAGAAAGTAAAAATTATGAAACTTTATACACTCACTCGATAAATGATTTCAAATATTAAGACATAATGGCAGAGGTATATAATTTAAATGTGTCCATTTAAGCCCGTGTAAAAGGTCGAGTGCGAAGGTGTTCACCGAACACCCAATATCACGATCTTTTTCATGATGGGTTTCACGATGCACAAATTGCACGGTACGCCACTAATGCGCAGTACCCACAACACAGAGCGGAGACGAGGTTCAGGGAGACAAATGATCCCCAAGACTTATTTATGCCGCTTGAATGATCCACGATTTTCCATGTTGTGTTTTTGCGAAATTAGAAGCACAAGACGCAAAAAACGAAAGAACAATGCTTCCCGGTTTAGAATTGTTCCCCGAGGAACAATAACTCTCTCTCCGTCTCGTTCCATCGAGATAGCCTAGGTACACGCGTATACTCTAGATTTAGACACGTTCAAAACTCGGGCCGTAGCTGTGGGTAGGCCGCATTTTCAGTATTTCCAAAGATTGGTAATCTTTTATTATTCCCTTTAACCTCGCGTTCGCATTTTCCTGGCAGCTTTTAATTCGATATATGTTAATCCATGATGCACCATTCCGCAGTTTGGACGCTCAATTTTGAAACGAATTTTAGCAACGAGCTATAGCGATAGAGAGGCTGAAACTTGTTATAAATCCTATCTTAAAGTGAGGCAGCATGGGCGATCTGATTCTGGTTTGTTTGCCTCGTATGTTTTAACCTTAAATTGAAAATTGTAATTAATCCAATTGAAATTGGTTTGAAACGGAACTGCAGAACTGTTTCTTCTGGAAGGATTTGCATGATAACGAAATCGACGCATGACGAAAAAAATTAATTCTCACCTGGATAGTCGTATTGGAATGGGTCTGTTGCACACTTCGGCTACAGCGTTTTAAAGTATCAATTTCTATGTAAAAAACCGAAAAAATAACAATGGCAGCATCAGAAAACGCTAAAATTCAGTAATAAACTCACAAATTGCGAAAAACACTAGACACTATTCACCTCTGTATCTTTCCACCACGTGCACGATATTTCGCGAAATTAGTGCGGCACATTTAAAATAATCACGGCCGACTGTCATCACAGCTGACTTCATAAACAAATAAACAGTAAACACTGACGGCGTCTGCTCGAATTCTTACGTTTCAATATCCTCAATTCCTCACAAAAGGTTGTGAAAGGTACGGAAACCGATATTTGTGTCGAAAACTTATCAAAGTGAAACAATAACACACAGGAGTTCCAAGGATGATTCCAACTTCGATCAATATCATGCTTGAAACTCCTGTCTGTTATTGTTTCACTTTGATAAGTTTTCGACACAAATATCGGTCTCCGTACCTTTCACAACCTTTTGTGAGGAGTTAAGGATATTGAAACGTAAGAATTCGAACAGGCGCCGTCAGTGTTTACTGTTTATTTGTTCATGAAGTCAGCTGTGATGACAGTCGGCCGTGATTATTTTAAATGTGCCGCGCTATAATTTCGCGAAATATCGTGCACGTGGTGGAAAGATACACGGGTGAATAGAATAGTGTCTAGTGTTTTTCGCAATTTGTGAGTTTATTGCTGAATTTTAGTGTTTTCTGATGCTGCCATTGTTATTTTCTCGGCTTTTTACTTAGAAATTGATACTTTAAAACGCTGTAGCCGAAGTGTGAAACAGACCCATTAATCCAGTTAAAATTGGTTTGAAACGGAACTGCAGAACTGTTTCTTCTGAAAGGGTTTGCATGATAACGAAACCGACGCATGACGAAAAAAATTAATTCTCACCTGGATAGTCGTATTGGAACTCTTGTCCAGATAGCCACACTGATACACGTTCGCACTTTCGTTTCAAACCAATTTTCTTTGGATTAATTACAATTTTTGATTTAACGTTAGAATACGCACTGAAAAAAAAAATATTACCAGAAGCATGGCAATATGTGAACCTATGTGAGGGATAGTGTAATTACCAGAATTCTTTTGAGTGTTTGTACCAAGATTCTTGAAAATGTTGAGGAAATTCTAGTTCTAACGCCATTGTCTGGTACTATAACACCAAAATTTTCTGGTCAATGTACTAGACTTTTTTGTCGCTCACATATCGTTGTACTTCTAGCAGTATCTAGTATTAAGGATATAGCTTTTTAGGCGCACCGTAGGTACTACGTGCGCCTATTGAAATCGGTCTGCTACTCAATAGAGTATACTACGCCCCCTTGTGGTCAAATGGCAAAATGAGCTTTTTTGATGTCGTGATTTTTAGGTTGTTTCCTGTTTTTTTAAATGCCAATTTCATTTGAAAAGTTAATGTTTTCCCAATCACGACTGAATTTCGAGTGTGTTGGAAGTAATTAGATGTTCATTGATTCACGTTTTCTTAAAGTTATTCTACTTCAAAAATTTTTACTAACCTCACTTTCTGATTAGTGATGATTTCAAATTGTCCCGGTATTTATTCTAGGTGATCAAGTGAACCAATCATTTGCCGTTCTGAGTGATTGTTTTTTTTTCATGTAAATGTAATTATTATAATTAATTATAGCGTTTGGTCAAACGCAAAACGGAGAGTCCAAGCAGCAAGACTTTCACTATCTCAATGCTCAGAATTCTTATTTATCATTGGTTGAACTGATGACTGTTCAGTGTTCACTTTTAATATTTAAATATTTTTAACGCTAATGATCAGAATTAGAGACTGATTAGGTGTTTTGAGGTTGAGGTCATGCCTAAAAGTTTCGCACTTAGACTTTTGTAGTAGATTGAGTTTGCGCCTCACAATTTGGTTAAAAGTAAGTTAGCGTCTTTTATGCTGAAATATGAGTCAGCGATCCATTTCTTTCTGAAAATTGTGTTAGCGAGTCAATTTCTTCTGATGGCGCAGAGATTTTCAAGGTATTTTGTTACGATAGTTGGCCTCTCACAACAAAGTCAATCATGATTTAGTCAAAGTAATGGCCTCTCATCATGTCTAATACCATCCATAAGAACATCCTTCCATCATATTTTCATATTTCTTAACCCTCTCTGACTTAGATAGATTTAGGTAAAAAAATTCTGTGGCGTCTGTCCGTCAGTCCGGTTGTCCGTCACTCCGTACCTAGGCATAACTATTGAACCATTGATCCTTATGCATCCAGATTTTGCACAGTTGTTGCGTTTTAGATTCCCCAGAGGCACTTTTTTTTGTTTTTTTGAAATTTTGACTTTTAGGGTAGTTATGGGGAAAAAATGATTTTCATTAAAATCAATGGTAAAATGGATAAAAATGAATAAAATGGAATAATTCAAGTTTCGCTCAATCAATTTTGATGAAAGTTAGAAAAAAAAAATCTTTTTTTAGCCCACTATAGAATAAACCACTTATAGTTCCTATATTCATTCCTCAAAACTGATTAAAAATCAAATAAACGCGCTCGAGCCAAAAAATAGAATTATCGTGAAAATCAATCTTAAAACTTGGAGTCAATCAATAATGGCTCCACGAATTTTGATAAAACTTTGTACACACTATCTTATCAATAAACTTAAATATTTTCCTCTCTGTGTCACCAAAAACAACCAAAAAAACCTTTTCAAGAGGTAATATAGGTGCGATTGAGAAAAAAATTTTGAGAATATGAGCAAATAAAAATATAATCCTATTATTTGGGATGGTTCAGGTTTGGTTCAATCAATTTGGATGAAAGTTAGCAAAAAAAATCTACATTCAGCCTACTATAAAATAAACCACTCATAGTTACAATATTCAACCCTCAAAACCGTTTAAAAAATAAAAATAGGTGCGCTCGAGCCAAAAATGGAATTATCGTGAGAAATTAAGTAATCTTAAAACTTGCAGTCAATCAATAATGGCTGGATGAATTTTCATGAAACTTTTTACACACAATCTACTATCAAAGTACTAACATACTTTCCTCTCTGTGTCACCAAAAAAACCAAATAAAACCATTTCAAGAGGTAATATAGGTGCGATTGAGCAAAAAATTTGAGAATATGAGCAAATAAAAATATAATCCTATTATTTGGGATGGTTCAGGTTTGGTTCAATCAATTTGGATGAAAGTTAGCAACAAAAATCTACATTCACCTACTATAAAATAAACCACTCATAGTTACAATATTCAACCCTAAAAACCGTTTAAAAAATCAAAATAGGTGCGCTCGAGCCAAAAAATGGAATTATCGTGAGAAATTAAGTAATCTTAAAACTTGGAGTCAATCAATAATGGCTGGATGAATTTTCATGAAACTTTTTACACACAATCTACTATAAAAGTACTAACATACTTTCCTCTCTGTGTCACCAAAAACAACCAAAAAAAATTTCAAGAGGTAATATAGGTGCGATTGAGCAAAAATTTGAGAATATGAGCAAATAATAATATAATCCTATTATTTGGGATGGTTCGGGTTTTGGGTTCAATCAATTTGGATGAAAGTTAGCAACAAAAATCTACATTCAGCCTACTATAAAATAAACCACTCATAGTTACAATATTCAACCCTAAAAACCGTTTAAAAAATAAAAATAGGTGCGCTCGAGCCAAAAAGGAATTATCGTGAGAAATTAAGTAATCTTAAAACTTGGAGTAAATCAATAATGGCTGGATGAATTTTCATGAAACTTTTTACACACAATCTACTATCAAAGTACTAACATATTTTCCTCTCTGTGTCACCATAAACAACCGATTAGACCTTTTCAAGAGGCAATATAGGTGCGATTGAGAAAAAATATGGGTATAAAGAAAATTTAAAAACATAATCTTATTATTTCGGATAATTCCTGTTTGGTCCAATAAATTTTTGACAAAACTGGCAAATAAAATCTACAATTAGTTTACAAAAGAAAGTAGTCCTTACAGTTACAATATACAACCCTTAATAGATTTAAAAAAAACAAATGGGGTGTTTGTCCAAAAAAAGAAAGAATAAAAGTGAGGCTTTAAATTTTTAAACTTGGAGTTAATCATTAATGGGATGAAATTTTTACAAAACTTTTCACAAACATAATGTGTTAAAAAATACACTAAACACTGCACTCTGTGCACTAAAATATTTTTCTGGTACAGTCCTCATAAAAACCTTAAGACCGTTTCGAGGGGGAATATAGGTACAATCGAGCAAAAATCTTTTGAAACTATAATTGTAAGCAAATAGAAGACAAACATGATTGGAATAAGTAATTCAAGTATGACTCAAATTTAAATTCGATGAAAAATTTCATCAAAACGTTTGCAACCAGCCTAGGCAGAAATTTCTTTCCAAAGTATTACTACAATATACAACCTTTAAGTCTAAAGCTGTTTAAAAGCAATATAGGTTTCATCACACCAAAAAATAGAATATTCAAGGAAATTAATTTTATAAAAAAAAGTCAAACAAAAATGGCTGAATGAATTTTGTTGAAATTTTGTTTGCGCAATCTACGACTTCCTTAAGTACATCTTTGGAGGGGGGGTTTAAACTATTAACAAAAAATTATTTTGAAGATCCACAGTTTGAAAGAAGAAACCCAAAAATAGTACTCAATGGAGGAAATGCAAGAATCAGTACATTTCGACCTGCTAGGGATAAAAACTAAGGGGAAAAAAAAACTCCCAAAAAAAGAACAAAGAGCAAATATAATGAATGCAGCTCAAAGAATAAAAAATTATTGGAATCTGGAATTACTCTAGACCCTGTTATAAGCAACATCAGATTAAGGCTCTTAATTAGCCTTCAAATAACAAAATAGGCAACTACTCCTACAGCTTCTCTACAAAATTGCAAACTCTTCGGATTGAAGGCAGAGTTATGTCCGGAGGTGAAAATATTTGAAATTTGGGGGGGGGGGGGGGGGGGGGGGGTTTCCCCCCGAACTCTTTAGGGGGTTAGGGGGTCTCCTCCAGAATTCTTTAGTGGTGGGGGGAGGGGGTCTGGGAGTCTTCCTCAGATAAAAATGGTGTGAGAAAGTGTTCGTAGGGTATTCCCTACAGTTTATTTTTTATCATTTCGAGATTTGATTGACGTATTTCGGCCATTGTGCGCGGATCGAATGCCTGTCACCAGTCGTGGGACGTCATGGGGACATTTAGGAGAGATGTCTTTTGACTCACTGTAACTTCTTCATCTTTTCTTACGTTTTGCCATGGCGTTCTTTGTTTTACTTGGCATCACACTTCACGTTCAAATTTTTACCGGGCAACCAAAGAACGGTGCCAGCTAATGGAATATGGCAACATTGTTTTTCTCTACTTTAACACATCATGAAAAATAATCGATTCTTGGCGAGGCCAGTCGCCTACCCAAAAATCGATCATTTTACATATAAAATCAATAGAGACAAAAACAGTGTTGCCAAATTGATAGAGCCGTCACTGCCAGTTAACCTGCAGACCAATTTTTGCATGGAAATAATGCCTTCAGTGGACTCCAAGATTACTTTCAAGAAACTGCGAGAAACATTTCCGGTCTCATGAGCATCTTGGAGCTGATCTAAGCTGTCAAGAGCGTTGAGGTCTGACTGGCTGGACTAATAACCAATGACTCGGCATGGTCCGATTTCTTCTTACTACTGATCACTTTTTCATTTCCCTATTTTGCGGGACATACTATTATGTTGACTACCTTTTTACTAAAGGGGGTTCAAAATTGTTTTATGAGTATTTGATTGTTTATTACGTGCGTTTAGTGATGTGCAGTGGGAAATTCGAAGGAATTGTTCTATGATTGTCCGGAGTGGTCCTACCGCCCCCCCCCCCCACTCGCCGCTTTCAGGTTCGAACTTGAACTTTTGTTGTGCAATTTTTTTTGAGATGGTGGAAAATTCGGAGGGATTGTTCTAAGATTGTCCGTAGTGGTTCTACACCCCCCCCCCCCACTCATCGCACACAGGTTCGTACCTAATCTTTTGCTGGACAGTTTTTTTTTTTGAGATGGTGGAATATTCGAAGGGTTTTGTCCTCAGATCGCACGTA
>VMOF01000320.1:17755942-17814137 GCA_011764245.1 Trialeurodes vaporariorum
CCTTTTAATTTCCCCCCTTTTTTATCGCGAGTATATGTTGTCAGTTTTGGGTAGGTTTAAAGGTTTCGGGATGCAATTTGACGAATAGATTATCCAATGACACCAATAACCCCCTTTGCAGTTTTATATTTTAGACTGAGCGATTGAAAAGGGTCGTCAGCCAAGGGCTGGGAGGCTACGAAGGGTGAATGACGGACGGAATTCGGTAAAGCTTTCGTGAAGGAGGAAGGGAGAGGGGGAAGGGGCTGGGAATAGTTCCCAGGGAATTTTATCGTTTGACAGAAGTGTCCGGTTATCTCTACTTTATTCATTTAATTCTTGTCAAGCGGGATTCGCTTGAGAGCGGCAGTGTCAATCCGCAAGGTGATGCTCATACAGTGTTGCCAGATTGGGGTGAAAAAGCCGTACGCTTTACATTGATTTAATTGGGGGACGATACGGCTTTTTACCCTCGATCTGGCAACACTGTGCTCATACATCTATCACATCGCAGTGTTGCCAGATCTCAGTAATGACGACAAACCCGTTTCTGATATTCGATTCAGCGAGCCTGCAAAAATGAAGCTGGGATAAATTCGTTTGGATTTTTTTTTTTTTTAAATGAAGGCGAAAGTGTATTGGAATGGCTGTCTGATGGGCGCAGTAATCGATTTGATTGTTTCTTTTGGAAGGATTTGAAATAAACTGACGTAGTTTGACAAAAATGACTGAGGACTTCTCGACCGGTGGACTCATTGGTGAATGGAGCTGTTGCAAACTTTTGCTACAGGCTTATTAATAGATGATAATGGGGTAAAACCCTGTAAAAATAACTAATAGCGCACTAAAAAATCACGAAATCCACTCCTCAACTCATAAAATGCTTTTAAACGCGAGACCGTAATGGCGGCCGGGGCCGCGGTTTTCATTGGGGTTCCCTGTCTTCAATCAGCGCCATCTACACGAGTTGTTCTCGCAACACCACCCAAGAAGAAGAAGCATACAATTGCCGTAAGAAAATCGCGGCCTCGGCCTCCATTAAGGTCTCGCGTTTAAAAGCGTTTTGTGAGTTTAGGAGTGGATTTCGTGATTTTTTAGTGCGCTAATCGTTATTTTTACAGGGTATTACCCCATAATCAACTATTAATAAGCCTGTAGCAAAAGTTTGCAACAGCTCCATTGAAAAATGTCGTTAATGAGTCTGTTGCAAACTTTTGCCACAACGATTAAGAGAATTAAATCTGAAGTAAAATCGCCTTAAAAGTCCATTGGTGGCATCAGAAAGTCATAAAAAGCAATAATAAACTCACAAGAGGCGTTTGATGAAATCCAAGATGGCGGAGAAATTTCGAGCAATTTGTATGCATGCACCAAGAACGTTCAAGGATGATAACCAATCTCACAATATCGATCACAACCAATCCCAACGTAAAGAAACACATAATCTCTACCTCCAGTGAGATTGTCAAAGTTGGCCATCCTTGGATGTTCGTGGTGCATGCATACAAATTGCTCGATATTTCCCCGCCATCTTGGATTTTATTAAACGCTCCTTGTGAGTTTATTATTGCTTTTTATGACTTTCTGATGCCACCACTGGACTTTTCAGGCGATTTTACATTAGATAAAACACTCTTAATCGTTGTAGCAAAAGTTTGCAACAGACCCATTATACTCAAAAACTGGGTTTTAAAACGTGAGGATTTTTTTTTCTTTTTTTTCGCAAAGTATGTCAACAGTGCGTTCTTTTTTCCACAAATCGCTATTCCCTTCTCCCAAAGATTCTTCGAACAGAATTTAAAACGGAAAAAGGGGTTTCAACTGGAGATTATTCGAAAGAAAGCCCAGCTAAATTTTTAACGGTTCCCATCGTATTCAATTTGAGACAGCTCAAAAACGAGCTGTCGTTGCTAATTAGGGAGCTTCTCGAAACAAGACCAGAGAGGAAACGTTTTGTGAATGTAGATTCAATTTCGTCTTGCTCTCCCCCCTCTTCTTCTCCACTGCCTTGCTATCTCTCGCACTTTACAAGTTCCGGCGAGATCTTTAAATGCTCCCGAAAACTGCGATGAGTTGATTTAAAAGTTCGACATGATGTAAGTAAGCACTCCGCTTTCCACTTGAATGAACTTTCACAGCAGGAGACTTTCAGCAGGGTTGCATCGCTTTGAACTATTATCTCAAAGTTTTACGTATACGCGACGATGCTGAAATGTTGTGAATTTTGTAAGTGGCTGTATCAACATGTTCACAAGCTTGTAAGCAACGTTTATAAAGAGGAGTTTACGTTGATGTGCATCCATTCGCTGATTGAGATGGGAATTTATTGAAACTACCAACTTTAAGGTTTAAAAAAAAACAGAAAACGTAAAAATCAGAAAGGAAACAAAAAGGAAAATGTTAAAAGGAAGATTTTAAATCGACGATATTTTCGATGCGTCCAATCATGAGAGAGAAATTTCGTTTCGGAAGATAGAACTTCTACGATGCTCCGCCGGGTGTCCTAAAAGTACCGGAACTACAGTTGTAACTTCAAACTAACCCTTTTATAACCTTAAAAATACTTTTTGTTCAGGAACGGATGTTTGGCAGCAAATGACATTCAAGGTACTGATGTAACCAAAATTTGGCATAAATTTCGCGCGGTTTTGGACAACAGTTGTAGATTTTAGAATGCTTCTTGTGTTTCTTACGCTTTTTAAACTTTTAGGTTATGAATGTAGAAATCGGTCCAGTGAATGTTATTCACTACAGGAAATTCTGTGTATTTTAAAGATCATAAATAATCTTCATATTTAAGTAGCAAACATCAGGAAAGAAGAACCAAAAAACCAAAAAACGAAAAAAAAAACCGGTTTCCAATTTTGTAACATTTTTTTTTTTTAATTAATTTTTCGAGAAATAGCAATGAATATCCAAAAAATGTGTGATTTATGACGAAAAATGATCTTTGAAGGTTAGTAGAATGTTCTAAATTTCTAAAAATACTCACAGAAAAAAAAAGAAAAAAATAATCAGCCAAGCCTCTTTGGTGAAAAACCTCGGTCTTTTCAGCCTTTTACCCCGCGCAAATATAATAATAACAATAATAAAATAATAATAATAATAATAATAATATATACAATAATATTAATATCTCGCGCATTAAGTGGCTCAGAAAGAAATAAAAATTGAAACTGGACTCGTTGTTTCAACTTCCTGTTTCAACGTTTTAATTTTTTAGTGAACTGCAAGCAGTAGCGCAGCGTGTAATTTGTCAACGTTGTACCAGCAGCCAATTAAAAAATGGGACTAAAATATGAGGCTCCTCACGCGCCAAGCTACCGAGCACATATACTTCAATCCCAATCTTTAATTTACTGATATATAGTACGTTGTCTATTTAAACCCATGTAAAATGTCAAATGTGAATGTGTTCACCGAACACCCAATACTTCGATCTTTTTCATGTGTTTAAATGGACGAATTACTACGTCGCCAAAATGCGCGCTACGCCACTGACTGCAAGCCGTGTTCTTTCATTTATACTCACTCATTTATTTATTTGTCCTAATCTCGTCTCAGTTTCGCGATTTTTGCGACACCTGTCTTCGAAGTTCCTTCAACTCTTCAGCCTAAAGAATCTCGCAAAAACCCTGGTCACAAAGTTACAAGTCGGAAAGACCTGATAAATTATAAAAGCGTGCTGAAATTAAGATTCTTTCTATCTGCTGAAGTACGTCGCAGTAAACATTAATCCCAAGTAATGGGAGTAATTTCAGTCGCATTTTCTATGTTCATAAAAAATGAGAAGAGGATATCTAAGAAGCAGTGTTGTCGCGTTTCGAATAATGAGTTGGTTGGAAATTTGCTAAGACAAGTGATTCATGATTCCATCATAGAGATAAAGCTGAAATTAGATGGGAACCTCCCATTGTCAACCGCTCATTCGACCGCAGTGGCGGCTCGTGAAATTTGGCAACGGTGTCCTCCTTCCATATAAACTGAGCAAAACAATCGATTCTCCCGGAGGCTGTCAGCCTCCTCACGAATCGATTCTTTTACCTAGTTTATATGGAAAAATTGCATGGTTGCCAAGTCGCACGAGCCGCCACTGTTCGACCGCCATGTTGTAATTTTGATAAACGCATTGATTGACTTTGTGAGTGAATTTTCGAAATGTCTGATGGTCGAAACGTTATTTCCATGTGGGTTTACATAAGAATAAGAACCCTACCTAACACTGCAGTGTAGCAAAAGTCTGCATCATCAGACTATCACTATCTCTGATTATTCCCATTTGACTTACTGTGTAAAAGTTGGTAACGTATAGTAAATCTATTTAGTCACATTTGGCAACATTGCTGAGAAAATGTATCGTCAGAATGTTAAGAGTGGGAACCAATGAATCGTGAAGAAATTTTCGCCAATCGCAGTCTTGCGGAAACAGCGCTGCGCTCAGTGGATCAAAATGGAAATCGAATTAAACGGAATTTCCCGGACAAAATTATTCGATTCAAAGTAAAAATTAAAATCATGAACAATGGGGCTCTTGCAAACTTTTACTGTGAGCAAAATGAATAGTATACATTCTGATGTCAAAATCAGCGATAATCACAAAAATCACTCTTAGAAAGTCTAAAATTCAGTAATAAACTCACATAACTGCAATAACGGCAAGTTTGTAATGGCGGCTCAACGCAAGTATCATGAGAGATTCCTGTCTATTATGTCACTCTCTCTACGGAAACACAGAGATATGTCTCAATTTAGATAGGAATCTATCTCCCATGATACCTGCGTATCTCCGCCATCAAGCCCGATTCTGAGAGTGAATTTAGTGATTTTTAAGTGTACTCATCGTCATTTTTACAGGTTTTTATGCAAGAATCAACACTTCAATCAACACTAGCAAAAGTTTGCAAGAGTCCCATTACAATTACAATATCAAGACTGACAAAATATTTGTGAAATCCTTCATTTTAGAGCTTACAGTGAGTCAAATAATAAGGTTTGTTTTGCGGAAATATCAAACACTTAAAAAGAAAAAAAGACATCAACTTTTGATGTCCAGAAAAATTTATAGTTCGGTCCGCTGTGCGGCGAACAAAGGTTCGTTTTCACTCTAGCGCGTTGCAATAATTTGGAAATAGCACTGCCTTGTCTTTCCACTTTTAGATAGTACTCGAACTCGAAGTCCCCGCCTGATTTTTTTGTAGAGCGCCTTCAATTACTGATATAGGCAAAATGAACTCCCCGGAGTACGAATATTTATCTACCCACTAAATGTGATGAGCTATAGCGATGGAGGGGGCCATACATGTTACAAGTATACGTCCTATCTCAAAGTGTGAAAGCACGGGCGATCTGAATCCGGTACATGTTCGCCTCACTTTTTAAAACCTTAAATAAAAAATTGTAATTAATCCAGCGGAAATCGGTTTTAAACGAAATGCAAGTGTTTGAGAGTGGCTTTCTGGACACTGGATGGGTCTGTTGCACACTTCGGCTACAGCGTTTTAAAGTATCAACCCCTAAGTAAAAAGCCGAGAAATTAACAATGGCAGCATCAGAAAACACTAAAATTCAGTATTAAACTCACAAATTGCAAAAAACACTAGACACTATTCACCCCTGTATCTTTCCACCACGTGCACGATATTTCGCGAAATTAGCGCGTCACATTCAAATAATCACGACCGACTGTCATCGCAGCTGACTTTATAAACAAATAAACAGTAAACACTGACGGCGTCTGCTCGAATTCTTACGTTTCAATATCCTCAATTTCTCACAAAAGGTTGTGAAAAGGTACGGAAACCGATATTTGTGTCGAAAACTTATCAAAATGAAATAATAACACACAGGAGTTCAAAGCATGATGATCGAAGTTGGAATCATCCTTGGAACTCCTGTGAGTAATTGTTTCATTTAGATAAGTTTTCGACACAAATATCGGTTTCCGTACCTTTCACAACCTTTTGAGAACATTGAGACGAAAGAATTCGAGCAGACGCCGTCAGTGTTTACTGTTTATTTGTTTATGAAGTCAGCTGTGATGACAGTCGGCCGTGATTATGTGAATGTGCCGCGCTAATTTCGCGAAATATCGTGCACGTGGTGGAAAGATACGGGGGTGAATAGAGTCTAGTGTTTTTCGCAATTTGTGAGTTTATTTCTGAATTTGAGTGTTTTCTGATGCCGCCATTGTTATTTTCTCGGCTTTTTACATAGGAATTGATACTTCAAAAATGTTGCCCCCCCCCTTGGAAATTTTTCTTCGGGCGCCCATATCCATACATATCCATACCCTGTAAAGGAAATTGGTTATGAGTCTTTTGGACATGTATGGACCAATTTTGCCAGGGATTATCACATACAGAAAGCTGCTATTATTAAATGGGACTCCTTCATTATGTTCTGCTCGTTAGACCGTCCTTTATGAATTTAGTTCAACGCCTATATTGTTAATTTGTGAAGAAATTTTGAGACTTTTTGATGCTTCCAAAGTGATTTTCACGAGATTAAAAGTGTACGAATCGGCCCTCTATATTGCGATCAGAGAGGTATGCCAAACAATCGTATCTTACTTGTTGTTAGAAATCATGATTTGTTTTTGTTTTTGTTTTTGTTTTTTTTTTTTTTACTTTCTCACTCTAACGAAGCAGTTAGAAAAAGTGAGAAAGTATTGCGATGGCGCAGAGATTTTTAAGGAATTTTGTTTGGATACTTGGCCCACTATGACTAAGTCAATCATGATATTTATGAAATAATTGGCTCTCATCATGCCTAATACTATCCTAAAGAACATATATCCATGACATTTTAATATTTTTTTATTTAATGTGGTTTGGAGTGGTAAATGTATAAAATGTATCCCAGCATAACTTTTGCGCAATAGGTTCAAATGTATTCCAATTTTGCAAAAAGATTGCCTTTGACGTTCTCCAGAGGATTTTTGTTTCTTTTTTTGTTTTTTTGTTTTTTGTTTTTTTTTTGAAATTTTAATTTTTGGGTTAATCATGGATAAAAAATGGTTTCCATTAAAATCAATTGGAAAATGGGTCAAAAAAAAAAAGGAAAAATTTAAATATTTCAAAAATGAATCTTTAGATCTGGATAAAAATATCAAAGAGAGGTTGGGGATCTCCCCCAGAATATTGAAGGGGGTCTGGGGATCTCCCCCAGAATATTGTAGGGGGTCTAGGTGTCTCCCCCTGAATACTGAAGGGGGGACTGGGGGTCTCCCCAAGATTAAATTTGATGTGAGAAAATGTTCGAAGGGTATTCCCTACAGTTTGTTTTGTTTTTTGGTAAGTTGCTTCATTTGGCAACAACGCTTAAACATTTTTAGATTGACCTGCACTCCAATCTCGATGGGCCGAAGACATGTATTTACGCAACTTGAGATTGATCACCTCGAAGCAGAGTAGCGTTCCGATGCGCTTCTGGCCCTCCCATAAAATGTCGCCTTCAATTTGGTAGAATGCAACAATCGATCGATCACGGCGGAAAAGTTGCATTTCCTCCTCCCGTTTCTCCCTTTTAGAACTTTGAGTTTCCACCAGCTCGTTTGATTTTGCGAAAAAAGTGCAATAATGGGGCTCTTTCAAACTTTTGCTATTTATAAATAGTCCAATCTGATGGAACGACCAGCGTAAATTACGAAAATCACACCAAGAAAGTCTAAAATTTAGTAATAAACTCACATAACTGCAATAACGGCAAGATCGTAATGGCGGCTCAACGCGGGTATCATGAAAAAGTCCTGTCTGGGTCATTCCATTTTAAATCAACCAGAGCCTGTGCTGCCTAGTCATTGATTTTGGAAATATTTTGTGGGGTGATTGTAACTACTTTTAGTAGCTCAAAACGTATTTTTTCATATTTTTTTGGCTTACGGCCCCTGAGATATAGGCAACCGGAAATTCAAAAATTACGATTTTAGGCTTATCTTTGAACGCGTGCCACAGCCTTAATTCTCAACGAAAAGAAACGGTTGAGGTCTCATTTTGATGCATTTTGCTCTTTCCATTGCTTTAAGTCATTTTTCATTAATTGAAGGTTTAGCGGGTTGCATACCTATTTGAACTTTGGTGACCCTATTGCAATTTTTCCGATCTTTGATAATTTTTTTAAATAGGATAACGTTGGTAGAAAAAATTCATACTTTCCAAGTTTTAAGTACACTACTAAGAGTATACCTGCTCAAAAAAATTGGATCTCCTGAGCAATTTTTTCTAGTTGAAAAAATTGCTTAAAGTCGGCTGAAATTAAGAAAGACCCAACTTTGAGGTTAAAAAAGTCGATGTGGGGATTCATGAAAAAATCTTAAAAAATAATTAAAATCACCGCTTTAATGTCTACTTTCAATATCTGAAGTCGAAAGTTTGTGTATTTGATCGCTAGAGTCTAGATTTTTTTTTTATCAAAATTGGTGAAAATTTAATTTGCTCGAACACACGCGATCGAAGCGAATAGAAGAGCCAATTCTTTGAGCTTAAAAAATCTCGCAAAATCTCTAAAATGATCGCTTTTAAGTTCTTTTTCAATGCCTGAAGTCGAAAATTTGATTATTGAAGCGCTTCAGTTGAAATACAAGCTTGTAAAATTGGTAAAATTTCACGCGACGCCCCTATGCCCTGAACTGAGCTCAGATTGTGGCCGTGCTAATGGTGTTTTTAACCGATTTTACGAACTTGTTTTTCAACTGAAGCGCTTCAGTAATCAAATGTTCGACTTCAAGCATTGAAAAAGAACTTAAAAGCGCTCATTTTAGAGATTTTACGAGATTTTTTAAGCTCAAAGAGTTGGCTCTTGTATTCGCTTCGATCGCGTGTGTTCGAGCAAATTAAATTTTTACCAATTTTGAAAAAAAAAATTTCGACTGTAGCGATTAAATACACAAACTTTCGACTTCAGATATTGAAAGTAGACATTAAAGCGGTGATTTTAATTATTTTTTAAGATTTTTTCATGAATCCCCACATCGACTTTTTTAACCTCAAAGTTGGGTCTTTCTTAATTTCAGCCGACTTTAAGCAATTTTTTCAACTAGAAAAAATTGCTCAGGAGATCCAATTTTTTTTGAGCAGGTATACTCTTAGTAGTGTACTTAAAACTTGGAAAGTATGAATTTTTTCTACCAACGTTATCCTATTTAAAAAAATTATCAAAGATCGGAAAAATTGCAATAGGGTCACCAAAGTTCAAATAGGTATGCAACCCGCTAAACCTTCAATTAATGAAAAATGACCTAAAGCAATGGAAAGAGGACGCAAAATGCATAAAAATGAGACCTCAACCGTATCTTTCTGTTGAGAATTAAGGCTGGGGCACGCGTTCAAAGATAAGCCTAAAATCGCAATTTTTGAATTTCCGGTTGCCTATATCTCAGGGGCCGTAAGCTAAAAAAATATGAAAAAATACGTTTTGAGCTACTAAATGTAGTTGCAATCACCCCACAAAATATTTCCAAAATCCATGACTAGGAAGCAACATATTTCATTAATTTTGGTTGATTTAAAATGGAATGACCCGTCTATTATGTCACTTTCTCTACGGTAACACAGAGATATGTCTCAATTTAGATAGTAATCTCCCATGATACCTGTGTCTCTCCGCCATTTAAGCCCGATTCTGAGAGTGAATTTCGTGAATTTTCTCTGTACTCATCATTTTTACTGTTTTTTATGCAAGAATCAACTCTTCAATCCCCTGTAGCAAAAGTTTGCAAGAGTCCCATAGTTAAATTTGACCATCAAGAACATTATTTTATCAGGGAGCAAATCTTTTTTGTCCTCGTAGAGTATTAGATTATTATAAGTGTATCCAGGTTTATAAAACCCGAAATATGAGTTCCACGAATTGTGATTATGACCCAAACAACATTGTGAACTGTTAATCGTTTTACTATTTTAATGAAAATATAGTTCTGTTGCACTTTTTTGGTACAGCGTTATAAGAGGGTCGATTTTTACGTAAAATCATTTAACACTTAACGTTGAGACCATGTGAAAGATCCAATATCCGCTCACAAACTTAACCTTGATATTACCAATCGGGTCTGGGAGACCCGAGACTTGCTATTTTGTTTTGCCATTTCCGCTGGGTAATCGGTCCAAAATCTTGTGTTTCACAAATAGCTCAACAAAAACCTTCAAAAACGTAAATCTGGCAAGAATTTTTTTTTCAATGATTTTTGGGCGTTCAGTGATCATTTTTTCACTACTACCCCTAGAACGACCAACCGCGGGGTCTCTCGGACCCATCTATCAGTTTCATTGGAATGGGGCTGTTGCAAGGGTCTAAAATGTTGTGTTTTAAGTAGATTCCATGAATCTACTTATTGCGGAGGGTGCGATGTTGGATTTTTCGGGAAATTTTATCAAATGAGCACGTTTCATGGTCCCCTGAGTGAGAAAATACCACTCGTTGAAAATTGTATATATATATATATATATATATATATATATATTTATATGTATGTTTCAGCCAGTTTTACCGTTTTTATGTACCACGATCCTGTTCGTAATTTTTGGTTTTTGTTCTTGAAATTTTTCTCAACTATTTGTTGGGTTGATTTCTTGGATGAGTTCGAAGATGGTGTAAATCCGATTGTTAGTTTTCGCGCTATGGGCCGTGTTTGAGTCGTGAAATGTGTTTTTGACGTTTGTTTTTAGGAGTGTTTGTATTGAGCGTTTTTTTTGGGAAAATTTATGTTAACCGTTTTGTTACGCAACTTTTTTACTTGAGTCATTTTTTTGTGTTTTGCGTTGTAAGCGAGTTAAAGTGATGTGTTTTTCGGGTTTTTTGGCAGTGTTTTTATATGAAGAAATTGTTTTTTTGGTTCAAAAATTTCAGTATATATCGTGGAGGATGTTTTTAGTTCATATGCTCCATCCCTTAAATTTTCCTTGTGTTTTACGTGTTTTAGGAGCTATTTAGTTTCTTATGGGATTTTACATGTGAAAGACAAGGATAGAGTATTGGTATAATTGCTCGTTCTTTGTTTTACACGTGCGCTGTTGCTTAGGTACGTTATTTATTTATTTTCTTGTTTGATCAGCTGCTCTTATTCAGATTTATTCCTCATTAGCGTTACAAAGATTACACATTTTTCTATCTTGGTACTATAATCTTTTTCTCATGGGTATTTTTATTTAAATGTTGAACAGCTGATAAAAAAAAAAAAAAAAAATGAATAATTCAAAGAAAATCATAACATAACCTATTTATTGAAATTTGTGAAAAACTTATATAACCTAGCTTTTATTTCTCACTTGCATTGTAAAGATTACACATTTCTCTATTGGTAATATAATCTTTTTCACAATAATATTTGGATTTTGAGCAGCTGATGAAATAAAAAAAAAATTTAACGAAAATTATAACCTATATGTAAATTTTTGAAAAAATGATGTAACCAAGCATGGAATCTACTTCGTCTTACCGGCCTGCCGGGAGGCATTTTTTATAAAGAAAAGTAGTTGATGTGCGGAGAACAAAGATACCTTTGGTTTCTAATTAAGTCCAATTGTTCCGGAGATAAGATGTTGGCCCAAAATACATTGTTTTAAATGGTAATCCCGCGCAGCGATGTCACTACGCACACACTTTCTACAACTTCACACGTGTGTTTCTCCAAAATTGGGACAATCATGAAAAAAACCACGGGCACTTTTGTTCTCAGCTCATCGAGTCTATAATTTTCTTCATAAAAAAACACAACATTTCAGACCCTCGCAACTGCCAAATTCTTGTTTTTTTGGACCATGGCAGTTGCGGTATCAGTAAAGTTTTACTTTGTATTCGTTTAGGGTAATGTAAACATCGCAAATAATGCGGGATCGATATCTCGAAGAAATGGCTTCCAATCTATCGATCAATATATCAATTTTTCCAGTTTTTCAATTAAAATCCACAAAAAGTATAGAAATTTAGTTCAAATCGAAAGGAAATTTTGCACAGACGCTCATCAAACCCATCCTGTCAATGCCTTTATTAAATGGGGCTATTGCACACTTTTGCTATAAGCGATTTAATAGTCGATTATGGCGTAAAAACCTCAAAAAATAACGATGGTGGCACTAAAAACTTCCAAAATCCACTCCTAAACTCAATAAACGCAGTTATTTGCACGAGCGTAATGGTGGCCGAAGGCACTAACAATGGGAGATTCCTATCTTAATTTCGTCAATCTTTCTATGCTGACAAGGATGATTCACAGAGTAATTAGTCATCAGAGTGATGATCCACATCCGATGAATGGTACCGCAACACCAAGTGACACCGGTGTCAAATGAAAGTAGTCTCTAATTGGTCACATCTTGATGGAGTTTCAGAATTGTTAGATGGGAATCTCCCATTGTTAGTGCCTTCGGCCACCATTACGCTCGCGCAAATAACTGCGTTTATTGAGTTTAGGAGTGGATTTTGGAAGTTTTTAGTGGTGCCATCGTTATTTTTTGAGGTTTTTACACCATAATCGACTATTAAATCGCTTATAGCAAAAGTGTGCAATAGCCCCATTTACAAGATGGCGGTCGAACGAGTGGGTGTCACCGGGGGGGGGGGGGGGGGGGGAATATCTAATTGCAGATTTTTCTACAATGAATCCCTTTTATCAGAAAAGGGATTCATTGTAGAAAAATAGGGAACTGCAATTGCATGGAACTCCCCCTCTGTCGTCACCCTTCATCTTGTATAATTTTGTTAAACGCATATATTGAGGTTATGGGTAGATTTTTGAACTTTCTGTTGCTCTTAAAGTTATTTTCAAGAGATTTTACGTAGGACCCGACCTTCATAATGCTGTACAAAAAGTGTACCGTTGGAGACGAAGACAATGTCAGGCGTCTCCTTGAAGTATAGGCCACCCGCAATACTACTAAATGAATTGAAGAATTGCTGATGGCCTGTATCAAGGAGTCGTCTGACATCCTTTTTGTCCCCGACTATACAACAGATCTCGCGTCGCGTCGTGGTACAGAGCTGCCGATTTGCGCAGATTTAATGGCATTTTGAAATTCACCAAAGATTCCACCGGTTGAGAAAAGATTACAGAGTTTAGTTCAGTGTATGACTGCCATGCACGAAATTACTAGCGTCTTTTATCTTTTTTCAACCAGTATATTTGAATTAATTAACGGCGTTTCCACCGATTGAGAAAAGATTCCGGATCTGAGTATTTTCGGGCATTACAATCATACACTGAATTGGAACTATGTAATCTTTTTTCAACCGGTGGAATCATCGGTGAATTTTAAAATGCCATTAATTATACGCAAATCGGCAGCTCTGTCGTGGTACACAATATGCTCACTGCTCAGACGATAGACTGTTTTAGTAGAGCGATATATCGTATCAATTATTGCCGTCCGAGGACTTCTGATTCCAAACAAATTCTGATTCAATGTATTTTCCCCGTATGCGCACTTTTTAACGGAAATTCAGGCTATTATTCAAACAATTTTTGTGACCTTTTTGTGGTTATGAATTCTACGTCCTCGAAAATGCTTAAATGCCTGGTTCTTCGACTAAAACTCCCGGAATCAACCAGATAATATAGATTAAACGATGAATTTGGAGGTTGGAATCACCCAAATGTTATGATTGTTGTACGATAAGTAAGCATCAAAAACGACATAATGTGTCCGCGACATTCAGCATACATCAGTGTTAAGTTTACTAATGTTTGGTGTTTTAGAATAATTCCACCCCTACAATTTTACTTCATCACCGCTATCTTATGTATTTTGAGACGCTGATTTCAAAAATGCTATCAGTTTTTATTGAACTGGCCTAGATTTTACGTAAATTCGAAATTCTGGAAAAAGTATGAATTCCGAGTAAAAATTAAGGCCGAACTTGCAATCAGCGGGTCAAAGTACGTTGTAAATTTAGAAAGGGGTGAGAAAGAGGTATCTTATGATGAGAAAACATGGTTTTACGTTCATAACAGCCGGACTCACTACGTCGTTATAAGGTGTAAAAATCTTGTGGAATTGGCGGGATTTTGAGTGATTCTAACCTACAAATGCAACGTTTAATCTGCAATATCTTGTTGATTTCGGCAGATTTTGTCAAATAACCAGGCTTAATTAGTCATTTTCGAGGAGGTAGAATTCATAATTGGAAAAAGTTAGCATTACTTTTTTTTATTCAATGATCAAAATTTCCGTTCAAAAATCCGCTTCTGGGGAAATTACATTGAACCAGAGTTTGTTTGGAAACGGAGGCCCTCGGACGGCAATCGATACCTACGATATATTGCTCTTCTAAAACAGTCTATTGTTTGCAACTTAACGTGAAGGTATCTCCGAAATCGGGCCCGTTATAGGAAAAACCAAAGGCAAATATTTGCTTTCAGCTTGTTAATCAGTGATTTTATCTTTAAAAAAATAAAACAAAACAAACAAAAAACAAAAAAACAAAAAAACCACAATTTCAGACCCTTGCAACTGTTCCATTTACCTTGGTTTCGTTTAATTTACTCATTATTAAAATGTGACTAATTTGTTTTTCCTCTCTTTTTTGTTGCAGGTGATCGGAGTAATGTCGGTGTTCTTCATTTGTATATCAATCCTGTCTTTCTGCCTGAAAACTCACCCGGACATGCGAGTGCCTGTGATTCGTAACATAACCGTGGCCACGTCGCGGAACACGTCAGCCTGGACGTTGGACAAAACCCAGACGAACGCTCACGAAGCCTTCTTTTATATCGAATGTTTGTGCAACGCTTGGTTCACGTTCGAGATCGTTGTTCGATTCATCGCGTCGCCCAACAAGTGCGAGTTCGTCAAAGCATCGGTGAACATCATCGATTACATCGCAACGCTCAGCTTTTATATCGATCTAATCCTTCAAAAATTCGCCTCTCACCTCGAGAACGCGGACATTCTAGAATTCTTCTCAATCATACGTATCATGAGACTGTTTAAATTAACCAGACACTCGTCAGGTTTAAAAATCCTAATGCAAACTTTCCGCGCCTCGGCAAAAGAGCTGACCCTCCTAGTGTTTTTTCTAGTTTTAGGTATAGTTATATTCGCGAGTTTAGTTTACTATGCTGAGAGGATTCAAGCGAATCCTCATAATGATTTTAACAGTATACCTTTAGGGCTGTGGTGGGCTCTGGTTACCATGACTACCGTTGGTTATGGAGACATGGCCCCGAAAACTTATGTAGGTATGTTCGTAGGGGCTTTGTGCGCTTTGGCGGGTGTGTTGACGATAGCGCTGCCCGTGCCTGTTATAGTATCTAACTTTGCTATGTATTATTCTCATACGCAAGCCAGAGCTAAGTTACCGAAAAAGAGGCGGAGGGTCTTGCCCGCGGAGACGTTGAGGACCGCGCCACACCCTCACCCGCAACAGAGGATGCCCGGTCAAGGACCCGCGCCGACCCCCGGGAGTGCGACGCCTTCGATGACGGCCCCCTCGCACGGAGGGGCTCCACCGGTGAGTGGCGGAGGAGGAGGCGGCAAACGAATGAATGCCATCAAATCCAACTATCCGAAAGAGCTGATGGGACCAAAAATGGGTGAGTTTGACAACAGTATTTGTTTATCATCATCTCTATCTCTCTCTTTCTCTCACCTGCCTCGCTCTGCTTTCTCTTTTTTCCCCTTTCCCGGCTCAGTCATTTTTTATTTTTTTTCGTTTTTGGTTTTGTTTTTTTTTTTTTTTGCTTTTTCTCTGTCTCTTCCAATATACGTACGCGTTTCGTGGCCGGAAACGGTTCCGAAAGCGAGGACTTCGATGAAATATGTCCCGATTGACAAAGATATAACGGGAAAAAAACGAGGCTAAATGAAAACAATTTCATGATGACAATAATTTATCTCTTGGACTCTTGTGAATGGGTGGGGGGGGGGGGGGGGAGTGAGAAAGTAAAAAAAAAAAAAAAACTTTTTTGATGTAAGAACGGGGCTCTTTGCTATCTGTTGCTATATAAGTATTGTATACAGGGTGTCAATTAAAAAAGGAGCCACGCTGAATATCTCGAGAACGGCTCCGGATTCCGAAAAACGCTGAAACCATAGAGTTAGGCAACCGAATAATCAGAAATAATGAAATTTCTCCGACAACACTGAAAACTGGGTTTGCTACCTGAGTTGAGGATAGGGAAACACACGGAAGGTATAGGTCAATTGTAGAATTATTCGTCGAATAATTCGATTGACTCGGCGTTGCCGGACACACCGAATAATCTCCGAATAATTTTTTGCCCAACTCTGGCTGAAACACGTGTTGTCGTGTTCAATTATCTTGATGAGGACATCTTTTGAGGGGGTCACTGATTTGAAAGCCCTCTCTGGAGGGTCCCGAGGGGGGGGGGGGGGGGGGGGTGGGTTGTACCACCTCTCTAAATCCAATATTTCAAATGGGGACCCTCATTTTTTATTTAATATTCGAAAAGAGGGTACTATTTTAAGACGTTTGGTGCAAACCGAAGGTCGATATCGTTTTTCACATTCGGGATATCACGATCTGTAAAAGGACATTCGACAGTCGATACCTCGGATGTGAAAAACGATATCGACTTCTGATTTGCGCCAAAATGCTCAGTTTGTTACGCCCTTTCGATTGATGCACTCAATAAGGGTCGTCTCTCGGAAGTTTTCAGAGAGTGAAATGAACATGGGGTTTTTCTTTAAGGTATTTTTTTTTTTTTTTTTTTTTTTTTTTTTTTTTTTTTTTTTTTTTTTTTTTTTTTAAGCAGAAATATACAGTCGGAATGTAAATCGACTCAGTTGAATTTTCTCAACAAATTGATAGGCCGTAAGCACCACTTTATTCCAAATTCGAAAAGACGGTCTCAGTTTAAAAGTTCGAATAATTGTGTGATTTCATGCTTGGCGTGTGTTGAGTAATAAGTCACTATTATAATGTACTTCTCAACTGAGACAGTCTTTTCGAATAAAGTGGTACTTACGCGGTCTATCATTATGTTGAGAAAATTCTGCTGAATCGATTTAAAGAAATTACGACGGTAATAATCCTGATTTATTTTCGAGAGAAATGACCTTAAAGAAAAACCCCATGATAATTACCATAAGGCCAAAAAAAAGTATTGGACCCAGGCATTTCCCTCCATTTTCAGTCAAGCAGAAGCCGACTCTTAACAGCATTGACCACGTAGCTCTCAATGCAATTGCATCTCTTGTTTACTCTTTGGCATCAAGATCCCCATTGATTGACGTATTCTTGATACGTGACAACGCTGCGAGCTAGCTATCGAGCATCTTTCATCCATCCACGTATTCATATGAGCCTTGCGCAATATCTCCTCTCGGAGTGTACTATACATATATATTTTACACACAGTATTGAACTTTGATATTTAAACTGAGCATTTTGAGGGGAGCTATCCCCCATTCAAGGTATACCGAACGAACGGGGCGTATTCAAACGCGCTCGCCAG
Source organism: Trialeurodes vaporariorum (assembly GCA_011764245.1). Lineage (NCBI taxonomy): Eukaryota > Metazoa > Arthropoda > Insecta > Hemiptera > Aleyrodidae > Trialeurodes > Trialeurodes vaporariorum. The sequence goes on from VMOF01000320.1 coordinate 17,773,329, forward strand.
GATATTTTCAAAGAATTTGGGAACTTTATTTTTCACGGGTATAGAATCCAATTACTGAATTTCGTTGTTCATTTGAGACCCGCGAAAAGAATGTACTCGGAGCGTGGCGGGGCGAGCAAGCGCGCCTCACTTTCGGGCTTAACGAAAACCTTTCGAGCAAATTGTATTTTCACATTCTCACATTGCCGGGTTTCGTTGCTTCATTAATATTTCTTCTTTCTTTTGTTTATCTATTCCCTTTGTGAAATTTTCACCTTGAGGTGGGATCCTTTCCGTAGGTTATAAGAATTTTCTTCCTGTTCTTTTTCGTCCGCTCGATTTTTTGTCCTTTTTTTTTTGGTCCTATGAATTTTGGTCCTTGATATTTCGTCCTACAGAACAGTTGGTCCGTTTATTATTTTCGTCCTCGACTGCAACGTCCATGAGTTTTAGTCCAATTATTTTTAGGTCCAAAGAATGTAATTTGTCCTGTTATTTTAGTCTAATTCTTTTCGTCCTTAAAACAAAAGGCCTTCAAAGGTCCTTAAAAGGTGTTCAATGCTCATTTTCGTAGGTTCACAGGTAAAATAAAATGAAGAAGTAGAATTTCGCCGGAAGCAAAGTACAATTTTATTACTACTTAGTCACCATGAGAAATTCAGATTTTAAGTCTGACTGTATTTTTCTGGTAATCTATGTACCTAATCTTGTTAGATTTTGAGGTTGTTTCTTTCCAAAAGAATTGCTGAGAAAGACTTTGCTGAATTGAATAAAATTTTGAAATCCAATTGAACACGTTCTCTGGTATTGAAATTTAATACTAATAAATTTTATCTATAACCCAACGAAAACGAACAAAATGTGCATTGGACGAACGAAACTTTTTGTTGAGGACAAAAAAAAAAAAAAAAAAAAAAAATTGACTAAAATTACAGGACAAAAAACTTACTCTGGACCTAAAAATAATTGGACTGAACACTCATGGACGTTACAATCAAAGTCCAAGGACGAATATAATGAGTGAACCAATTGTTCTACAGGACAAAAATTGATAAGTAGGACGAATTATCAAAGACTAAATATCGCGGACGAAAAAAAAAGGGACGATAAAAGAAGTGGACGAAAAAAACAGGACGAAAAGTCTTGTAACTTTTTCGGTTACTGGAGGTTCATCTAAACGTATGTAGCTTAGCAAGATGACTGTTTTAGTAGAGCATCATATTGATTCAGTGTTGCCAGATTGGGGTGAAAAAGCCGTTCGTTTTACATTGATTGAAATGGGGACGATATGGCTTTTAACCTTCGATCTGGCAACACTGTATCGATCGCCGTTCGGGGACCTCGGCGGGCCGATCATTTACTTCATCGTTGAATCGATCGTTAAGACAGCGTATTAGTGATTCTATTGGTCGAAAATTGTAAAACTTAGCCGTTGCTATGGTAGCCATCGTTAGAGTTCCCATTTTTTAAAGGTCATTCATGAGTAACCTTTAAAAATCGGGAACTATAACGATGGTAACCATAGCAACGGCTAAGTTTTACAATTTTCGACCAATAGAATCACTAATACGCTGTCTTAACGATCGATTTAACAATGAAGTAAATGATCGGCCCGCACTGGTTCCAAAACAAACTCTGCTTCAATGCAATTCTCCCATAATCGCATTCTCTATTGGAAATTTCGGCTGGTAGGTAAATCAAGAATTTTAATTCTATGCGATTATGGATGGGGCAGTTGCAAAGGTCTAAAATGTTGTGTTTTTCATAAACAGGGCTGCCGTTTTGCGTATATTCAATGCTATTTTTCTATTCACCGATGATTCCACCGGTTGAGAAAAGATTACACAGTTCAGTTCAGTGCATGACTGTATTAAACTAAAATACTCATATCTGTAATCTTTTCTCAACCGGTGGAGTCGTCGATGACTTTAAAAAACTTGCGGATATTTTAATTAATCAACGGAGTTTCCATCGATTAAGGAAAGATTACAGATCAGAGTATTTTCGTGCCTTACAGTCACATACTGAACTGAACTGTGTAATCTTTTCTCAACCGGTGGAATCATCGGTGAATAGAAAAATAGCATTGATTATACGCAAAACGGCAGCCCTGTTCATAAATAACATGGTAGCACTTGATGAGCTGAGAACGGTTATGAATTTTGTTTTTTCCTAAAAGTCCCGCATCTGGAGATATACACGAGTAAAGTTGTAAAAAATCGTGTGAGTAGTGACGTCACTACGCGGATTTCCTATTTAAAACAATGTATTTTGGGCCAAAATCTCAACTGCGCAACAACGGGACTTAATTTTCAATTAGAAATCAAAGGCATATCTTTGTTCTCAGCTCATCAAGTACTTTCATTTTCTTCATATAACACACAACATTTCGGACCCTTCCAACTGTTCCATTCTACATCATCCTTGCAAACGCGTATTAATTATGCCTGGTTTGATTGAAACTGCCGAAATTAACAAGATATCACAGATTAAATGTTGCATTTGGAGGTTCGAATCGCTCTAATGGGTCTGTTGCAACCTTTTGTCACAGCGCTATAGAGTGCGTTCAATCTCATGTAAAATCGCTTAAAAAGTCTATTGGTGGCATCTGAAAGTCATGAAATGCGACAATAAACTCACAAGAGACGTTTAATGAAATTCAAGATGGCGGTAAGATATCAATCAATCTGTATGAATGCACCACGAAAATCCAAGGATAGCCAACCTCACAATATCGATCATACCCACTCACAACGTAAATAAACACGAAACTTCTGAAGCTGTGAGGTTGTCAACGTTGGCTATCCTTGGATGTTGCATGCAAACAGATTGCTCCGACAATATCATTGTTATTATTTGCTCCTCAGATATTTTACCGCCATCATGGATTCCATTAAACGTCTCTTGTGAGTTTATTATCGCATTTCATGACTTTCTGATGTCAGGACTTTTCGGGCGATTTTACATTCGATGAAACACTCTTTATTGCCGTAGCAAAAGTTTGCAACAGACCCATTCCTGTGCCCATTCCGCGCATCAACAACAATATTTGGATGATTCTAACCACCAAATGCATCGTTTAATCTTTCATATCTCGTCGATTTCAGCAGTTTTACGTAATTATGCATTTTTGTGGTCCTAGAATTTATACTCGCGAAAATGTCCCATCAATCCCCTAATTTAACGGCCAAAATTTCCGATCGAAAACGTGCCTATATGGGTAAATTCGGACGTCTGTCGATAGACGATGTATCGTTTGTACTTGTACTATTTTATACAGTGGTACGGAAACCGCCGCACGGGTGATTGTCAGTGGCGAAGAGTAAAATCTGGCAACGTGGCACTTTGTCCTAATGGGGCAGTTGCAAGGGTCTGAAATGTTGTGTTTTTTATAAAGAAAATGAAAGTACTTGATGAGCTGAGAACAAAGATGCCTTTGGTTTTTAATGAAGGTTCATTGTTCCGGAGATGGGATTTTTGCTCAAAATACATTGTTTCAAATGGGGATTCCGCGTAGTGACGTCACTACGCACACGATTTTTTGCAACTTTACGGGTGCGTATCTCCAAAACCGGGACACTAATGAAAAAATCGAAGACACCATTGTTCTCAGCTCATCAAGTACTATCATTTTCCTTCAACAAAACATAAAGTTTCAGACCCTTGCAACTGCCCCATTGAATCCATAGAAAAGGTCGAATTCGATGGTCATTGCCGATTCCTAGATAGTTCGATATCCGTTGGTTTTAATTATAGCCAAATAAAACAACGTTGCCTGCTTCCAAGCTTCGACTCTGGTGATCGTGCATGTTAATCGGTGGTTCACACTTTTAATAAATTTCAACAAAGGCGAATTCGCGGAAGAACGGGGAACTTACGAATGCTTGATCTGTAAAATTTAATTAAGACGAAGCCACGGGACCAAATACGATGGTGTAAAATGGAGTTTGATCATTATAATCTGGAGACGAGGCATTGAGGCGCCTCCAAATCCTCAGCATTAATTGTTCAATTAAACAGTTGTTGAATTCGGAAAGTTGTGGGGGGGAATCTCAAGAAAATTTTGGGGAAAGTTTCCGATAGTCGCTTGTGCATTCCGTCGGTTGGTAGGAGATGAAAAGGGATTAAGGGAGGGGTGGAGGAGGAGAGGGAGAGGGTTGGATGAGGGGGTGGGGGGTTAAAATTAGGCGAAGAAAGTTGTTGCTGACCTCAAACAACACTTTTGTTGGGCTTGAAACTTAACAGCGGTGAGCTGCATACTGCAAAGTTATAGAGTTCCATCCTAATTTTTCAGACGGGAGCTTTACTGATTGCCTTAAATTTTGGATCGGATAGAACTATTGAGATATATACGGCTGAAAACTATCTCGGGGTGTCTATATTAATGACAAGTTTGCAGAAATAATTGGTGCTTGAAATAAGCATTGGCAATATATTAGAGCTCTTGAAAGGTTTTGCTATGTATAGGCGAATGGATTCTCACAATAATTTGGCTGTTGCACATTTTTGCTTCTGTTAATTTATGGATCAATTTTGTCATAAACACTTCCAAAAATAACGATGGTAGCATTAAAAACTCACGAAATCCACTCCTTAACTCATGGAATGATTTTAAGCGTGCGATCGTAATGGCGTAATTGCGGTGTTGGGCACCAATAAGCCTTTTGGGGTGTCTGTCACTGGTGCTTTCATCTGTGGCGCTATCCATTGGATTGAAATCTGGAAAAGTTTCGACCTTAAGAAAGACTCAAGCAGCTGACCACGCGGAGTGTTGGAAACAATAAGGCGTCGCTTGGAATCTAGCAACGTTGAATTCGCCTATATTTAAACTCATGCAAAATATCGATTAGAGGTTACTCTGCAACTCTAATAGATTGACCTACTCCATGCATTTAAGTTGATAAAATACAGCGTAGCCAGATTCCAAGCGACGTCACTAAACGGAGACTATTACTTCGTGGATTTTGAAAGTTTTTAATGTGTCCATCGTTATTTTCAAGGAGCTTTATGCAATAGAATCAATGTACTATGACTTTCAAAATAAAGTACCCTGGTTGAAATTCTTACTGTTAAATTTGTCCTTTATTTTCAACGAAACTTTTGATTTTTCGTGACGTACGTTAAAAAGGGGCGTTCTGATTAATCCTTAAACACTTGAAAACCGCAAACTTGTTTAATGGTTGCCTGGATTTAAAAGAGTAAAAATGTTGACCAGGGTACTTTCATTTGAAGGTCATAGTATATATACTATACTACATGACTATGTATTAGTGTATGTGTATAGTCATATACCTGTAGAAAAGGTGCGCAACAGACTCATTGAACCTCTTAATGGGCGATTCCTATTTCTTAGACTTATACAAGAAGAGGCTGTCAATACATCGCACAGTTCAAGAGCCGCCTTCTATACGAGCTGATAGGTGCGAGGTGATATATAAGGCCCGGATCGCGCGAAATTAATTGCCATTCAAATATTAAAGTTTCCAGAGTCATACAGCGCCGACGCACCCCGCCGAAAGCTTCCGAGCTCAGCTTCTTGCGAGAGAGGAATCTCTCAAAAGCTCGTGTTAACAGCTTTTAAATTACTATCCTCCACCCGTGCGATAATTATTACGCTCATTGGCATTATTCCGCGAGATAAACTCAGCCTATAATCTCCGACTCGCTGGTGACGAAGTTATTTGTTGCTTAAGCTCGGATCTCTCTCTCTCTCCCTCTCTCTCTCTCTCCCTCTTTCTCTCTCTCTCCCCCTCTTTCTCTCTCTCTCTCTCTCTTTCTCTCTCTCTCCCTCTCACATATACAATAACGCCCCTCATCCAAGATTTCTTTTGATACCGGTATTCGTGGGCACCGCGCCAGTTTTTCTCTTGCGTTTCCCTAGCTTTCGTCTGGGAAACAAATTCTGACTATTTAACTGCGTTTTAAAGCTCGTTTTCGTTACAATTCATGTCTAATGGATGGCTTCATAAACGGAGTAGGAATGAGTTCAAACCAACTTTTTACTGTAACTTCGGTGGCAAAACAGCTTTGATTACTCGCCTCCATCCCCCTATCACCCCCTCTCACCCCCTTCTCACCCCCCGCTCATCCGAAACTTGTTCGTGAAACATATTATCAAAATATACCATTCCCGAACTTTCCAGTGAGCTTTCGTTCCTTGAATTCGTTTTTGATCAAGTTCAATGCGCCTGTATCTCATCGGCGCGCTTCTTCTTTGCAGTGCTGAAGATTATGAGCTGCAGACTGCAGATTTGGAGTTCTATCCTAATTTGTCAGACGAGAGCTTTTTCTCTTGCAAATTGGCAGTGTTCCTTATCCCCCATTTAAACACATTAGAAAGGTCGAAATGCCTGGTCATCGCCGATGACTGGAGCGTTCGACTCTTTTGGTGAATTTCAATGGAGAAAATTCATTACTGCCAAATTTCACGATTTGCCACTGCTCCAAGGTATATGGAGAACAGGTATGGACAACACTCTGAGCTTCGCTCTGATTGGTTGTGAAAAAAGCGTCTCCGCCACCATTTTTCTGACCGCGCGATTCAGATTTAGATTTCACATCTTGAAAAAGAAAATGAACAACGTAATTGATGATGTTAATCCATTCTATATTCACAAAATTAACCTTTAAAGATAAAAATTACATTTCATTGTTCAAATAAATAAAGTATTGCTTCAGATAAACTTCCCTTCAAACCTAACCACAAACAACAATGCAAGATATACACGGTGTAAATAGGAGACAAGATGGCGACGAAGTCGCTTTTTCCCAAGTGGCCACGCCCCCTAAGTCGAGTGTTGTCCATACCTGTTCTCCATATACCTTGCCACTGCTCTCTATTGTCGAACCTCTTTGGGAGAATTCTAACAGCCACTGTTTCAAGCCTATAGTCGATCAAAAGCTTGAAACAAGGCACTGAGGGGCACTATAAGGGCTGAGACAGACTATAGAACCGTTTATTATACCTTATGGAAACTTCGAGTTGATCCGTTCTCATCAAGGGAATGGAGAGTAGAAGATCTCCGATCGCATTCCCCGATAATTGATTAATTTTCGCAGAAATTTTAAGGAGCCCCTCGATATAGCCAGTCGATACAGAGAACGGAGAAGTAGGTAATCCCTGGGGGATTTCGATGAGTGTCTTCGGATCGGGAAAGTTGAATTTCCGAAAGATCCCGAAGAGGTTCCGGGAAATTCAGGGAAGTCAAAAAGGGTGCGGCTACGCTTCAATGAGCTTCACTTAGAGAGGCAGGACCGCTGATCCTACTTGATGCCGTGAAATTGCCTCGCTGGCCCCATTATATTAGATTATCTCAAGTTTTAAAGGAGAGTGATTTATGTTCATTCGGATTGACTTTGAAGTTGAAAAAAAAGGGGAAACGGGATTTTTGAATTACTGCAAAAACGCGTGGACGATTGAATTGTATAGATGGAAGCTTCCTATCGGCTGATATTCAGGCATGAAAAAAGTGAACGTTGGTGGATTTTGGTCAGACGTTCGGATTGATGCGAAGCTTTGGTCTTTGAAAATAAAATAAAATAAAATAAAATAAATAAACGTGTACGTAAATAATATACTAATATAAAAATATCTATACGCTTGTTAAAACTCTTTGGTGAGCGTTCTACCTGCACATTAGAACTTGCTGAAAGAAATGCATTTAACAGAGATACACTCATTTAGTAGCTTTGTAGACGTCTCTATGATGCAATTGCTACGCAATTTTTCGTCGTCAAAAATCCGCACGACGTAATTTTTTAGCGAAAAAAACCTGTGTTACCGTAGAACTACCCGCAGGAGTCTGAAGGCCGAATTTTATGGCATTCCTTGACTATATTCCTGGAAACTTCCTAAAGTCTTTACTTCAAAAGTGGCATTGAAAAACACGAGAGATGAAAAGAGGATGAGGATCAACTTCAGTAGCGAGGCGTGACATTTGGCAACAATGTATTTTCTCCATTTAAACGTATTGGAAATATCGAATGCCTCGGTCATCGGCGATGACCAGACGTTTCGATCTTTCTAATTTGTTTAAAGGGGAAAAAAGAAACGTTGCCAAAGTGCACGCCTCGCCACTGATCAACTTGAATAAGATTTGGGAATAAGAGTAAAGTAAATATTAAGAACTGTGAATTATTGAGTCATAAAGTTGATAAAATACATTGAGACATTGAGAAAAGGTTAATTCAATAAAAATTAAACGAGTATTTATTGAGGAGATTTAAATGTGAGGATGGAAAATATTAGAGAGCTAGGAGAAAATCTCAAGGCTATAGTCCAAACCAACTTTGAGATTTTCTGAAGATGTTGACACTTTCAAACCTTAATTTATAAAGACCTCATCCAATAAATACTCATTCCATTTCTATCAAGTTAACATTTTCTAAATGTATTCTATCAGCTCTATCGCTCAATAATCCACAGCTCTCCATTTACTTCATTCTTCCCAAATCTTCCTCCGATGGGTCTGTTGCATACTTTCGCTAAAGTAATATGGAGGCAGTGGCGGCTCGTGCAGTGCGATATATCGATGTCCGCTGCATTTAAAACCATAGAAAAGTATCGATCGTCAGGGGGTGCAATTGAACCCCCGAGCAATCGATACTTTTCTATAGTTTTAAATGGAGTGGAAATCGATATATCGCATTCCACGAGCCGCCACTGTATGAAGGGTTGATTCTTGTGTAAAATTGCGTGAAAATCCCATTATGACCAGCGAATATAGTCTCAAAATTTACTCATAAACCCGCATAAAAGGCGTTTTAAAGAAAGCCTAAGATGACGGTTGAAAGGGCGAATCAACCCTGCTTGCATGCACCACATGCACCAAAAGATGGCCGATGATACTGCACACTGAAAAAACGCAGCTATCGTAAGATTTACCATAGCTTGGTTTAAATTTTCGACAGTCCAAAAAAAATGTTAATTTTACGTTTTGCATGGTTTGAGTTCAGGTCGTAATGGTTAAATTATAACCATTATATGGTTAAAATTTACAGTTTTCTTGGATTGTCGAAAATTTAAACCAATTTATGAAATCTTACGATAGCTGTTTTTTTCAGTTCAATATACATATGATGTTGGTTAGAATGTAAACATGTCTTATATTAAGTAAACATTAAGTCTTGCATTAAGTAGCTTTCTTGTAAGTACTTACATTTTGTGTCATTCTGTGAGTTTTTCCGGTAAATCTTACTTCCTCGTTATGATTAATAATTACAATGGTTAATATTCAACGTTTTGTGTCAATCTGCCCGAATTTTGAGAATGAAACACTGGGCAAGTGCTGACTTCAGGTCTGCCGTTTTGCGTATAATTAATGCTATTTTTCTACTCACCGATGATTCCACCGGTTGAGAAAAGATTACACAGTTCAGTTCAGTGTATGACTGTAATGCACGAAAATACTCTGATCTGTAATCTTTCCTTAATCGGTGGAAACTCCGTTGATTAATTAAAATATCCGCAAGTTTTTTAAAGTCATCGACGACTCCACCGGTTGAGAAAAGATTACAGATATGAGTATTTTAGTTTAATACAGTCATGCACTGAACTGAACTGTGTAATCTTTTCTCAACCGGTGGAATCATCGGTGAATTGAAAAATAGCATTGATTATACGCAAAACGGCAGCCCTGGCTGACTTTGTTGGATGCCGTCGTTGGCCATCTTTGCTGCTCGCGGTCAATGCATATAGGGTTCATTCGCCCGTTCGACAGCCATCTTATGCTTTCCGAAAAACGTCTTTTTGTGAGTTTATTAGTGGATTTTGAGAATGTCGATGCTCTCAAAGTGATTTTCACGCGATTTTCACACCAGAATCAACCCTTTGTTCCAAAAGTATGCAACAGACCCATTCACAAGTCTCCATTTCCTTCATTCTTCCCAAATCTTCTTACAATTGATCCTCACCCAGTTTTCATCTTTCGCGTATTTCAAATGACACTTTTCAAGTCGAGGAAGTCTCGAGGAAAAGTCAAGGAACGTGTAAATGTAACCTCAGTAATCCAATCCACAATTGACTTCTATCCAGAGCTGCCGTTTTGCGTATAATCAATGCTATTTTTCTATTCACCGATGACACCACCGGTTGAGTAAAGATTACACAGTTCTGTTCTGTGTATGACTGTAATGCACGAAAATACTCTGATCTGTAATCTTTCCTTAATCGGTGGAAACTCCGTTAATTAATTAAAATATCCGAAAGTTTTTTAAAGTCATGGACGACTCCACCGGTTGAGAAAAGATTACAGATGCGAGTATTTTAATTCATTACAGAAGTAGAGCTCGTTTCAGAAGTGTAGGCGGACCTCAATCATAATCTTCGGCGAAATTTCAAATTTAATTCCTTTAAAATAAAACCAAACTTGCTTCTGACTTTGTTCTTTTGCGTTTATAGTGTTCCTCGTTGAAAAGTGAACACTCAATTTCATTTTCATTAGTTTTTATCGAGTAATATCAGAAATGATGTTGAAAAATTCCAAAAATTATCGGTCTAGGTCCGCCTACACTTCTGAAACTACCTCTACACTGAACTGAACTGAGTAATCTTTTCTCAACCGGTGAAATCAGCGGTGAATTGAAAAATAGCATTAATTATACGCAAGACGGCAGCCCTGCTTCTATCCACTGAGCGGGAGACTTGAAGTAAAATTGTTCCGATGGATATTTTTGAAGTGGGGGAAGGGGAGGGGGGGGTTATGTACCGCTGTGTCGTCGTCTAGTCGAACATTTAATCTGAAGTAAATAAGAGAGTTAAAGTAAATAGGAGTGGACGTCTGAATGTACAAAGTGATAAAACAGGGATGTATATAAAAGTGTTGATAAGTAAACACGCGCCGAAAAGAAATGAAAAAATATGAGGACAATGAATATAAAAAGTAGAGGAAAAAGAAAAAGAATTGAACTTAACTTTGCCCCCCAACAGCTGGTCAGCGAGAGGCTGAGAGAGCATCAGCGCGGCATACCATGGCTTAGGCGCACCGATTGTTGATTGTTGAAATGTTGAGCGTTGAGCGTTGGCGTTGAGCGGTGCTCTCAGCTCTTAACCCCGTTTTTATACTTTCGGCGCCACGTTTTTATTAGATTGCGCAACGGTGTTGCCGCATCGCAAGTATATTACTCATGTCAATGGCAATATTGTACACAGTCTGCCCGTAAATACTGTCACACGCAAAAACGCGGTTTTAGAAAAAAACGGCTGGAAAAAAGTTGATATAACTATACATATTCTAAAAGGTCATATCCTTACGCATCCAAATCGTTTTACAGATTTGAAAAAAATCAACTGCAGCGCGCAAACGAGCAAAAATAGTGAGACAAAGTCGAAGTGCCGATTCACGCTCGATTATTGCATTTTGATATCCTTGACGCGCTCTAGCGTTGTTATCAAGATAACGATCTGAACCCCCTGGATTACAAGCTATGGGAAGTACTCGAAGAAAAAGCTTGCAAAAAACGCCACCGTAATTTAGAAAGCTTAAAAGTCAGCATTGTCGAAGCCGCTCACAAAATCCCGTTGGAGACCATTCGCGCGGCAATCGATCAATTTCCCGAAAGGTTAAAAAAGTCTGTTGAGGTCAATGGTGGGCACTTTGAGCACTTGTTGTGAGGTGAATTTGTTTTATCCATCTAGCTGTTATTTAGTATCTATAATAAAGAGATTTTGCCCCATTCCGCCATTTTCCCCTCATTTTTTTCTCATTTATTTTTTTTTAACTTTTTGTACCTAAAGGATGTCGAGTAAAACTAACGAAAAATCCAGCGTAAATGGCACTTCAACTTTGTCTCACTATTTTTGCTCGTTTGTGAGCTGTAATTAAAAATTTTCAAATCTATAAAAAGATTTGAATGCGTAAAGATATGACCTTTTAGTAGATGTATAGTTTTATATGTACTTTTTTCCAGCCGTTTTTAGTATTAATGGGCAGACTGCGGATACTATAGAGACCTCAGACCACGCACTATCTAGCTTGCTCATGTTAATATCGGATGGCAACTTTATTGTTTCGGAGTCCAAACAAAATAACTCGACCGTAAATAAGCCTCGGAGTAAAAATGTCTGCGACAAGCAACAAACATCAGTGTTCTTTTTAACTAATGCATATCAATGATTTTTCGCATTTATTTTTATTGAAAAATGGATGCGCTGATAGATGGAATTTTGGACGCTGACTTCATCAATTATGATATATCATTTCGTACACTTAGCTCGATTTTTTTTTAAGCGTATTCTCTTTTTGCTGCATTTTTTGCGAGAAAGCTTAAATTGTGGAAAAAAAAACAAAAACAAAAAAAAACAAAAAACTAGGATATTTTGATGAAAAATAAAGCTAAAATTGCATTTGGCAGGTCAATTTCCATATCGGAAACTAGCATGCGTATACGCAGATACAGATCTAATCGCCAGAAAAAAACCTAGTTTAGTGTCTTATCCAAGGTATACGGAGAACAGGTATGGACAACACTCGACTCAGGGGGCTTGGTGACCACTTGGGAAAAAGCGACTTCACCACCATCTTGTCTCCTATTTACATCGTGTATCTTGCATTGTTGTTTTAGGTTAGGTTTAAAGGGGAAGTTTATCTAAAGCAATACTTTATTTATTCGAGCAATGCAAAGTAATTTTTGTCTTTAAATGTTAATGTTGTGACCATAGAATGGATTAACATCATCAATTACGTTGTTCACTTTCCTTTTCAAGATGTGACATCTAAATTTGAATCGCGCGGTCAGAAAAATGGCGGCGGAGTCGCTTTTTTCGCAACCAATCAGAGCCAACCTCAGAGTGTTGTCCATACCTGTGCTCCATCTACCTTGATCTTATTTAGGGACCCTAGTTTTGTGCTCATTGAGGTTGGACGTGGACACCAGTGGCGGCTCGTGCAATTTGGCAACCATGCTTTTTTGCCATTTAAACCTATGCAAAAGTATCGATGTATTGGGGGTGCATTGCACCTCCTCAGGATCGATTGTTTTACATAGGTTTAAATGGAGGGATTACACTGTTGCCACATTGCACGAGCCGCCGCTGGTGGACACCTATGTCACATAAGCGTAAAAATTCTGGACCATATACGTTGACTGATGAGCGAAGGTGTTTCGGTCAGTGACATTACATCAATTTTGTGTGTCTAGACAGCCACACTTTAAAATACTTACAGCTTTGTTTCAAATGGATCTCTAACCAAGGAGGCGAACAAACGGAGCCCGTGGTAAATTTCCATCACGGCTGTGTCATTTGTGGTGTCTTCGAAACTAAATCTTATAGGTAGAAAGTCCCTCTATGGTTAGCGCTTTGGTCTCTCTCCAATGCGATAGTCTGTGTAATTTGGCAACACTGTTAAGCGACGCAATGTGATGGACGTTTACGACGAGGCTTTTACGTGTTATTTACTTAGCCCGCAAGAAAGTTTTGTTCAAATGATTCTTTGTCAATGGTGGCGATCTTTGTTTAATAACGCAAGTTCTTCTTCTGCAGACGCTCTTTCAACCGCAACTTGTGAGTCTTGCCAAGTTGCCGTGTTGCCGTGTTACCGCACTTAAAGAAGAAAAATTTACGAATGGTGCACCCAACACAACACCTTGTAAAACAGTAGCGGCCCGTGAGATTTGGCAACCATGCATTTTTCCCACTTAAACTTAGGTAAAAAATCGATTCAAGCGGAGGCTGGCAGCCTCCTCGAGTTTCGATTGTTTTCCATGTATTTAAATGGGATAAATGCATAGTTGCCAAATCGCACGAGCCGCCACTGTTGTAAAATACATGAGGTGTCCGAAAAGCATAGAGAGACTGATGAGTCAAGTTGACTATGGCTGATTATATAAGCAGGTTGAAGGCCGTTTTTACATTGAGTCTTTGGGAAAATATAACTTAAAACAAAACTCATGTCTCAAACTTCGAGAGCATATACATATTTGAAGCCAAAATAGTACTCCCTCTCCATGAATATGGGTTCAAAAATGCTCATCTTTTGAGCTATACAGCTCTCCGTAGTTATGAAAAATTGATGTTTTTTTTTTTTTTTTTTTTTTTTTTTTTTTTTTTTTTTTTTTTTTTTCTTAGAATTGCGACCATGAACCAAAATGTCATTAACATAGATTAGAGTCCCGAGGTAATTTTACGTGTGAGATCCACAAATGACCTCGAAAAATTCAGAAATTCAGTCTGACTATATACTTATCAGGCATTCGTGTAACGAATTCAAAATTTGAAGAATAAATACTGAAACCCAAGGGAGAAAACTTTTGGAAAGACTTTTGGTCTCTGACATTTTTTCGATGATAGATTGCATTTTAAGCGAAATAGTTGCTGCACAATATGGAAAAGTCAGCACTTTTACTATGGCAGGTTGTCTGAAGAAGCAGTGGAGTTGCGGGTTGCATAATTACCGCCGCTCACCATGGTAAAAGCGCTCACTTTTCCACATTGTGCAGCAATTTTTCTCGCTTAAAACGCGTCTTATCATCGAAAAAATGCAAGAGACCAAAAATCTTTCCAAAAGTTTTTTTTCTATCTGATTACTTGTAACTCTGGTTGAAATTACTTTTAAAAATGTCTAATCCGCAGCGTACATTTTGTGCCGTCAAAGTTACAAGATTGGCTGAAATGGTACAGTCAGACTTAATTTCTGAATTTTTCGAGGTCATTTGTCATAAGTGGCGATAGCCGCTCAGGCCGAGTCAGAATACGCATAAATTATACACGTCAAAAAACCAAGGGACACAAATTTCACGGAAAAAAAACTACGGTGAAAATAACCATACGGATACCTGATTTTGGCACCTACCAGATGTTACGGTAATGTTAACCAGAAGTATACTATGTTTTGACTAGGTACTAGGTGATGTTACCTGATTGCATGTCGAATTTACTCAAAGTATCGATAAATGTACCATACTTCTGGTCAAGTTCACCATAACATCTAGCAGGTGCCAAAATCAGGTATCCGTATGGTTATTTTCACTAATCTTTTTTTTTTTCCGTGTTCCATGACATTTGGTTCATAATAATTAATTGTGGTCGCTATTCAAAAAAAAAAAAAAAAAAAAAAAAAACAGCAATTGATCAAAACTTTGAGGGGAGGGGGGATGTAGTTCAAAAGATAATCATTTTCGGACCCTTGTTCATAGGAAAAATTATTATTTTGGCCGCAAATATACATGTGTTCGAAGTTTGGCCTTTAAGTTTTCTTACAATAACCTGTATACGATGTGAAGCCGTTCATGTGGCAAGACTGGATAAGACGAGGCAACATTCAGTCGTCAGAACGAGAGAAAAGCGTAAGCCCGTGAGTGGAAATTTCGGGAAATTTTACTGCAGAAGAAGTTGAAACGTTAAAAATATTAGGTACTCAAATGTCACCGATGCCTCGCTATCTTTTGTTGGATCCCTCCCGCGTTTACTCTTCCCCCCTTTCCTATTCTTTAATCCAAAAAAATGCAAAAGATGGGAGTCGGAGAGCTTTTGAAATGGTCGTTTCCTCTGAGTAATCTTCCCCGCGACTTTCCTGATAAAAACATCTGCGGGTGTGAGACTGTGGAGCCCCCGCGAAAAGGCTGAAGGCGGAGTGGATTTTTTTTTTTTTTTTTTTTAACGATACTGGATGGGGAGAGTGGGGGATACACTGTTTCACATTCATTTTTTATGAATACTGCCAAAACTGGAAGAGTTTAATTATCGTTTACACCCTCCTCGCGCGAAGAGAAGTTTTCTTCTGAGGCTCGCCTATAGCAGTGTTGTCAAACCGCGTGTATACATTAAATATAACGCAAAACTGTATTTGCAAACGCAAAAGTTTTGAGAGTCAATAATGCAAACGGAGCGTAGCAGGTTGGTTTAATTACACGAGGACTCGATACTGATCTCGACTTCTTGACTGCCAAAACTTTTAGGTTTGATAGTACAACACATACAGTTAACGAGTTTAGAATCTAAAGACACGTCTGTATTTCTTTAAAAAGTGGTCAAATTTGTACCTGCAAACATCATTACTATGTTTAAAACATCGTTGTCAACTTTTGATTGGATTTTCACTCCAACATTTCCCAATTTGCAATCCAAACCTCGTGAGCTCTACGGTCAGTATGGGTTGTAAAAACCAACTACACTTCAGTGGAGCTGTTGCACACTTCTGCTGTAAGCGATGTAGGGGTCAATTCAGTTGTAAAAACCTGCAAACACAACGATGGTAGCACTAAACTCTGATAAAATCCACTCCTAAATGCAGAAAATGATTTTAAATGCACGAGCGCAATGACGGTGTTGGGCAATAATAATAATATGAGATTCTCATATAATAATGCCGTCACTCCATGAATAAGTGGCTAAGAAGAGACGATTTTCCTCTGGCACCGGTGTCACCAGGTTTTACGGTACCATCAATCGGCTGGTAACCACTCCTCTGGTGACTGTAGTTATTCTGTGAATCGTCCATCTCAGCATAGAGAGAGTGACAAAATTAAGATGGAAATATTCCTTCACTATAGTACCCAACGTTGCCATTATACGGCCGCGCGTTTAAAAGCATTTTATGTGTTTCGGAGTGGATTGCGTAAGCTTTAGGTGCTACTACCGTTATTTTCGGAGGTATTTTCATCTTAATCAACCCTTAAAATCGCTTGTAACAAATGTATGCAGCGGTCCCGCATTGATAGCCTTAATTTGAGACCGTTTGCTTACACCAAAACCTTGCAAGAGCTCCGCTCTTTGGCCTCCACTAAACCACTTTGCCTTCGGACTCAAGAAGAGAAGTCAACCCTCATATTTTTCTCCCTCTTACTACTGGCTCAAACAAGAAGGACTTGCAAGGCACAACTCGCACTGTTTGTCTCTGTGTGTGTGTGTGTATGTCTCTCTGGGGCCCAGTCAAAGTAGGGGGGGCGAAAGGTACGGCATCTCTGTTTATGCATAGTTTAAAATATTCGGGAAGCGGCCGAATTCAGACCTCCTTGATTAAACGCTCCTGAGCTCATCCCCCCTTCATCACTCTCTCTGCCATCCCTTGCTTCGAATCTTGTCGCGTGTCACCGCTGTCGCAATTTAGTCATGCGGTTGACTATGATGCTCTCTCAAGTTTGAGGCACCTCTCTTTCTCTCTCTCTCTCTCTCTCTCTCTCTCTCTCTCTCTCTCCTTCTATATATCTGTCTCTCTTTCCACCTCTTCCTCTCTTTCTGTTCCTCTTTCTGTATATCTGTCTCTCCTTCCATCCCTCTCCCTCCCTCTCTCTCCCTCTCTCTCTCTCATCTCTCTCTCTCTCTCTCTCTCTCTCTCTCTCTCTCTCTCCTCTCTCTCTCTCTCTCTCTCTCTCTCTCTCTCTCTCTCTCTCTCTCTCTCTCTCTCTCTCTCTGTCTATGTCTCTCTTTTTCCCCCTCTCTCTCCCTCTGTCTGTATATCTGTCTCTCTCTCTCTCTCTCTCTCTCTCTCTCTCTCTCTCTCTCTCTCTCTCTCTCTCTCTCTCTCTCTCCCTCTCCCTCTTTCTCTTTCTGTATATCTGTCTCTCTTTCCATCCCTCCCTCCATCCCTCCTTTCCTCACTCTTTCTCTTTCTCTCTCTCTCTCCCTCTCTCTCTCTCTCTCCTCTCTCTCTCTCTCTCTCTCTCTCTCTCTCTCTCTCTCTCTCTCTCTCTCTCTCTCTCTCTCTGTCTATGTCTCTCTTTTTTCCGCTCTCTCTCTCCCTCTGTCTGTATATCTGTCTCTCTTTCCACCTCTCCCTCTCATTCTCTCTCTCTCTCCTTCTTTCTGTATATCTGTCTCTCTTTCCATCCGTCCCTCCATCCCTCCTTCCCTCCCTTCATCACTCTTTCTCTTTCTCTCTCTCTCTCCATCACTCCCTGCCTGCCTCTCTCACTCTGTCTCTCTCTTGATCTCTGTCACTCTCTTTCTCTTGATGTCCTGATGTCCTTAACACAACATAACATCCTCTGCTCTGCTCTGCAAGTAGAATCGTCACCGCTGTCCTGCTCGATGCCCCTCTTTCCATGCACCTGGTGACCTCGCCTTCCCCATCCGTAAAGCCTCCCCCTCCCCATCGACCCCTGGCCCTACGCTTTGCCCTCCACCACGCCGCCGCTCGCTCTCGGAGTCAACTCAAATTGTGTTGAGTTATGTCCCGCTAATTAAACTGACGTTCTCATCGGTCAAACCACGACCAAACGGAACAACAGACCGAGAAACATCATTTCCAGCGATCCAAACTTTCCGGGAGCGAGGGATGCGAAACTTGGCTCTAACGACTCTCCCAGAGATGAGATGTAGGCCACGAAATATGTTTTAAGTAAATTAGCAGTCGTCACCCTCCCTCCTGTGTCATCTGCGGTCATTGGTTCGGAAGCCGACCGCGAGAGAGCATGAGTGTGTGTTCGAAATTCCAAGGATAATCCGCGAATCCCGCTCGGGAATCGCGGAATAAAAATATTCGTTAATCAAATTGTTATTCGTGAATAGATCTGTTGCGTACATTTGCTATAACAATACAGAATCTTGATTCTTACAAAAAATTCCGCGGAAATAACGATGCGCACCTTAAAATCGTCCTAAACCATTCATTAACTGAGGAAATCACTTCACGTTTAGACATCTCGCGGTTTACTAGACGCTTTGGTAGTGGCGTCACGTGCAAGTTGTATATAGTCCATTAAAACCCATGAAAAAGGTCGAAACATTGGGGGGTACACAGTGCACTCCCTCGAATCAATATTTTACATGGGATCAAATGGGCGACAAGATGCTGCGTTGCCGGATTGCACGTGACGCCACTGCGCTTTGGCATACTACTACATAGAGACGAAACCTCCACGTATACATGTCAACAGCATCGGAACCACATAATGGAGAAATTTCCTTTTAAATTCATAATATATTGGTTGCATTTGCTGTCTGGTCTTTTCTGGCTTACACAGTGGCGTAGCCAGGAATTTGTTTAAGGTGGAGAGGTTGGAGGTCCGAAAATAGTCAAGGGGGGGGGGGGTCCAAAGATACTAATGGGGCAGTTGCAAGGGTCTGAAATGTTGTGTTTTTTATAGAGGAACTTATAGTACTTGATGAGCTGAAGACAGTGGTGCCTTTGGTTTTTCATAAGTGTCACGGTTTTTGAGATACATACGTATAAAGTTGTAAAAAATCGTGAGCGTAGTGACGTCACTACGCGGAATTCCCATTTAAAACAATGTATTTTGGGTCAAAATTTTATCTCCGGAACAATAGGACTTAATCAGAAACCAAAGGTATCATTGTTCTCAGCTCATCAAGCACTTTAATTTCCTTTAAAAAAAAACACACGTTTTAGACCCTTGCAACTGCCCCATTTGGTCAAAGTCTGGAAACGCAAAAATTTACATTTTTTCAGGGCAAATTTTGGAGTCGAGGGGGGGGGGGGGTTCAGACCCCTTGGAACCCCCCCCCCCCCCTGGATACGCCACTTGGCTTATAAAATATGACATAATAATACAAGAAATGTACTCATGTAAACGAAACATTGAAATGTATGTAAGTTCTGTTGATGTTTACATGAACGCGGCAGTTTCGTCCATGTAGTGTTTGTACGTCGGTAATAGTAGTGTCTTGTGTAGCGTGGGTTGTTTTGAATGGAAGTGATTTTCTAAGTGAGTTTAATGAGTGGATTTTGAAACATTGTAATGTGACTTGTGAGCATCGTTATTTTTGCCGAATTTCACCTAAGAATCAAGGTTAGATATTACTGTAGCAAAAGTAAGCAACAGACCCATTAGAGACAAAGGTATCGATGCGCATAAAAATTTGACGGATACATACAGGGGTGTTTTAAACTGATCTGTGACGAAGTGAGCTGTGGTTGGATCAATTTACGAGGTTCTTATTTGCGGGAAATTCATTTGATGAATGTTGCTTTTTGATTCACAATCGCAGATCGCTGATTGGGTGAACCAACTTTAGTGAACTGACTGACGATTGCTAACCTATAAACTCCCAAGAGAAGTGACAGGCGCGGATTTACCATTACGCAAAATATGCAACTGCGTTGGGCCTCAGACCTAAAGGGGGCCTCATTTCTCGAAGGAAAGAAAAGAGAGAAAAAGGAAGAGACGGAAGGAAAGGGAGAAAAGGAAGAAAAGAAAAGAAAGGGACGGCAAAGGGAAGAGGGAAAATGACGGAAATAAAATGATTCGATTAAAGGTGTTTTGAGGCCCTCCTATCCAAACCCGCATTGATGAAGCCCAGGCCCCTGAATATCTACCGTCACGGAAAGGCCTCCATAGTTTGGGGAGTAAAATCAAATTTCGCAAAGAGTCCGGCTTCTAAAGCCGGTCGTTGTTTGAAAACCTACCCCGTTTCATTCAATATCTCGAGTTCTTTTGAAAGTCCGAGGTGTCCTCCTCGATAAGTAAGTATCGAAAAGGTGGATCAATATACACCATTTTTGAGAAAAAGAGGCAAAAGTTCCATTGATTTTCAAAAATTGAAGGTATTTTGCGTTTGCCGCAATAGGGTGGGAATGGCCCACCTTCTCGATGCTGACGTATCGAGAAGAACATTTCAGGCTTTCAAAAGAACCGAAGATATTGAAGGAAAAGTGGTAGGCTTTCCATCAACAACGATGACGCGCGAAAGGCATCGCGGCTCTTGTTGCGATCTTTGAAAAATGAAATTTATTAAAATATCGTCTAAGATAATCTGACTTTTGAAAAGAGCTTGATTCAAAATGGGGGTTTTTCTCCCCCCCCCACCGATTTTCTTGAAACTTTGTATTTTGATAGTACTTGATAAAAGTAGTCTTTTTTTTTAAATAAAATTTTTCCAAAAATAATTAGGGGGGGAGTTACAGTGTTGCAAAGTCGCACCTTTCAAAAATTCATAACTTTCGCGTAAATCATCCAATTGAAACGCGGTTTTCACCAAATGATGCAAATTGTAAAGCACTTTCATGCCATCCAAACGAAATTCAATTTCAATAATTTTTTACTTAGTTATCGTCATTTTTGTGATTTTTAGGCCCCTTAAAATCTACTCAAAGTGAAATAAAAAAAACGGTATTTTTTGATTTTGACCGGGTTGCAATATGTTATTTCTCTTTAAATTCTGCGTAAAATGAGCCCAAGCAGAATGTGGGGCGATCTTTTGCTGCGGAGCTATGCGCGTTTTAGTAAACGAAAGTCAAGCGTTCTATGGAGAGGCTCAAAGACGTGGGTAGCCCGGGTAGCCTCAACCACTCGACTTTCGTTTACTAAAACGCGCATAGCTCCGCAGCAAAAAATCGCCCCACATTCTGCTTGGGCTCATTTTACGCAGAATTTAAGTAGGAATAACATATTTTAATTTGATCAAAATCAAAAAATACCGTTTCCATTTATTTGACTTGAGCCTCTCTCTCGAACGCTCATGGGCACCCTAAAAAACTCGTTTTTCGCTTACTAAAAAATGCATAGCTCCGGAACAAAAAATCGCCCTGCATTCTGCTTGGGCTCATTTTACGCAGAATTTAAAGAGAAATAACATATTGCAATCCGGTCAAAATCAAAAAATACCATTTTTTTTTATTTCACTTTGAGTAGATTTTGAGTGGCCTAAAAATCACAAAAATGACGATAACTAAGTCAAAAATTATTGAAATTGAATTTCGTTTAGATGGCATGAAAGTGCTTTACAATCCGCATCTTTTGGTGAAAACCGCGTTTCAATTGGATGATTTACGCGAAAGTTATGAATTTTTGAAAGGTGCTACTTTGCAACACTGTAACTTCCCCCTAATTATTTTTGGAAAAATTTTATTTGAAAAAAAAAGACTACTTTTATCAAGTACTATCAAAATACAAAGTTTCAAGAAAATCGGTGGGGGGGAGAAAAACCCCCATTTTGAATCAAGCTCTTTCCGGGGGAAGGCCCCCCGCAACTCCTTTTAATTAGGAACTGACCCGTAGATCCCGCATAGTATACAAAACATTTATCTAGATGCTGATTTGCCTCTTCCCTCCCCCTGATAGAGGATTTCAAGTTTACGCCATGGAGTGGAGCGGAATACCTATTACATTGATTTCAGAAAGGAGTTGTTCTCCTTTTACATTTCCAAGTGATTTTTAACTGTGAGGAACAGTTTACCTAAACCTAATATACCTTCACGATGCAGAAAAATATCAGCTTTATCTGGTTGGAAGTAAAAAAATGTTACAACCAGAGTGGTTGCAACTTAAGAACGAGCAAAATTAAATGCTTTCGCGAACGCGAGACCGTAATGGCTGCCGTTGCCGCAAATTACATAGGGTTTCCTTATCTTCAATCAGCTCCATTTACACGAGGTGTTCTCGCAACACCACACAAGAAGAAGGAGAAGCATACAATTGCCATAAGATTTGGGCGGCAATGGCCGCCATTATACGGTTTCGCCTTTGAAAACATTGTATGAGTTTGGGAGTGGATTTTGTGATTTTTTAGTGCGCTAATCGTTATTTTTACAAGGGTTTACTATACCCATTATCAACTAGCTATTAGTCGAAGCCTGTAGCAAAAGATTGCAACAGCTCCATTTTAGTTGATGATGGAAAGGTCTGGAATCACTCCTGAAGCATGATTTTACTTCTAACCCATCGAATAGAGTCCGTTTCAAATAGCTTCTGTTCTGACAGCTCTTTGTTTACATGCGATGAATCTAGTGTAACCATCTGCGTGAAAACATCGACCCCACTGCGCGAATCATCAGAACTTTTTTCCACTCAATAGACTCGGCTAACTATCGCAGTTAGTGAATAATAAAAGGTTTGCTATTTTACGATGATTAACCGAATCCATTACGCGGCAAAAAGCTTTAGTTATTCGCGTAGTGAGCAGGGTCGAAGTTTTCACGCGGATGGTAACTCTAAAGCGAGCCTGCGCGGAAGACATAGTATCGTCCTTCCGCGCATGTAAACAAGGAATTGTTAGAACCAAAACTATCTGGAACGGCCTCAACCAGATTACTTTACGAAATCAACCTATAGGCGATTGACAATATATATGATTAAATGGAAGAGATGTCGATACATCGCAATTCACAAACCACCGCTATCGTTTATTTCTCATTTCAACCTACGTGCAAAAGTATCGATTTTTTAAAGGTTCAGTAGAACCGCCTAAGGATCGATTAGTTTACGTAGCATTAGATAGAAAAGATATCAATAAATCGTAAGTTACAAATCACTGTTAGCGTTTATTCCCCCATTTGAATCTATGTACGAAAGTATCTTTTTTGTTCTTGTTTTTTTTTGTTTTAGGTTCAGTAGAACCGTTAAAGGTTCGATTAGTTTACGTAGCATTAAATAGAAAAGATATCGAAAAATCGCAAGTTACCAATCACCGCTATCGTTTATTTCTCATTTTAATCTATACACAACAGTGGAGCCCCGGTTTAAGCTCGCTTTAACCGGGCCCCTCTTTAACCAGGTTCTCGATCTGACGAGGCTGGCATATGTATTTTCCCTACTTTTTCGGGGGGGGGGGGGGGGGGGGGGGACCTGCTAAAAAAAAAAAAAAAAAAAAAAAAAAAAAAAAAAAAAAAAAAAAAAAAAAAAAAAAGTAAATGTAGGTGTAGGTTAATTTTGACCCTTGATTCAACCCTAGCATGATATTTTTTGAAAAAGAGGAGGAAGAGGAGGATGAAAACGAAAGGACGAGAATGTTAAAGTGCTATTTTGAAATCGCCCTGCGGTACATCACAGAGGCAGAGCAGCAAGATGAGGCATCACCACTAGATATCTTGTTTGTTCATAAATAGAGAGACCTCGCCCATTCAAAATTCATCCAAAGTCAGGCTCAGAAGAAAATCACAGACTTTTTTGGAAAATAAAACATGCGTAGTCAACTTGTACAAATGTATTTATGTTACGTTATACGATAGTTGTGCGGTGTTTTTCCGAACCTCGCGTTAACCGGGGGTTTCACTTATCCGGGCCGGGGCCGGTCCCGTTTCGCCCGGATAACCGGGGCTCTACTGTACATAAAAAAGTATACATTTTATAAAGGTTCAGTAGAACCGCCTACGGATCGATTAGTTTACGAAGCATTAAATAGTAAAAATATCAATAAATACCAAGTTACAAATCACCACTATCGTTTTATTTCCCATTTGAATCTATATGAAAGAATCGTTTTTTTTTGTAGGTTCAGTTGAACCGCCAAAAAATCGATTAATTTAAATAGGTTGATACGGAGGATATATATCGAGACAATTTTTCCTTTATAACGCATCGCCTGTATCCGCCAATGACGCAGCATTGGCGGATACAGGGAATTGTCTTTCTCTCTCTCCTTCCATTTGAACTTATGTGTTAGAAAAAAATAGCAGCGGGGACCATCACGTGACTTCGGCCCCCTCTTCTGTCCTTTTCTAACGCACGTTTTCAAATGGGAGGAGAGAGAAAAAGACAATTCCCTGTATCCGCCCATGTGTGTTATGTGCGAGTGCGGACGGTGACAAAACCGCCAGAACCTTTTTGTGGCCGCGTCATTATTCGTTTCCCTTTTTATTCTGTCGATGAGAGTCATTATAAAGGTTAAACAAGCTGTGTTTGACGCATGAGTGACCCTTTTTTTTCACAACGCATCATTTTTTCTCACGGGCTGTCCTTCTTTTTTTATTTTTTATTTTTTTATTTATTTATTTATTTTTTTTCATGTTTAATCTGCCCTGCCCCATTACATGTCTACACTCTTTCGCTTACCTCATCGTTGATCATAAGCCTCTGGAGCTATAGCCTCGAAAAAATTAATTAGACCGTGAAACATAATTAATTAATTAATTTTAAGACCCGTCGGTCTCTTCAACCACTCCTGATCGGAGAGAGAAAAAAAATGTTTTTAATGTTTTATCAAGGAAATTAAATTAACACTTGAGTAGAATTTCGGTAAAAAGGCGTATACGTGTTTACGCCTTCATTGCGGAGACCGTTTTTAACTGAGATTCTGGTATCGTGTACAATGTGAATATGAATATTTTTTATCGTGTTGGGCTTATAACAATGTAATAACCAATTCGGCAGCATGGAGTGTATCACCGTCCAATGTGTGGTAATACCGCGTTATCTGACTATTCGATCGAAAATTTCGTCAATCAGAAATTTTTTCTCATACAAGTATGCCCAGTCGGTTGAATATTCGTCGCCCAATTCTGGTTTTTCCTACACAGTTCCTCTTTTTTTTTTTTTTTTTTAGCGTGCCATACGAAATATATGACAAGCTTCTTTTTCTCGTTTCGATGTATACAATGAATAATATAAATACAGTGTAATAGGCGCCCTCTGGTGGCCGTGTGTGTTTTGGAGATTTAGCTTCCAGGATAAGAAGCAAAAATTAAATGCTCGGGTCGTATTGTGTATTTTCGAGAAATTTTTGAGTACGTACTATCGACGAATTAAAGATTGTCGCGAGATTTTCACTGGCTAAGTTTCGCCTTCAAGGTTCCGGTTCGGTCACTCATCATACTCCTCACGCACTTTGCAGGCAAGGGGTCAGTGCGGGTGGGGAGGGAGAGCACTTGCAGATCAGTCCCACACTCACACCCAAAACTGAAAATGTGTGAAAATGTCGCGACAATCTTTAATTCGTCGATAGTACAATCACGAACTCAGACACGTTCACCTTTTTTTTGAGTCATTTGATGCCTTCACTGTTTTTATTCTGGTTTTTTAGACTTTCTAGTGGTGGTATCAGTGCAGACTTCAGTAGTCTTTGATTTGTTTTTGATCCACACACACACACACACAGATTGGCAAGTGTGTTGGTAGCTTCGTCGCACACGCACAGAAAATATACTGAGTTTACACACACAACCAAGAGCTAACCCTTCTCAGATTTTGACAGTTTTATGATTGACCCCGCTATTCAAACCCAGTCTTCAAAGCCCAGCATCGCTGCGTATCAAACCAACGAGTGAGAGAGACTAAAGCCTGACGGTGCCGGGTGCGTATCTCTATTCGAGCATGCGAACACGATAGTTTTTAAGCGTGCCATAAGAAAGTATATGGCAAGCTTCTTCCGATCGTTACGCTGTATACAATGATAACATATATCCAATGTATACAGGCGCCCTCTGTGGCCATGCTTGGTAGATGGAAGCATTGGAGAATTCCAATCCAGGCATGGCCTTGGTGCCTGGTTCTTTGTGTTGTATTTGATAATTTTGGAAAATATTGCGTATGCGAAAATCATATGATTCGGTATGCTTATAAATCAGTGTTTGAAGGCATTTGATGCCTTCGTTGATTTTATTTTCCATTTTAACGGGGCTTCATTTCACAACTGAAGTCAAGTTCTCAGACTAGAGCCTAGTATGAGCCACTAAACTTTCGACTTCGTTTTATAAAAACTTTAAATTTCTTCATACGCCCTTTTACCAAAATACCTTTCAATTGGTGCCTCGTCGTATGACCATGATTTGATCCAGCAATTTGGCAACCATGAATTCATCCCATTTGAACGTATGAGAAACAATCGATTCTTGAAGTGGCCATGGCCCTTTTACTAATCGATTGTTTCTAATGCATTCAAATGGGAATAATACACAGTTGCCAGATTGCTGGACCCGCGTTTGCTATAATGACAATGAAGCTGTAGTACACTTCTCTGCTTAACCCTTTCAATGGCGAGTCCTAGTTGTGTGATTTCGTAACTCGATCACTCATTGACTCTAAAAACTACTCTCAATAATTATTGTTAAAATTAGCAAAATAATATTTTGTCGAGCGCCTTCAATTGCCGGGATAGGTAAAACGAACTCCGTGGAGCACGAACAGTTAACTACCCACCGATTTTCAGCGAGTTTTTATTAAAGTGATTCCTGACGACATTTTTCCAGATTTCAATCCGATGTATAGCGCCGCTAGTAGCTTTAGGAAAAAACGTGTTTTTGGTATTTTAAGTTAATAAAAACAAAGGCAAAAACGCAAAATCGAAGGACGTCAGCACCTGCTCTATTTTTGTATGATTTTTTTTTTTTTTTTTTTTTTTTTTTTTTTTTTTTTTTTTGTAAAAAAATAGAGCGAAATTGGTTGAAAATTAAAGCCGTTAATTGTGAAATTAATTTCGCGACAAGCTTAGTGATTGCGAGGAATAATATGTCTATACCTGCCTAATTTGAACGCTTTGAGGCTTATGGAATTTTTCGTTGTTCATAAATCCCAGCATTATCTTTTATTGTTTCAGTTTAAAACTTTCAGGGTATCTTCCTGGAGTTTTCTCGCAAGTGCAGACGTTCCTCGAGTTTTCATTTTTAGCTAAAAATTCATCAGTTTTAGGCGAAAAGTATTGACGTTTTGAGCAGCGAAACGAACTAATCGACCCTGGAATCACTCAAGCTATAACGAGTAAATTTCGGATGTGGTTAATGTCACCATCTTAACTTCTTTTGCTTGTTTTGTTGGAGCAGAGACACCATCCATCATTAAGCAAACGAAAATCTTAACCTTCCCGTTTTTTACCTTCAAGGATGACTCAACCTGGATGAGAGTGCGATTATTAAATTTACGAGAGTTATCGAGGATAACTTTTGCTAATTTATTTTCAATCATCATTTATCTGAAAGCGAGGAAAATATTCTGGAAATATGAAAATTTAATTAGAGGCAAGATTTTAAGTCAGCTTTATGACAGAAAGGTTATACTCTAAGATTTTTCTGATAAATGGATTCTCATCGGTACTTGCTCGGCCGGTCTAAAAAAGTTTGAAGCTCAAACTTCATAATAGAATCCTTGACTTTAAACTCGCAGCATTAACCTGAGATTCGATTAAAACGTTCCCTAGCGAATCTTTGAAATTTCGTTCTCATTCCGTTTTTGTTACGACCTAACTGAACCGCTAATTGCAGAGAAACCGAAGTAGTCCACGAAAACGAGTTTTACAGGAAGAACATGCAAACTATTACAAAACCAATAATCAGTTGCTTTATTTTCAAAAAATATTTTCTCTCTATGTTGTGAGACCACTGAAAAATAGACAAGAATACTATTTGAAATTTTTAAAACAACCTTTTTGGCCTTTGGGACAGTTTTTTTTTGTAGTTGACTCCCTCTTAAAACGCTATCAGCTGAATTTCTTTATAAGGAATGATTCCTCCGAGCAGAAATAGGGATTTTACTTTCTCAGTAACGTAGAAGTATAGTAACGTCAGTTGTTAATTACTTTCTTCTAGCCTCACCATAAGTTCTATTTTATTTCAAAATAGGACAACAAAAACTCGATTTCGAGAAATGCTCCTCACTCTTTCCATCTCTCCCTTTCTCTCACTCCCTCTCTCCCACCCTCATCACTGTCTCTCTCTCACTACCTCACTCCCTCTGCCCCCCTCCCCCCTCTCTCTCGCTCCCTCACTCCCTCTTTCTGTACATCTGTCCCTCTTTCTATATCTCCCTCTCTCTTTCTCTCTCACTCTCTCACTCCCTCTTTCTGTGACTCTGTCCCTCTTTCCGTCTCTCCCTTTCTCTTTCGCTTCTCTCTTTCTCTCTCTCTCTCTCTCTCTCTCTCTCTCTCTCTCTCTCCTCCCTCACAGTGTTGCCAGATTGGGGTGAAAAACCCGTATATTTTACATTGATTTAAATGGGGACAATACGGCTTTTTACCCTCGATCTGGCAACTCTGCTCCCTTACTCCCACTTTCACTTTCTGCACCTCTGTCCCTCTTTCCATCTCCCCCTTTCTCTTTCGCTCTCTCTGTATCTTTGTCCCTCCCCCCTCTCTGAGCTTGCCTGCTCTGAGTAGTGTGGGGACTTGGGTAGACGTTGAAAATGCTTTACAGCTTGTTATCTCGCTCGGTGAGAAATTTCATCTCAAAAAAAAAAAAAAAAAAAAAAAAAAAAAACGGATACTCGGACAGTAATGAAACACTCTAGGCAGAGCTTCAGCGTATAGGTTTAGTTGTACACTTGGCCGAGCAGAAAAACGCGCTCGGTTGAAACACAGCGTCGGGTTGTTTCGGGCTTCATAACAGGCGGTAATTAGTGCGCGCGCGATTTATTTTATGTCTGAGTGCGGACGCAGGAGACTTACCATTGAAAAGAATTTATCGGCAGAGGTGTTCCTTTCTTCCCAACCACCAACCACCAACCACCGAAAGCACGTTGCCACGGTTACCATCTGAAACCTATCGAGGACGCAAATAATTGCCGAGGGAAAATTCGCCCCTTTTCTTCTTTGGAAGCGCGGTTTTAGTTAAAGTTAAGTTTTCCTACTCTGCAGTGTTCATTTTGTCTATCTCGGTAGTCGAAGGCGCTTGATGCAACATTATTCTGCAAATTCACCAGTTTATTGCAGCTTGCAGCTTTGACTGTCAATAAAGAGATCGAATGACGAAAACGAATTACTAGGGTCCGATATATATTGAAAGCAGGGCTGCCGTTTTGCGTATAATCAATGCTATTTTTCTATGTACCGATGATTCCACCGGTTGAGAAAAGATTACACAGTTCAATTCAGTGTATGACTGTGATGCACGAAAATACCCTGATCTGTAATCTTTCCTTAATCGGTGGAAACTCCGTTGATTAATTAAAATATCCGCAAGTTTTTTTAAGTCATCAAAGATTCCACCGGTTGAGAAAAGATTACAGATGCGAGTATTTTAGTTCATTACAGCCATGCACTGAACTGAACTGTGCAATCTTTTCTCAACCGGTGGAATCATCGGTGAATTAAAAAATAGCATTGATTATACGCAAAACGGCAGCCCTGTCGAGGACACAAATAATTGCCGAGGGAACATTCGCCCCTTTTCTTCTTTGGAAGCGCGGTTTTAGTTATAGTTAAGTTTTCCTACTCTGCAGTGTTCATTTTGCCTATCTCGGTAGTTGAAGGCGCTTGATGCAACATTATTCTGCAAATTTTACCAATTTATTGCAGCTTTGACTGTCAACTGAGAGATCGAATGACGAAAACGAATTACTAGGGTCCGATATTGAAAGAGACGGAAAAGACGCAAAAACGACTTGGCTTGGCTCTACAATGTCAGATCTGTTCTTTAAATTTCAAAGATGAAGTCATTTTAATTTCTTTCAGATTGGAAAGAAAATCTCTGCCACTTCATCTTTGAACATTCTGAAAAATAAGATAATATAATTTATTTTCCTCATAACCTTCTGGCATCACGTGCACTGAAAGAAAAAGGTGTTGATTTTCATTATTTTATAATGAAGCTGTTGCAAACTTTTGCCACAGGCGTATTAATAGTTGAATATGAGGTAAAACCTTGTTTAAGTAACGATTAGCACACTAAAAAAAATCATGAAATCCACTCCTAAACTCACAAAATGCTTTCAAACACGAGACCGTAATGGCGGCCGATGTCACTGATTACATTGAATTTCCCTACCTTGTTGAATTTTGAAATTTACATGTAAGATAATCCCAAGTAAGTTACATTTTCTGAAACAACATTATAGTCCAGTCAAATGGTAGTTTCACCTGGAAAAAAATGGTGGAAAGCGGGAGTTGACGTTTTTCGGTGCAGTTAGGTGTCCTTTTTAACATACTGATTTTTCACCCCTGTGAGGCCTGTGCTAAAGCCGCCATCTTGAAAATAAGAAGCCTAAAAACGGTTTTTTGCAAATATCTGGATTTCTATGCATTTTACGAGAAAAATACTTCAGTACTAAAATGTTGTACGCAAAATTTCCCACAAAAAAGATTCTATACACTTTTCACGTACAGCGCATAGTTTAGGAGCTAGGAGCGTAAGTAGATTTACCCTTTTTTCGGTACCCCCGCGCGAGCTCCGAAACGCGCCCTAGGCACTCGGTGCATCACACCGCGCTTGTCTCCTCTCTATCTCAACGCACCGCATGCTTTATTTAGGGAAGAGGGGGTAACATTGGCACCCCAGGGTGTCCCTAAAGCACCCTCTAGTGCCCCCCTGAGTCCCCTCCCCTCCGTTGAGAGTTAAAACAGCCTATGTGCGCACGGGAATTGAGGGGTCCATTTTCCCACTTTTTTACCCGATTTTCGACGAAACTTTTTGCTTTCCCGCTTAAGATATGAAATTTCATGCCGAATTCCAAATTGTAGACCAACTAAATTACCCCCCCCCCCCTTCCTCCCACCCACGCTCCTTTCCCCAAAAACACCCCCCTCTCCCCATAATTGCCGCGTTATCATCGTTTTGACAGCGGTTATAGAAAGAATTGGAACCGTTTTGTTTTGTTTGTGTTTTTTCCCCTTTGGAAATTTTTTTTCCCCCTTAGCATAGAGGCAAATATAATGACAAAGTTATGCAGTTCCTCTTTTTGAGCAAGATATATATTACTGCGTAGATACTGAGGGATGGAGGGGGATCAACTTTATTTATCAAACATTTCTTTTAAATTTAGAATATATAAAGAATTTTCTGTGAGAAAACTCTCTTCAAATATTATATAATTAAACTCGGAACTGTCTGAATGTTTTTGCTCTTAATTTAAACACGATCGAAAGTCAAAATGTTTACAATATCAAGTATCAAGAGCGGTTCAATTTGTATTTGTCTTTAATAAATTATACCAACCCCCCTTCATAAATGTCAACATGCAGAAATATGTCTAGCTTTATTACAAAAACTATATCTCTTGACATTTATGAAACGGGGTTGGTATAGTTTATTAAAGAATAATGATAAGTTTACAAGAATGGCGAAAAGTTCTGAATGTATACTTTGCACGGTTGTTTTCAAGTACCTAACATTAAAAAATTATGCATTATTGGGTAAAAATATTATATCGTTTTACATTTAAAAACATGTAGGTCAAAGTGTAAAGTAGTATTATGCTTATGCTATGATCTTTACATCGTTGCATGGACAATTTTATATATGCAGTTTCTTTATTGGAACAAGAATAATACAACGAGAAAAATTTTCCTGTTAATTCAACCGGACGTCTTTTTAATACTTATATTTAACTGGAATTCCTGCTGTTCCAACAGAAACCACTATTATTTCAAAAGGATTTCCTGTTACTTGACCAGAATTCCTGGTGTAGTAACAGGGGTTCCTGTTGAAATAAAAGGGATTCCTTGTTAAAATAATAGGAATACTGATTAAGTAAGTATTGAAAGGACGTCCGGTTACGGCAACAAGAAATTTTTCTCAGTGTATAGTTCTAAATGAGGGCAAGTCTGCGGTAAGAAAATCAATCTCAATAAACAAAAAATCAGTGACGGCTCGTGCCATGAGGCAGTAACAGAGTCGCTCCATTTGAACCTACGTAAAATAATCGTTTTGCATCCCAGAGAAATCGATTCTTTTACATAGATTCAAATGGCAAACGACACGGTTGCCGAATGTCACGAGCCGCCAATGTATAAAATTATGCTTCATTTACACAACTAGGAAAGAAAATAAATACGCGCCAAATACAAATCAAACGGCTCTTGATACTTGATATTGTAAACATTTTGACTTTCGATCGTGTTTAAATTAAGAGCAAAAACATTCAGACAGTTCTGAGTTCAATTATATAATATTTGAAGATAGTTTTTCTCACAGAAAATTCTTTATATATTCTAAACTTAAAAGAAATGTTTGATAAATAAAGTTGATCCCCCTCCATCCCTCAGTATCTACGCAGTAATATATATCTTGCTCAAAAAGAGGAACTGCATAACTTTGTCATTATATTTGCCTCTATGCTAAGGGGGGAAAAAAATTTCCAAAGGGGAAAAAACACAAACAAAACAAAACGGTTCCAATTCTTTCTATAACCGCTGTCAAAACGATGATAACGCGGCAATTATGGGGAGAGGGGGGTGTTTTGGGAAGGAGCGTGGGTGGGAGGAAGGGGGGGGGGGGTAATTTAGTTGGTCTACAATTTGGAAATCGGCATGAAATTTCATATCTTAAGCGGGAAAGCAAAAAGTTTCGTCGAAAATCGGGTAAAAAAGTGGGAAAATGGACCCCTCAATTCCCGTGCGCACATAGGCTGTTTTAACTCTCAACGGAGGGGAGGGGACTCAGGGGGGCACTAGAGGGTGCTTTAGGGACACCCTGGGGTGCCAATGTTACCCCCTCTTCCTTAAATAAAGCATGCGGTGCGTTGAGATAGAGAGGAGACAAGCGCGGTGTGATGCACCGAGTGCCTAGGGCGCGTTTCGGAGCTCGCGCGGGGGTACCGAAAAAAGGGTAAATCTACTTACGCTCCTAGCTCCTAAACTATGCGCTGTACGTGAAAAGTGTATAGAATCTTTTTTGTGGGAAATTTTGCGTACAACATTTTAGTACTGAAGTATTTTTCTCGTAAAATGCATAGAAATCCAGATATTTGCAAAAAACCGTTTTTAGGCTTCTTATTTTCAAGATGGCGGCTTTAGCACAGGCCTCACAGGGGTGAAAAATCAGTATGTTAAAAAGGACACCTAACTGCACCGAAAAACGTCAACTCCCGCTTTCCACCATTTTTTTCCAGGTGAAGCCATTATTTTCGACCATTTGACTGGACTATTAAATGAGCTATAAAATCACACGAAGAAAAATGTGTAGACCTCTAAATTGCAAGAAAATAAGGTTCAACCAACTCCATCTACACGAAGTGTTCTCGCAAAACCACACAAGATGAAGATGAAGATGAAGAAGAAGAAGAAGAAGAAGCGTGCAATTGCCATAAGATTTGGGTGGCTATTACGGTCTCGCGTTTGAAAGCATTGTATGAGTTTGGGAGTAGCCCTGCTAAAAATGACCCGGCATAGAACAGGCTGACATCAGGCTGTGATCAGTTTAAACTGGTAATTTAAACGACCTCAGCCTGACCTCAGCCTGAACCAAAGCTATCAACATCAGGCTGACATCAGATGCAAAAATTAGCGGCACGCCCCGGTATCGCTCCCGTGCTTGCCGAGTAATTGCGCTAGATGGCGACTTAGCCGACTGCGCCACTGGGACGATATACTTGGTACCGCGAAATTAAGCATCTTAAGTGACTTTAAGACAGTCTGCTGACTTATTTAACAGTCAGTTTGCGCTGCGTTGCGTCGTTTCCGGCGCTTTTTAAGTTTTATAACGCACGTTACAATCGCTCACTTGAATTAAGACAGACGATTAATTTCCTAGATTGTGAAAGAGTGTTTTAAATAGATCGGTTTATGTTCTAGTATGGATTCTCCATTATTATCTAGAATATGTAAGGTCAATGCTGATGAGTTTGAGTGCCGTGATATCAAGCAAGTCAGGTGAAAGCATATTTTTCAAAGTGATCGACAGGTATTTTTGCTATTTTACTTTATTTTGAACTGGAACTCTGGAAAATGTGTAATGGATTCTTGAGCTTATTTAGCGCCTGGACGTTATGTAATGTTCTCCTTTACACTTCTCCAGCCCCTGGAAGTTATGTAATGGATTCTTGAGCTTTTGTGGTGCATGGAGGTTATGTAATTGATTTCATTACACTTTTCCAGCCCCTGGAAGTTATGTAATGAAGTCTTGAGCATATTTAGTGCCTGGAGGTTATGTAATGATATCCTTTGCACTTCTGAAGCCCCTGGAAGTTATGTAATGGATTCTTGAGCTTTTTTGGCGCCTGGAGGTTAGGTAATTGCTTCCATTACACTTATCCAGCCCCTGGAAGTTATGTAATGGCTTCTTGACCTTTTGTGGCGCCTGGAGGTTATGTAATTGATTTTGTTAAACACTTTCTCCAGCACCATCAGTCATAGTGCCAGCAACATAGCACCACCAGCAACATGAGCATGATGGAGCCGAGCACCATCAGTCATGGTGCCAGCGATATGG
Organism: Trialeurodes vaporariorum; assembly: GCA_011764245.1. NCBI lineage: Eukaryota > Metazoa > Arthropoda > Insecta > Hemiptera > Aleyrodidae > Trialeurodes > Trialeurodes vaporariorum. The sequence continues at coordinate 17,807,990 of VMOF01000320.1, forward strand.
CACCATGATTTCCATCGTGCTCAGGGTGTTATGGTGCTAACATTTTTACCAGGGATAATTTGGTGACCGTTAAGTTTATACTTAACCCTGCGGCCCAGTTCCCTTGCGCACCCCGAGACGTTGGTACACTGAAATATTTTTTAATTTCTAGGGAACACCCCCACCCCCTTCCGAAAAGAGAAATTCTGTTTTCGCCAAGATAGGAAAAGTTCAGACAGTCACAAAGGACCAAGAGCCATGATGTAGCGGACCAGCCTGACCTCGGGCTGATCTCACTTTAATAAGACCAGGCTGATGTGATAGATCAGGGTGATCTATTGGAACAGTCTGAGGTCAGCCCGATCTCCGTTTACCAAGACCAGGCTGATGTGATAGATCAGGGTGATCTATTGGATCACCCTGAGGTCAGCCTGGTCTCAGTTCGGGAGACCAGGCTGATCTGCTAGATCAGGCTGATCTCAGTCTGATCTCCAGCTGATCTCAGCCTGATCCGGCGGATCAGGCTGATGTCAGCCCGATGTCAGCCTGTTCTATGCCGGGTCATTTTAGCAGGGAGATTTCGTGATTTCTTAGTGGTCTAATCGTTATTTTTTCAGTGGTTTATCCCATAATCAACTATAAAGAAGCCCGAAGCAAAAGTTTGCAACAGCTCCATTAAAAGTATGGAAACTTCTTAAAAACTGTTGGTAATAGTTGAAAAATCGTTAAATTAACACGGCTCGGAGGTAATTTAACTATTTTAAGAGGAGTCATATTAACAGTTTTCAAGTGGTATCCATACTTTTAACTATAAAATAGATGAATTCAGAATTTTCTTTCCAGTGTGGCTTTTTTGAAGTCAAACCTGAGGCGTCTCGATCGGACCATCATAAACCCTGAGATTTTTTCTGCCTGACAATTGGAAAAATTGCGAAAATTGAAAATGCCAGAAAAAAAGAAACTAAAAAAAAAAAAAAAAAAAAATCAAAACAGTTGAAAATCCTAATTACATCTTGGTTGACATTTTCACTCAACCTTCCAAACTTCAAAAAAAATGAAATATTGGATAAATTTTTTTTTTTTTTGAAAAACCATCACACCACATCCTCGAGGAGAATATGTTTCATCCTTATCATACAAGAGGGGAGAAAAATTTAAAAAGAAACAAACATAAAACAGTGCATATCACTCCCTAAATGTAAGCCATTGAATCTACACAATGAGGTCGTTACAAACTTTAACGACAGATGAACGATGGCTTTCATGTTATAAAACCAGCGGAAAAAAAGCTGGTTCAGATTGCGCGCGTTTGCTCATCTGGCATAATTTAACGAGACTTCAATCAAAATGACAGTAAACCCACCATACTGTTTTTATACGCGAATTAACTGTAAACTGGAGTCCTTACCGCAGTGAGTGGTTTACGTAAATATACTCTTGTCTTTTCTCAAAAAAAAAAAAAAAACAAAACAAAACAAAAACAAAACAAACAAAAAACGAGCAGGAGAACTCCAATACAGTTTTTGTATTCGTGAAGCGTGCCGCGAAAGGTCTGTAATTTGTTTACAAAAGTTTTGGTATTTAGGTTTTGAAATATTATACAGTCTTAATCGTTCAGTTCAAGTCTCAGAATTCACAGATTGTTAGTAACCCCGCCGAACCTCAATTTTTAGCAACAAAAAGTTGAGCCTCTTGCCAGGATATTAATGGAGGTGCAATAATACCTGTTACTATAAATCACTTTTGTAAATTAGGGGAAAATAATCGCGATATTTTTCAAGAAGTGGCGAGACACGAACCCGGGGGGGGGGGCCTGGCAGTTTATCCCCGAGGCAGCGGTACATTACTACTGAGCCACTCGACCTCGTAAGTGTCTAGCACAATCTTATGGTATACATTATATGCTAAGACGGCGACAAGGGGTTAGAGGTTTGGAGAAGTACTACCGACTGAAGTCCGAGTGCTTACCGGTGCCTGCTCAGCAAAGGGGGTTTTGGATACATCACCTTTTTGCCCTATGATGAGTCATGAGTTACGATGAGTGAAAGAGCCACAGTTGCAAAAGAAATGGAAACCCTTGAGGTCGATCGACTGCATTTGCCAAGCTGAATGGATATAGGGGTCACAAGGGGGGTTTGGATACAGCACCTTTTTATCCATATGATGAGTCATGACTTGCAATGAGTGGAAGAGCCACAGTTGCAAAAGGCATGGAAACCCTTGAGGGCGGTCGACTGCATTTGCTTAGCTGAATAGAAACAGGGACCCATGCGTAAATTTCCGGGCTTGTCTATAAATAAACGCCGCACTCTGAATTTTGTGATGCTGAAAAATTGATCGAAAATTGTTGACTTTTTACCCCCACCACCCCCAAAATTCTGGGTGCGCTACTAGCTCAGATCACTCTTCAGTCATTTAAATATTGATGATGATGTAAACTGGGAAAAAAAGAATTTTAATACTGATAGCGACGGGAACCGAACTTGGGTCCCCCGAACTAACAATCGAGTACCGTACCATTGCGCCATCTGGAGTCGATGAATGAGAGAGCCAATCCTCACGTGTATAAGGCCCAGTACTACGCGAGCCTTGGTTTGTCCAAACCAATAGTTTGACTCAACCGCAAGGCAATCCGGTAGGCAGCCAAACTACTGGTGGTTAAAGGATGAGAACAAAGGAGGTTCGACCCCCAGTGTTGCCAGATTGGGGTGAAAAAGCCGTACGTTTCACATTGATTTAAATGGGGACGATACGGCTTTTCACCCTAGATCTGGCAACACTGTCGACCCCTAACAAGAAGATAACAAGAGGTTAGGTTAGGTTAGGTTAGAGCTCTAGCCACCGCCAAACTATCCCTTAACCAGAGGTCGTAATACCGGGCCTAAGCATACCGTTCTGGTGCTGAGCAACGATAGCCGCCGATTGGTGAGGGGTCGCATATAACTGCCGAATATAACACGGGATCACGTTGTCGCCCGATTGCAAAATTGGTAAGCACTCGGTCTGCAGCGTATTACTACGCCCCGCCGTGCCGGCTGACAGATGTGTGGGTCAGTGGCGGCTCGTGGAATCTGGCAACTGAGCTCTTTTGCCATTTAAACCTATGCAAAAATATCGATACTAGGTGAGGCGCTGCGCCTCACCAAATTATCGATTATTTTACACAGTTTTAAATGGAGGAAATCCATTGTTGCCGCATTGCACGAGCCGCCGCACTATGTGGTATTTGACTGAAAAAGTTTGGGATAAACTGTTTCTACTGTCCAAATAACTTGAAATTTGGTATTCGGGGGGACTTTTTAACGCTGAATTCAAATTTCACATCAGTTTTTCAAAATTTGAAAATCCAAGATGGCCGCCGACAATTTTTTTGGCTAATCGGTCGGCAGCCATCTTGGATTTTCGAATTTTTAAAAAATGGTGCAAAAAATGAATTCAGCTTAAAAAGTACCCTTGGATACTGAGTTTCAAGTCATTTGGACGGTGTTGCCAAATTCCACTCTTGTAGTGATGTAGCCCTTACAACACGTAAAAACGAGAATTTCGTGCAAAAACGCAAAATTCGAACTAATTTTCCCGGAAAAGCCGCATTTTTCCGCAACTTCTGACTTCAAGGCCTATAAGTACGCACTAAGGACTACCATTTCTCATATATATACCCGCGGGATGTGGCAGGATAATTGAACTTAAGTTCTCTTGAAAATCGGAAAATTTACGTTTTTAGCTAAAAACTTTGAAATAGCAAAAAAATATCAAATTCAAATTAAAATTGAATAAAATAGGCATAAACTGATTGTAAATACCTTCAGGAAGACGATCCATGTAAAAAAATTTTGTTCTGACTTCATTTGAAACACTTTTTTTTTACTTTGATTATAGTCTCGTGCTGAGGCTAAATTTAATGGTGGTAAAACTGATTTTTCCCCTGGTGGATTCTAGTTAAATTAATCTAGTTTAGACCCGCTAAATACAATTTTCTAATGCAAAAATCTATGTAGATTCCGAATATCACAACAGTTTTTCCCAACAGCGATTTTTTTTTTTTTTTAGTTTATGCCAGCTTTTTTGGTCAAATACCACATAGTGCGCCGCGGGTGTGGGTGTGATGGAGAGGGGGGTGCGGAAGTGGTGGCGCAGCGCGGGGGGACAGGCAAAAAATGCTTCAGTTTTCGACTTATAGATTTTTAAACTTACTTTCCCCGAGGAATGGTGACAGGACTTACCATCTCGATCAAAGAGTAAACAAGAGTCGCAATTGAATGGAAGGCCTGCGTGGTCAACGTAGATAAGGGATCCGAACGCGGGCTGGCCTGGGCTGGCCTCTGATTGGCTGCAACGGGTGGAGCAAAAATGACTCGGGGTATAGGGAAAATAACACGGGATTTTCGTTCCGGGGCGTTTATCTCGAAACCTAAGCAAAATCGTATCTAAACAATTTATACGAGTCGATTCAGCAGATTTTTCCGAACAATTTGATAGACTGTTTCAGTTTAAAAGTACGCACAATAGTGAGTTACTCAAACACTGCTCGAACACACGCCAAGCATGTAATCACACAATTGTGCGTACTTTTAAACTGAAACAGTCTTTTCGAATTTGCAATGAAGTGGCACTTATGACCTATCAAATTGTTCGGAAAAATCTGCTGAATCGACTCGTATAAATTTTTTAGATACGATTTTGCTTAGGTTTCGAGATAAACGCCCTGGAACGAAAATCCCGTGTTATTTCCCTATACCCCGAGTCATTTTTGCTCCACCCGTTGCAGCCAATCAGAGGCCAGCCCAGGCCAGCCCGCGTTCGGATCCCTTATCTACGTTGACCACGCAGGCCTTCCATTCAATTGCGAATCTTGTTTACTCTTTGATCTCGATGCTGTCATGTTGTAGCAGACATCTCAGGCTATCATTAGAGATCGAGATATCCATAAAACCTTGGTAGGTTTCCTCAAAACGACGCCGAATGGCATCGCGGCTGGTGGTGTCGCGGAGCGGCCATTGGCGGATCCAGCAATCTGGCAACAGTGTATTCTTCCCATTTGATTGCATGAGAAATAATCGATTAGTCATGGGGCTATAGCCCCTTCAGGAATCGATTGTTTACTATGCATTCAAAGGGAAGAATGCGCAGTTGCCAGATTGCTGGATCCGCCAATGGCGGAGCCTGCGAACATTGAAGCACAGAATACTCTAATCAGAAGGGAAACTCCCATAAGAGCCAATGGAAACAAGATTTGGAATTTACTGGCACAAACTGGCAACTGTGTCTACTCACTTCTCAAGATGGCGGACATGCTTTTCAGGCTATGCAACCAATCACAACTCGGCCAGTTGCCGAAGATCTGCCGAAGATTGCCGAAGATGCTCACTTTCGAACATAGCGGCCCGAAGTAAAGAATGTTTCAAATGAATTAGTTTCCGTTCTGATTAGAGTATTCTGTGATTGAAGTGATTCAATATGAGATACATGACATGGTGTGGCGACTTTAAGTGCGCATATCTGCATTCATATGCAACGTCGAAGTTTGATGGGTGTTTCATTGGTTTTATAGTAAAGTTTATTCCTTCAATACCATCTTTCATAGTTTTTTTTTTTTTTTTTTTTTGTAAAAACATTCAAAATTTACATTTTCAGCCGAATAGTCCATGTCCGATCCTCCCATTGACTCGCTTCACCGTGCTGCGTCAAGGTTAAAAAAGTGGCCCATAAAAGTGTCCAAATAGAAATAAGAAAAATAAGAAATAGAAAAAGTGTCCATAGCTCAGAGTGTCGACTGTCGACAAACGCATGTCAACAATGATCAAGGGGGAAAGAAATAACGTTAAAAATGAAGATCATGCCTACAGATCTACAGTCCACGGAATCAGCTCTCTACGTATATACTGTGTCGATGCACCCAAAAAGCAAAATATCAGCTGTCGACGTCAAAAAAATTTAGCGTCGCCAGGCGACCAACCAGGGCTTAAAAACAAAATATTATACCTCTCTCTCGCACACATTGCGGGGATACAGCGACTGCCTCCCTCCCACTCATCACGCCTATGATATTCATAGTTTTTGGCATTTTCGAGGCCGAAGATGGCTCTGAACAGCACCGCTGGTATTTTTCCAAAATCCTTGTACTGAGCCGCATCGATCGATACCGCAACCGCCCCGAAAGGCCAAAGGA
>VMOF01000320.1:17814637-18112247 GCA_011764245.1 Trialeurodes vaporariorum
AAGATATGTCTTCCCTGTGCTTTTGAGGGCGATCGGTGCAGAACTCGGTCCACCAGAGAAAACGCGTCATCGGACATGCTTGTATTTCGTGAGTCGCTAAGTAATTAAAAATCGATAATACGAAAATAAAGCGTTCAATGGACCTGGGTTTTTTTTCGATCGATAGTGCCTATCAAGACGTGACTTCCCTGTGATTTTGAAGGCGATCGATACAGAATTCGATCCACCAGAGAAAACGCGTCATCGGACATGCTTGTATTTCCCGAGTCGCTACTTAAGGAAAAATCGATCGACCAAAAGTGAAGCGTCCAATGGATCTGCGGTTTTTCGCAATCGATAGTGCATACTGAGATGTGTCTTTTCTGTGATTTTGAGAGCGATCGGTGCAGAACTCGATCCACCAGAGAAAACGCGTCATCGGATATGCTTGTTTTTTTTTTTTGTGTTAATAAAATGAGTAGAAACTGGAGACAGACTTTTATCAACAGTTCAAAAGTGTGATGGGGTTGGGAGACGTTTCACACACCCTGTATGTAAGTGCACTTGAAGTTTATCCTCCGTTTATTACGCACTTGTTAAATAATGTGTATCCGCGGTGTGTTGCTTGTAATACACTCTCGTTACATCCTCACTTTGTAATACACTTGAAGTATATCCCCTGTTTGTATCACACACTTTTTATATCCTCGGTTTGAAAAAAAAAATCGTTACATCCTCGGAAGGCCTGTTAGGACCGTTATGTTCAAACGTTATACACACGTCTTCCTTTAATGATTTCGATCGCCAAATCTTTACCAGTTACTATACTTTCAACAGACTTCCGTCCTATTGACGAAAGAAGCGAATCAAAGCGCATCCTCGGTTTGGAGGTTAGTACTCGCAGCCTCGGTTTGTACCAAATGTGCGTATGGGTGTGTGTGTGTGTGTGTGTAGGTGCATCGAAGACAAATCAAACACAACTGAAGTCATCACTGATACTTCAACGGGAAAGTTTAAAAAAAAAAAAACAAAATAAAATCGGTGATGGCATCGAATGACTCCAAATAAAAAATGTAATTGTGTCTGAGTGTTTCATTGTGCTTACTCAAAACTTTCTCGAATATACTCAATCCGACCCAAGCATTTGAGTCCGGATTCAAATCCTGAAAATGAAATCTCCCAAACACACACGGCCACCAGAGAACGCCTCATAAACTGCATTATATTATTCATAGTATACAGCAAAACGAGAGTAAGAAGCTTGCCATATACTTTGTATGGCACGCTAAAAAACAAAAAACAAAAAAACAGTGTTTCGTGTCCTTTGTCAGCAGGCAAAATTAACTTTAAATCGTTAATTTGAAAAAGTTCTGCAAACCTTAAAGAAAGAAACCTATATTTTATTCAATGGAAATGAGATAAGTTTTTCAGTAGCGGCAGTTTTGTCTCGTGAAATATGGCAACAATGTTTCCTGTCTTTTTGATTTCACTAAAAAAATCGATACAATAGTGGAGCAATGCTTCACCAACAATCAATCATCGTACATTGTTTTAAATGGAGAATAAACCATGATGCCAACTATCATGAAGTACTATTAAATGAAATGCGTCTTTTTATTTCGCAGGTTTTTTTTTTACATAAATCAATTATTGGGTCAATTTTATACTTCCGAGGTATCATGTACAATCGGAGAATGTTCACCGTACACTTTTGATTTGTTTCAAAAGTTTGCCAGTCCGGTAAACTTTATAGTCACGTGACGTCTGTTTACAAATAGTTCGAAAGATTTGGAAACTTGCGGGTATAATAGTCGTGGTTGATTGAGGAATGCTTCTGATCTTATCGCTTCGGTGGTCCATTCTAACCCTCCAAAGTTGGCAAGTTCTCGATTAAAGTTCGAGAAAGTTTTAAGGGACGTCCGTGAATTGCATCCTGTAGACACGAGGCTGCGGAGTATGGACCCAGGCAAAAATAGAAGCTAGGTGATCACTGATCTTTGGTCATTTCAGACCCCCAAAAAAAGTTGACTATGTAGTTATTTAACGAATAAAAAAACAAAACAACAAAAAAACAAACAAACAAACAAACAAACAAACAAACAAACAAACAAACAACAAAAAACTGTTATGTCTAAAATTTTGAATTCAAAAAATAATATATTGTTAAAAAGCTGAGGAAGCGACAAACTTAATTATTTAAATGTGATTTTTCTAGCACCAATAGAGACTGAGATAAAAAATATGGAATCCTGCTTTTTGTACAACCCTCACACATGAAATTTTTGCCTCCTAACCACTCCTGTGGGCTGATCATTTACTCCATCGTTAAACCGATCGTTAAGACTGTCTATGAGTGATTCCATTGGTCGAAAATTGTAAAACTTGGCCGTTGCTATGATAACCATCGTTAAAGTGTCTACTATTTAAAGGTTACTCGTGAGTTCCCTTTATGTAACGAGACGTTTAACGATGGTCACCATAGCAACGGCCAAGTTTTTCAATGTTCGACCATAATAGCATCACTCAGAGACAGTCTTAACGATCGGTTTTAACGATAAAGTAAATGATCGGCCCGCAGGAAAAGGCAAAACCCGACTTCCTCTTCCTATTACCAACTGTTTGGAAGTAGAAGAATGTGCCATGACGCAACAATTCTCATAGTAAAGGGCAGAGTTGGGCAAATAGGGGTGGTGATCGAGGACATGATTACCAAGTAATCGTAATCGTCGTTTTTTCAGATGATGATTTTACTGTAATCAGGGCTGATTTTTTACAAGCCACCCATCATATTATAAGTTGCAGAAAAATTAGATCTAATCGAAAGACCCTAGAGCTTACTATTTGTATTTATCAGTGAAGAATACATTTAATTACCATCCGAAGGTTTGACGATTACCGATCACCCAGTAATCGTGTAATCGATTACACTCCTATCTGCCCAACTCTGGTAAAGAGAGGCTTGACAGTTATCACCTGCAACTACCTACCTTGTGAACTCCCATTTCATAATTGTCATGTGTATTATCAGAGCGCTAAATGCAAGTAAGTGTCTATGCAAAGGAAGTATAAATAATGTTCAAACCACCAATCAACATCATTTATACGTACGCAGCAATGAACCAAAAAGTAATTTCCCTAATGAGGAAAATTTCACCATGATATACCTATAGAAAGCTCCCCGACTCAATTATATAAAGAGATATTCAAGACTTTTATTTTATGAATAAAGGTAAAGAATAGAAAGGTGTTCGTATTATGTGAACGAACTAATGTAAAGTGAGAAAAATGTGTACATATATGTCAGAATCAAAAAGGTAAAATGGTGTAAAAAACTGGAAATAATACTTAAACGTAATTATATGATATCATGGTGTTTTCGTAACACCTTGTCTCAAACTCGTGCTAATAGCGCGCATACAGATGCTGATCATCTGCATTATAGTAAACTGGCTCTGTGTCAATCTGGCAACAGCGTAGGAGAAATCGGATGAACGAGTTTTTGCTTTTAAAGCTAGCAACGCAACGCATTTCGACAATGCAACAAATAAGAAAACTCAATTACTCGCTGATGAATGAGCATAATTTCGCGTCTGTCGAGGTTTTCGTAGCCAAGCGAGGCGCGGCAAGCAAAGAGAGAGAGAAAGAAATTGAACGGAAAAGGGAGAGAGAGAGAAGGAGAAACATAGTCAGAAAAAGGGGGTGGAGTGGAGAGAGAGGGAGAGAGAGAGAGAGAGAGAGAGAGAGACTGAGAGAAAAGTTTAGGGAAAGAGAGGAGAGAGGGAGAGAGGGAGAGAGGGAGGGGAGAGAGAGAGAGAGAGAGAGAGAGAAGTAAGTTGAGAGAGAGAGATGGGTTTAGGAAAACGGGGAAGAGGGAGAAAGAAGAGAGAGAAGGAGGGAGAGAGATGGATAGATATAGAGAGTGAGAAAGGAATTGAAGGATGGAAAGGAAAAGAGAGAGAGTGTGAGAGGGAGAGGAGGGAGAGAGAGGGAGGGAGGAAGAGAAAGCGAGACAGAGAAAAGGAGAGAGGCAGAGGGAGGAGAAGATGAAGAGAGAGAGAGAATGGGGAGGGAGAGGAAGAGAAAGATAGAGTGATGGGGGGGAGGGAGAGATTATGAAAACCCGTGAGCTTGGGGGCGCGCAGCGAAGAGAGGGGCGCGCGGTTACCGATAGAAAGTCTTGCTCATTGTGCGTGAATGAGCATTTGCAACTTGCATTGCGTTGCATCGCACCAGCGCGCGCATTAGAGAAAAACGAAACAAAAATTATCGTCAGATTCTGTGGTGCATGGTGAGCGATGAGTGGAGCAGTATACCGTATTCATACATACCTGGGAGCTTCTTTGAGGTTGAGGTTAGGGTCGTCTTGGTATACGTGCGCTTATGGAGAATGAAATATTGGTGAAATGCAAAAACGTGATTTGTCCTCTCTAAATACGATTTTCAACTCTTTTACTGCTCTGGGGAAGTAACTCAGCCGGAAACCTTCATGACTGACGTACCTTACCAATTTTGGTTGAACTTCAAAAAACCATACAACGGAATACTCGATAATGCCGTAAGTATTCTATAAGCTTGCCATTGGCGTAGTAAGGCGGGGGAGGTCCGCCCCGGGTGACACTACCATGAGGGTGAGGGGGGACACTCGCACTAAATATGCAGAAAATTGTGAAGAAAATGAAGAAAAATAAGGGGGAAAAGAGAGGAGGCAGAGAGAAGAAAGACGAGAAAAAAAGAAAGGAGAGGAAGAATAAAGAGAAAAAATTAGGAAAAGATTGGAAAAATAGAGAAATATTGAAAAAATATCAGAAGACAGGAGAAAAATTTGTGTGGAAGGATGTATGATTAAAATATCAACCCGGCTAAAGGGTGTCACTCTAGAGCAGGACAGTTTTCACTCGTGCGAAGAGAGTCACCATGAAAGCAGGAGAGCGCCACTCGGAACAAAGAGTGTCACCCTGAGGTAGGATAATTTATTAAATTCACTAATGGTTCAAATAGTTTGAAAAATAATGTATATTTTTTATTTTTATTTTATTTGTCATAATCTCAGTTACTTGACTCTCGGCAAAAAATGAGCTAAAAAAAATAATTCTTCTAAATTCTCGTGGGGGGTGGGGGGCCAGGGGGGGTTGACACTGTGGCGGTTCGAAAGGGAAAAGTGGAATGTTGGAAAATTACCCGATGAGCCCGAAATGTTTCCACCCGGTGCGCTGTGCTTTTTTCTCCCTCACTCAAGTCCACCCCCGCTCACTCTCTCGCATCTTCAAAGCCCAAAATTTAAGAATTTGCTTTTTTGAGAAGCCTTTTCGGAACGGATGCTCCCGATCGGATAGAGAATTTTATGAGAAGTGTTTTTAGTCGCATTTTGTTATGTCATCGAAGGTCGTTTGATGGGTCATCAACGGCCTGCGATGGTCATCGCTCGTATTTTGCTTCTCCGATGGTCATCGGAGCCATCGGAACCAAATTCAGTTATCAACTTTATTGAACTTTGTACAGTGGCGTGGATAAGAATTTTTCGTCCCCCCTTCCCCCGCCAGATTCAAAGTGTGCTTGTCCACCCCCCGCCTCAACCAACGAGGAAAGTGAAAGAGACCCAACTGAAAGATAGTTGTAATGATTGCTCGCTGAAGCTGCTGATTCCCTAACGTTTTTCGAGTGCAAAAGTGCCCCGCAAGAGTGCGCTTATGGGGAAAAAATAAATTGAATCAGAATTTGTTTGGAACCAGAGGTCCTCGGACTGCAATCGATAAGATATATCGCTCTACTGAAACAGTCTATAGTCCTTACGTTTGAGGGAGAATATTTTGGATAATGGTTTTTACCTGAAACGGTTATTTTCCCCGCTGTGCGTCGACGCTTTGGTCCCAGATTGATACAAAATCAAGTATTTTTGGTGAGCGCTAATTACTCGCACTCTCCCTTTTAGCACTGTAGATAGTACAGATGCACATTTCTCAATTGCTTCTTTAACTCCCAAATTCCGAACTCTGCTCGTATATTGTTGCGTCGTTCTGTCGTTCGAAATTGAAATTTCGATTAGCGAATCCAGCGTACTCCACATTCCACAATGAGATTCTCTGCCGTGAAAGAGAGATTCATTTCCCCTTCCCTCTACCCTACCCTGTGACTCGCTCTCAAAGGCTTCTCTATTGCCAGATCTAAATGCCGGATAAAAGCACGTTTTCCCAGGGATCAACATTCAACAAATCACATCGATAAATAAACGTTAGAAAATACCGTATTTCTCACACTATTTGAATCCGGAGGAGACTCCCATAGCCTTCCTCAACCCTTTGAGTGCCGAGTGATGAAAAAGTAGTTTTATAATTCTTAGAGACCTTTACTCATGAATCGAACTACTTTTTCTCCTATAAGTTCATGCGTATGTCAATTTTTTTGATTTTTCATAAGAATTTATGTTAACAAACGTCCTCTATATGGGACTATAAAGCGAAAGGGTTAAAATTCTGGGAAAGACCCCAACAACCCCTTTAATATGCTGAGGAGACCTACAAACCCCCTTTTGAAATTCTGTGGGAGACTGGTGACGCCGTATCCTAGGTTTCAACTTAGATAAAAAGATTACACATGAAGAAAGTATGGCTCCTGTTGAGAGCTGTGTGCGAATTGTCCTCTCCTGTTTTTCTTCCTCTGTCATTCCTGTTATTTAGGTTATATTCCTGTTGTTTTAAACGGTACCACGCCTAATTATCTTGGATAACCAATCTCAACATACTATTCATGTGTTCTTTGTTAATATTATCATTATTTGCCCGTGAATGGCATCATATTCATTTAATCTCGATTAGAATCATATAAAAAGATTCTCCAGAGACCCACAGACACCCCCCTCCACTTTAGCGTAATTCGCGATTTGTTTCTTTGAAAAAAAAAAACAAAAAATAAAAAACTGGAGAAATGGTTCCGTTTTAACCTGGCAATCCTGCGCTGCAGTTTCTGCCTCTTATGAAGGTGATATTATGGAAGGGGTGGTGGTAGTGGGATGGGCGGGTGGGGGTGGGGGTGGGGTGGGGTGGGGGTGGGGTGGGGGTGGGGGTGGGGGTGTTGTGGGGCGGTCTTGGAGATAGTTCACTTCCGCGGAAGCTTTTTGGCAAGGAGTTTTATGAATAGGAGACAGAAGTGCTTTTGACCCCGTTTCCCTTCTCGTGTATATTGTATATAGTGTGTACCTACTCGTGTAAACTTTTGTGCCTTTGCAAACTTTTAAATGAAACTGTGTGAACAGTTTAACGTTGCTGCCTGTGATGCCTCAGCCTGCCTTCACACGGCTGACTTTTCAAAGGTTCATCGCGGATACTATTTTCAATCTAAAACGTCCAACTAAAATCGTCTAAAATGAAAAGTCCAAGTGCAAAAATGTCTACAACAATTAGGTTCATAGTTTTGACACCGCGTCTACAATACTTCTCAATGCATAGGTACCGTCAACGAATTTAACAATGTCAGAGAACTCCATAAATGTTGGGGCAACGCTCTTTAATGCATTTTGATAAGTATTGCAAGTTGCCTACCTGAAATAAAATCTAGGGAGTCGACTGGCATTATTTAATTCATTAACAGGTGACTAAAGTACCTTCAGTTGTCTCCTTAGATTTTAATTCAGGTAGGCAACCTGTAATACATATCAAAATAAATTATAAGAGTTGCAGGTGGTCCATTTGACCCAAAATTGAAAAATTCGGCCGACATTGTTTAATTCACTAACTATGTACGTACCTCCCCATTGAGAAGCATCATATAGACATTGTCAAAGCTATTAGCCGAATAGATGTAGACACTTGTGCACTTGGACTTTTCATTTTAGATTATTTAGTATAGTTGGATGTTTTAGATTATGCCGTTAATAGCAAATTCCGGGGGGACTATGACAATTTGGAACAGGTGAAGCCATAGTTTGCATCTTGTATGCCTCAATCGAAAGCTTTGCTTCAAATTATATAAACTCGTCTATTTATTATTAATAATCAACGGTTTTGATTTAAGTGAAAAGTCATTTTTGACTCCAAGTTTTCATCTTTCTTTAATATAATTCTTGTTCGAATATGCTTGGCTTATTTTGACAATTTCCAAATACCAATATTCCACGATAGAACGGGTTTTCGACGAGTCCAGTAAACTGGAACAATTACTGGGAGAAAGATGTCAACGAACTTAACGGGAGAACTCCTTCAATTTGAGGGGTATGCAAAAAGACATCATCTGAGTAGGAATAGTTAACTAACCAGCTCGGTACTCAAGTATGATGCCGCGCAGCCTCGCTGGATCCACGAGTGATCGATTTGACGTGATTCCAAGCGAAAATTTTCCAGATTTCAATCCGATGGATAGCTTCACCAGTTGTTTTTTGGGAAAAGTCGTGTTTTTGGCATTTTAAATTGAAAACAAAGAAAAGACCCAAAATCCAAAAACGTCAGCACCTGCATAATTTTTTCATAGATTTTTTGGAGCCCGAAACGAACAAAATTAAAGTCGTAAATTATGAAATCCATTTCGCGGTAAGCTTAGAGAGTGCAAGTGATTCTTATTTTCATCACACTCATTAAGGCTTATGGGAATTTTCGTATTGACTAAATCCCTGCTTTATCTATTAGTGTTTCAGTTCAGTTTAAAGCTTTCAGGGTATCTTCCTGAAGAATGTTCGCTGGTGCTGAACTTCTTCGAATTTTTACTTTCAGCGCAAATTTTATTAATTTTAGCCAAAACTTCTGACTCTTCGAGCAGCGTGTGGTGGAATCATCTTTACTGTAGGACACCTGGACACACTGTGTTCTGTGTTGGCAATCAAATCGAGAAATCAGTTCTGTCAAATGTAACGATGAGGTTATTTTTTATTTATTTTTTTTTTATTTTTTGGCGGAGATTTTCAAACAATGTCCGGGAATGTTTCCAATTGGATCCACTGAGTGCCGCCTTAAAAAATGTCGATACGGTCTGAGTGGGTTTTTTTTTTTTTTTTTTTTTTTTTTTTTTTAATGCAACTCCACCGTGCCGTTTGTGATGTCATCACTATATCAATCCGAAAATGGGCGGAGATCAAAGATTTGTGAGTACGCTTGGTTGGTGATCAACTCTACTCGGGTAGCATTGCCTCACCTACAGTGCGAGTTGATTTGATTTGATTGCCGGTGAATTTGAAATCATTCAATTGTAGAGTCTGAAATGCTTTCGTTCGAAGTCTGACAATTTACGAGCGTCTCCAGTGGAAGGTTCTCTGATTTTTTATATTATATATTTATATTTATAAAGGTTTTTTAAGGTGAAAAGCCTTAATTTTTATCCGAATGGAGCTGTTGCAAACTTCTACTGCTGACCTATTCAATAGTCGACTCCAGTGGTGGCGCGTGCAATCTGGCAACAACTTATTCTCTCCACTTAAACCTCTGTAAAACAATCGATCTTCAGGAGGTGCAGTTGCACCCTTAAGATATCGATACTTTTGCATGGGTTTAAATGAAAAATTAGTATAGTTGCCAAATTGTACGAGCCGCAACTGGTCGACTCCGATGTAAAACCCAGCAAAAATGACGATAAGCTCTCATTAAAAAATCACGAAATACACTCTCAAAACTAAAATGCTCATGAAATGCTTTCTAACGCGAGATCTTAATGGAAGTGATAGCCACCTAAATCTTATGGTAATTTTATGCTTCTTCTTCTTGTTGTGTGGTGTCGCGAGAACACCACGTGAGGATGGAGCTTAATGAGATAGTAAAACTCAATGTAAAAGGCGGCTATTACCGCCAATACGATCTCAAGTTTGAAAGCATTTTATGAGTTGGGGAGTTGAATACGTGATTTTTTTTGTGAACTTATCTATAATTTTTGCAGGGGTTGACATCCAAATCAACAACTATTAGGCCAGTAGCAAAAGCTCGCAATAGCTCCATTCAGGGGCGTAGCGTGCAATTCGGCAATGCTGTAAATCGTCCATTTAAAACCATGAAAAAGATCAAATTATTTGGTGTTCGATGAACTCCTTTGCATTCGACCTTTCACAAGGGTTCAAATGGACAAAATACTACGTTGCCAAATTGCACAGTACGCCACCGCCTCCATTATATCAACCTCATTCACTGAGAATGATAGTTCTCTCCTTCAAAGTGGATACAATTTCGGAAGTAATTGAATAGTAATAGTAAATCAACTTTCCTTGTGTTTTTTCTCAAAAAGTGATTTTGGCGAAAAAATCTTTTGGTATGTGTGTGAGATACATCAATTTCCTCCGTGTCTATCGCACTACACCGCAAACTTCATACAGCTGGCAGCTAATCATAAATACACTGAAGGCCGATACGATAAATAATAATTCGTTGACTCCAATTTTCGTCGTTGAGTTTTTTTCTAGTGTTTTCCTCCATCTCTCATTCGGGATCATATCTCATCCATTTCACTCCTACGTTCTGTTTTTGTTCCGTTTGTTCTCTCTGTTATACCAAAATCACCTCTCTCTCTCTGTACCTTATTGTTTCTCTCTTTCCTTCTCTCTCTCTCTCTTCCATTTTCTGTCAAGTCATATTTTTTTCGTTTATGTTTCGCAATTTGATTTTGTTTCAGAAATTGAAAGCAGACTTTCAAATTACCAAACGAACGGCACGAAAAGTGCGGTCGGTGGTGGGATTTGAGATCGGGGCCATTTCGAATAGGAATTGACGGTACATAAAAATATTCAACCAATCCATAATCATTTGTAGATGGGATGTTTCTCCTGTGATTGTTAGTGTAGCGCCTTCTCTCTTTTTATTCCTTCTTTCATTCTCCTCTTCCTTCCTTCTTCGTCTTTTTCTCGTGTTCATGTTGTTCGTTTTTTTCCTTCATTTGTCAGAGTTTTTATCCTTCAGATCTTAAAAGTTTGTCACCCTGGAGACAATCTGTCCAATAGATCGCCGCGGTGTTCCCGTTAAATTTTACTCGACCGCAATAGGTCTGTTGCAAACTTTTGCAACAGCGATATAGAGTGTTACATCTTAAGTAAAATCACGTAAAAAGTCCATTGGTGGCAGCAAAAAGTCATAAAATGCAATACTAAACTCATAAGAGACGTTTAACTGAAACCCAAGATGGCTGTGAAATATCGAGCAACCTGTGAGCACGCACCGTGAACATACATCCATGATGGCCAACGTTAACAACCTCACAGCATCGGAAGTTATGAGTTTGTTTGCGTTAAGATTGGTTGTGATCTATGTTGTGAGGTTGGCCATATCGGATGTTCATGCTGCTTGCATACAGATTGCTCGATATTTTACCGCCATCTTGGATTTTAGTTAAATGCCTCTTGTGAGTTTGTTATTGTATTTGATGACTTTCTGTTGCCAACAATGGACTTTTCACGCGATTCTACATGAGATTGATCACTCAATAGTGCTGTAGCAAAAGTTTGCAACCGACCCATTGGTCGGTTGCGGTGGCGCAGCGTGCAATTTGGCAACGTTGCAGTTCTTCCATTTAGACACATGATAAAGATCGAACTATTTGGTGTTCGGTAACCACCTTCGCATTCGACCTTTTACATGGGTTTCAATGGACAAAACACAACGTTGCCAAATCGCACGCTTCGCCACTGGTCGGTTGCGAACTTTTTGCCTCAGTGTTTTACAAAACACAGACGCTGTCATGGGAATGACGAAAAAATAACGATGTGCACACTGGAAACTTTAGAAATTTACGGCTGAACTAACTGTTGAGTGTGTGTAAATGGTTGTTTTCATGTCAATTTGCAGTTGGATCAATGCTTAAAGCCACTGAAGCAAAAGTTCACAGCGGATCCATTTTGTAAATCGTCAGTTTTAGGTGAATCCATGACGTCCCGAAGTTCTCATAGAGTCATAATCTTTAAGAAGCGCCGCATTGTCATCACTTATTCATCATTTGCATAGCTGAAGTTTACCATCTTCGATTCTCTGGATCCATTTTTTGCATTCCTGCAGAGAGAGGGGAATAAAAGTAACTACTCCACGTTTACTTGATTAAAGTCGCTCGAGTGGTTATCGCGCGCTTGCAGCACCCTGGCTTTGAAAATGGAGACTTTGATGAGATTAAAGGTGTCTCGTGGAGCCTCAGGTGTTCACTTAAAGTGTGAAAATTAACAGTTTGATCAGCATCTCTTTCGCCTCGTTACCCCGACATCATAGCTATAAAGTTTCCGGTTTCCGAGAAACACAAAGATGAGCGATTGAATATTCACCGCTTGAAGGTGCCTTTCACTAGAATCAAAGTTAAAACGCTTTTAAAAATCGGCCCATAATGAGAGCACACTATAGGGCTCTTGGAAACTTTTGCTACAGGTGATTGACGATTCTTGCTCAAAAATCTGTAAAAATTACGATGAGTGCACAAAAAATCACAAAACTCACTCTCAGAATCGGGCTAAATGGCGGAGTTACGCAGGTATCATGGGATGTTTCGATCTATAATTTGAGACTTATCTTAGCGTTTCCGTGGAGAAAGTGACAATTTGAATAGTAATTTTCCATGATACGTGCGTAGCTCCGCCATTGTGATTTTGCCGACAACCTGTTCTTCTGAGTTTATTACTGAATTTACTTTAGATTTTTTTTTGGTGTGATGTTCGTGATTATCGCTGCGGTCATTTACATCAGATTGATTTATTCATTTGATTTCAGCAAAAGTTTGCAAGAGCCATTTAGCCCATTACTATAGAGCATATTTTGTTCCTAGCTTCAGTGAGTTCAAAAGCGACCGAGAGGATATAAATATTAACGGGGGCGTATCTCGCAATGGAGCTCAGTGGAGACCCGTCAAATTTGGCAACGTCGTTTTCCCTGCATTTGGTTTTATGTAAAACCACCAATCACCAACAATCAATTGTTTTACACACATTTGAATAGCACGAGTCTCCACTGATAAAGATGTTGTTCACTTTGCTACAGGCAAGTTTAAGGTCGATTCAGATGTAAAAACCTTTAGACACATTGACGGTAATCCTAAAAATTTACGAAATCCACTCTTAAACTGAACAAAATCTCTCAAATACGTGATCTTAATGGTGTCGTTGGACCCTAATAAAAGGATTTATAGCCCCTAATGAGTCTGTTGCAAACTTTTGCAACAACGATTAAGAGTGTCTAATCTAATGTAAAATCACTTAAAAAGTCCATTGGTGGCATCAGAAAGTCATAAAATGCAATAATAAACTCACAAGAGGCCTTTAATGAAATCCAAGACGGCGGAGAAATATCGAGCAATTTGCATGCATGCACCACGAACATCCAAGGATAGCCAACCTCACAATATCGATCATAACCAATCACAACGTAAACAAACACATAACCTCTACCTCCAGTGAGATGGTCAAAGTTGGCCATCTTTGGATGTTCATGGTGCATGCATACAGATTGCTCGATATTTCTCCGCCATCTTGGATTTCATTAAACGCCTCTTGTGAGTTTACTATTGCATTTTACGACTTCATGATGCCACCAATGGACTTTTCAGGCGATTTTACAGTGGATTAAACACGCTTAATTGTTGTAGCAAAAGTTTGCAACAGACCCATTTATAGCCCTAATAAACGCATTTTTTGAGTTTAAGAGTGGATTTCCGAACTTTCTGATGCTGCTGTTAACAATATTTTTAAGTGATATTGCATAGGAATCGACCCTCTATAACACAGTTGCAAGAAGTTTGCATCAGACTCATTTATCGGTGTTGACTAAAATTCCTGTTATCTTAAAGTTGACACATCGCCAAATCGCAGTGTATGAACTTTAGACGAAAGGTACCTTCGCAGATATTCAATTTTAGAGATGAAAATCTAAATACATTTAGAGCCAACGATTATTAAAAACTATCGAAATAAAATGACGACACGCAAGTGAAGCCCATCAGAGAAGCAACAGTTGTTTCAGATGAAATTGGTGATATGAGTTCCACTTCCGTGCATAGCTGCCGTTTTGCGTATAATTAATCGAATTTTTTTTAAATTCACCGATGATTCCACCGGTTGAGGAAAGATTGCACAGTACAGCTCAGTATACAAATGTATAACTGTATCGCATGAAAATAAACTGTAATCTTTTTTCAATCAATGCAATCGCCAGTAATTTTTTAAAATATTCGCAAGTTTTTTAAAGTCATGGATTGAGAAAAGATTACAGATACGAGTATTTTCGTGCTTTAGTCTTATACTGAATTGAACAGTTTAATATTTTCTCAACCGGTGGAATCACTGATGAATTGAGAAATGCCATTAATTATACGCAAAACAGCAGCTCAAGTGCCGTGAGCGATCGATTAAACATGACAGGTGTTGTTTTTCAACGTAATGCAAAACATGGATCCAACGCCTCGAAGAACAAGCGTGCAGCAGGTAAATGATTAGTGTCGACAAACGAATCGATGAACTAAAAGAGTATACATACAAGGGCGGATCCAGCAATATGTCAACCATGAATTCTTCCCATTTGGTCGTATGAGGAAGAATCGATTCTCGAGGGGGCCATGGCCCCTTGGCTAATCGATTGTTTCTCACGCATTCAAATGGGAAGAATACACAGTTGCCAGATCGCTGGATCCGCCCATGAGAGTATATGAGTGAGTGTGAGCTTCAATCTCATTTGTTTCAGGGACAATATACAGGGTGTTTTAGGTTTAATACACGTGTTTATCACATTATAACTTTGCTACTCGTGTTGAAAGCCTTTTCTTTAACGTTTGCATCCAATGTGAAGCAGGGATTAACCCGAGTTTATATTTATTTCCAAAAAAAAAATAAAAATTGGCGTGTATACTGCCATCATTTAATCTTTGATTTTCAATTCGGTCGGCTGTGGATTCACTTTAATACGACATTTCATCCTGAAAAAATCATTAGCAGACAGAAACCTTTACGCATGTTATTAGGAGTTTTATTTTCAGTTCTTCTTAAAATTCCGAATTTCGATTTTCGGAAAACATACCTGAATATAATTACTCGTTGAGACTTGAAAACTTACATCTCATCTCTAGTTTCATATATATTTTGGTGTGTATTGGAAATGATGAAAATTACAGCGATACAAATAGATAGATTCTTCCCAACGAGCTATACCAATAAAGAGGATTTATGGAACGTGATTTTGAACCACCAAGGACGCAGCTATATATGATTGAAATCTCTTATGGACATTTTCACACAGGCTCGGTTTGTTTGCTTCATATTTTTTAACCTTAAAAAAAAAAGTTCTTATTCTTACTACTTCACTCGAAATTGGTTTTAAGCGAAAGTGCAAGTGCTTGAGAGTGGCTATCTGGGCTCGGAAATCGATGTACCTAGGTTTCATTCTTTTGGAAGGATTAGCGAGAGAGAAAAAAAAAAAAAAAAAAAAAAAACTGACGCATGTTAGAAACGAGCCAAATTTTCTCACCTGGTATAGAACTCTGAGTCCAAGTAGCCACTGAAAAATACTTGCGTTTTCATTCAAAGCCAATTTTCACCGAATTAATCACAATTTTTTATTTAATTTTTAAAAAAAATGAGGCAAGAAAACTAGAATGAGATTGTCTATGCTGTCACACTTTGCACCGGAAAAAAATGGTTTACCCTACTAATTCTTAGTGAAATTTGCGCAATCAAATTAATTGGTCGTAACAATTAATTAATTGGTCCAAGCAATTAATTAATTTGTCCAAACAATTATTGGTAATGGGTGACAATTATATTGGGTAAGTGCAACCAATAAAATTGGGTGTATCTTACCACTTAGAGTTGGTACCCAGTTCTAATTTAATGATACCGAGTATGTATCCATTTATTGGTTGGAGTACGGGTCATTCTACAGTAAAGTGGATATGATTTGCAAAAATTGTAATTTAAAAATTAGTGCCTGGCAGTCTTGTTTTGCTTTGAAATGCATCCAGAGACGAAAATATTATCAAAATATCTAATAAGGTCAAACGTGTTGATGTTACAGCAGGTTTGATGTGTATTTTCAATGACGAAATCACACGCGTCCCACCCGTTACGCTACTTGTTAATTTTTTTAGAGAAGAATAATTTAGTAAATGAAAAAAACTTTATGTATGATCAAAGCTAATACCTTCACCTTTAACATATATTTTTTCCAAATTTTTATCTCTCCAAAACTCACAGATAGTTTCAACTTTTTCTGAAGTGATTCAAAAACCTTGTCCATTTTCTGTCCCACCCGTTACACCCTTATTTTGCTCTTTTTTCAGTTTTGGATAGACTTTTTTTAAATTTTAAAAATCCTATCACTATCTAGAAGTTAAGATTTTTCTGTTGGTGGGATAGTTTTTTCATTTAAATGATTAAAAAGTTGAAAAAAAATTACTTCAAAGTCGTCTGAATGTCCCACCCGTTACAAAATAATGGCTCGTACCTAAAATTTACAGGTAAGTACAACCAATTAATTTGATTGCGCAAAGTTCACTAATAATAAGTCGAGTGAACCAATTCTTTTTTTTTTTTTTTTTTTTTCAGCGTGGGATAGGACTTCTTATAACACGTATCAGCCCCTCTATGGTATAGCACGTTGCTCCGACCTCACCTCACTCAACTTCCTATAAAGCACTCCTATAAATTGTAACGATATAGAGGTATACCCATTTGTGTGTGTGCCGATCGTGGATGCGTGTTGAACGTTTGACTGTTGACTGTTGACTGTTGAGTTGTGTTCTATGTCTTGTTCCCAGCATGCCCCAGTGTTAGCATCGCCATGAAATAGTGTTCCGCTGCAAATTGAGTCATTGCGCTTAGTCAGCCAGCTGCAGCAGCGTTGCTTAAATAAATGTTCGAAATGAGATTCGTTTGTTTAATTATATGCCTGGGTGTTAGTTCATAAATGTCGCCATTGGAAGCAAATCGCTACTCGCTATTTTGCTCATTATAAGGGGTACCTACCAGACCTACCTATTACTGCAAAATTTGATTGATTTCATTATCACGGGATACTTTATCGAAAAATATTTCAGGTAAAGTAGGGATTTCATATGATCGATGCCAAAGGGTGTTGTAAAACTGTTTTTTTTTTGTTTATTTATTTTATTCATTTATTTATTTATTTATCTATTTGTCTATCTATTTATCTATTTATTTATTTATTTATTTATTTATTTATTTATTTATTTATTTATTTATTTATTTTTAAAACGCAAGATTTCACGTGATTTGATCAGTGACGGAAAATCTTACTGTAACTGATGCGATTTGTCGTTCGTATTGAAGCAGAGTTTTTCAAGTTGCGCACAATTTTACCGTGAAAAAAAGTTCCTGGAGACCGATCATTTACTTGATCGACAAACCGATCGTTAAAGACTGTCTATGAGTGATGTTAGTGGTCGAAAATTGTAAAACTTGGCTGTTGTTACGGTAACCATCGTTAAATTGTCCTTTAATTAAAGCCATTCAATGATTAGCCTTAAAATAACGAACACCTTGACGATGATTACCATAGCAACAGCTTAATTTTTCAATTTTTGACCATCAATAGCATCACTCATAGACAGTCTTAAGGATCGGTTTATAGATTAAGTAAATGAACCCCCGCTGGGTATTGTTTTGGATTTGGTAGTGACATTGGCGGTCCGTGGCACAATGGTCTGAGATTGTAGAAAAAAATTGCAATAAATCAGTGAAAAAACTTAATCTAAAGTCATCCTTTTCGACCCTCTAAGCCTAATTTAGAACTTTCTAGGGCCATTCCTAAGTTTAAAGGTAGGTCCCTAAGTTAACAGTGTTTTCCTGAGATTGAAGTTGGTCTTAAAAGTTTATAACTGATATTTATGAGTTATTTACTTTGTTTTTTTGGCCACTTTTAGGAGATCTCAGACCATAGTATGTAGGCCCAAAAGTGGAGGGGGGGGGGGCTTGAAAAAAATGCGATAATTTTATTTGACTGCACGGGGGGGGAAATGCTAATTTAACATTTAAATGTTAAAAAAATGTGCGACAAGTTCTACATGCTGATTTTACATTATGAAAATGCTGACCTAGCCATGGACGAAGTTAAATGAGCATTTCCAGATATTGAACCAGCATTTTTATCATGTAAAATCAGCATTTAGAACCTGTCGCACATTTTTTTAACATTTAAATGTTAAATTAGCATTTTTTTCCCGTGTGAAAATGCATCCTGATGTCCCGGTTAAATTTCCCTGCCTTCAATATGAATTCACTTAAACTCTTTACGATTTTTGTACAATCGAACGAAAATTTCGCATAATTCCATCGCAGTTATAGCTTCGACAAAATATATTATTGGAAAATGAGCATCGTTAAGGTGGATGGTTGAACAACTGTGGAGTAAGTACTTTAGTCCGCGCTAGTGGCATTGAATCAATAAGTAATTCTCTCACGAACTCATTACCCGCCTGATGTTTGTCAGTTGTGCAAATTGCAATTTGAACGAGCGCACTCTCCCCGTTAGCAATCTTGTTCAAATTACACTCCCCCTTCTTACCTCTCCACTGCAATTTATTAACGGTTGTCTATCTCTTTCTCTCCTTCACTCGATCTCTTTCTCTCTCCCTCCTTATTTCAGTGTAAGTACATCTTTTGTCCCCAATTCTCGACCCTTCATCAAACAATAGCACGCACTTCAGCATGTAAATATACATATGCTCTAAGTTCTCTTAAAATGTCTATACTTTCTAGTACTTATTTGGCTTTATTAGCCTTCCAGTTTTGATAATTGATTCTTTGATAATTGATTCTTTGATAATTGATTCTCTTGTAAAACGCCGAGGAGATTACAACTTTAAAAAAAAAAAAAAAAAAAAAAAAAAAAAAAAAAAATCACGTGCTCCATTGCAATAGAATTGGTCTGTTGCGTACTTTTGCTACAGCAATAAGACACATTACAAAATGACGATAAGCGCACTAAAAAATCACGAAATCAACTACCAATATCATAAAATGATTTCAAACGTGAGATCGTAATGGCGATGATGATGGCGTAATGGTAATGATTTTTTAGTGCGATTATCGTAATCTTTACATGGTTTTACCCCATAATCAACTATTAATCAGCTGGTAGCAAAAGTTTGCAACAGCATTCGAGAAAAGTTGGAAAATTTGTGTTTGATTAATGCAACATTCTGCGCTCCATGTGCTTTTTTGACTGTCAATACCTACTTTTGCGTTTGCTATCACAGTCAACGATTTGAATAACGTCAGTCGACACGCCTTAAATTCTGTCTCAGGTAAACCACTTCCAATACTTACATTCATTTTGATAAGTACTGCAGGTTGTCTAACTTAAACAAAATGTCAGGTGTCGACTTGCAGTACTTAAATTCATTTTGATAAGTACTGCAGGTTGTCTAACTTAAACAAAATTTCAGGTGTCGACTTGAGTTATTCAATTCGTTGACATTACATAAAAGCCGCGCTGTTTAAGATATTACCATTTCCGAAACGGTGTGGCTATAATAAGTACATAAATTATAACCACGCTGTTGAACATACAAAATTGATTAATTTTCGTATCTTCATCATAATTTTATTGAAGCTTTTCCAAAAAATTGTGAAAGAATAAAAAAATCTATAGAGCTAGTATAAAAATGTTGTTTTTAATATTAATTAACTGACACTTCTTGAGACTCAAATCTTGTAATTGACAAGTTCTGAAAAATGTGTCGCTCGACATCTGATGCAAAACAGATTATTTTGTATACGGATTGATGTATTTTATCCTCTCAAAAATGAATTTAAATCATCGCTCAAAGTTGTTTCCACCAATATGAACATATGGGTTCGGCGCGCAAAGGGACAAACAACTAGGATATTTACATTGTCCCGAGAACTTTTTCCCTATTGATACCGAGTTTAATTAAATTGTCATGATTCTCGATTTTTCGAAACAGTTTGAACAATCGCCTGCCTAC
Source organism: Trialeurodes vaporariorum (assembly GCA_011764245.1). Taxonomy (NCBI): domain Eukaryota; kingdom Metazoa; phylum Arthropoda; class Insecta; order Hemiptera; family Aleyrodidae; genus Trialeurodes; species Trialeurodes vaporariorum. Next base: position 17,834,486 of record VMOF01000320.1, read on the forward strand.
GTTTCAAACGTCTGTATCCTCTATAAAGTGATCAAATATGTATCTGCAAACATCATGACTACCTTTATACGTCGTTGTCAACTTTTGATTGGATTTTCACTCCAACATTACACAGTTTGCAATCCGAATCTCGTGAATTCTCCGGCCGCCGTAGGTTGTAACAACTAACTTCACCTCGCAGTATAGCTGTTGCACACTTCTGCTATAATCGATTTAAGGGTCGATTCAGATTTAAAAACCTGCAAAAATAACAATGGTAGCACTAAATGTAAACTAAAGGTAAACACTCGTGAAATCCTGTCCTAAACCCATAATGTTTTCAAATGTGCGAGCACAATGGCGGCGTTGGTCAGTAGTAAATAGGAGATCCCCATCTATAATAATACTGTTGCTCCATCAAGAAGTAACCAGTAAGAGACGACTTTCCTCTGATACCGTTGTCACTGGTGTCACGGTACCATTAATTGGCTGTTAATCACTCCTCTGGTGACTTGTTACTCTGTGAATATCCCTTGTCAGCGTAGAGAGAGTGACAATATTAAGATAGTCAGGGCTGCTGTTTTGCGTGTAATCAATGCTATTTTTCTATTCACCGATGATTCCACCGGTTGAGGAAAGATTACACAGTTCAGTTCAGTGTATGACTGTAATGTACGTAAATACTCTGATCTGTAATCTTTCCTTCATCGGTGGAAACTCCGTTGATTAATTAAAATATCCGCAAATTTTTTAAAGTCATCGACGACTCCACCGGTTGAGAAAAGATTACAGATGCGAGTATTTTAGTTTATTACAGTCATGATCTGAACTGAACACGGAAAAAAAACTACGGTGAAATTAACCATACGATAGCTGATTTTGGCACCTGCTAGATATTATGGCAATGTTAACCAAAAGTATACTATGTTTTGACTAGGTACTAGGTGATGTTACCTGATTGCATGTCGAATTTACTCAAAGTATCGGTAAATGTACCATACTTCTGGTCAAGTTTACCATAACATCTAGCAGGTGCCAAAATCAGCTATCGTATGGTTAATTTCACTAATCTTTTTTTCCCGTGAACTGTGTAAGCTTTTCTCAACCGGTGGAATCATCGGTGAATTGAAAAATAGCATTGATTATACGCAAAACGGCAGCCCTGAATTTAGTGCCCAACACCCACATTACGCTGGCGCATTTAAAATTAACTTGTGTGTTGTGGAGTGGATTTTGTGAGTTTGTTTTCAGTGCTATCACCGTTAATGATCGAGGTTTTGACCGCTAAATCGACCCTTAATTCGATTATAGTAAAAGTGTGCAAAAGCCCCATTTGCATTAAGGAAATAGATTACATATTTTGGTAGGAATCGAATCTATCCTTATGATAGGACGATTGAGATGTCGATTTACTATATGCATTTAACATTTTGTATTTCTGGTGAGGAGGGGAGGGGAGTCAGTGCTGTCGTTTGTGTATATTTATTGACATTTTTCAATTCACCGATGATTCCATCGATTGAGGAAAGATTACAAAGTTCGACTCAGCGTATGACTGTAATGCACAAAAATACTCGCATCTGTAATATTTGCTCAATCGGTGAAATCGCAGATAAATTATTAAAATATCCGCATGTCTTTTAAAGTCATCGAAGACTCCACCGACAGAGATAAGATTGCAGATGCGAGTATTTTCATGCATTACAGTCGCACATTGAAATGAACTTTGTGATTTTTTCTCAACCGGTGCCACCGGTGGAATCATCGGTGATTTGAAAATATTCATTGAGAATATACAAGGTGCGGCATGGCAGCTCTAAGGGTAGTCCGCTCGAACCGTTGTTGAGTTTTTTTGCGGTAAAATTGCGAAAAACATCTATACAATTTTTCCCTCCAATCACATTGCTGACTAAACAATAAACCGACCGTTTCGTGCAGAATAGAGCCAACTACTATTGATTCCCTATGTTGTTCGTTCCATTCTTTGTGGAGCCATTGAATTAACGAATATTTCTGCTCTCAATAGAAACACGAAGCGTGGTTTTTTTTTTTTTTTTTTTACCTAGGTCATCGGTTTGCTTTGCCGCTTGACCTCGATCAGATTGAATTGGGTTGCCCAAAAGTGAAACGTTATAGTTAACTTTCGGTTCGGATTTCAACAAAGTGGACCACAGAGCAAATTGAACGTGACTTAAAGAGCTGCGGGTATGCAACCATGTTGGACATCGGAACGGTTTTATAAAAATACGATTGTATTACATGTTGCCTACCTGGTGCCCAACTGTCGGGTCGACTTCAATTTACGCGGTGATACGTCTTTTTCTCTAGTAAATTTCAATTCATTTATTTTACCGGTTTTTTAGAATCCCTCCCCCTCCCCCTTCCCCCCTCCTCCTTCCCCCCTCCCCACCCACCGGACCGAGTATATCGGTACGACATGTATAAACATGTATGGTGTATAATGTACATATATGTCGCAGGCAAATATCAATCTAGGCAGCTAGCAATCGACTTGCGATTTGCCTACACAAAGGCGAGCAAGCCGTTTATTTATGATCAGAAAAAATGTAAATCAAGTGGATTGTTGACTTACAGAATAATTATATCCAGATTTTATTTAGCTTGTTCTAAAGCTAATAAGCTGACAAAAATGGGGATTTCATCAGATTAGGTTTATTTTGATTAGTTCTTTGCCTACGGTGTTTTAAATGAAGTGTCTTTGAACGCTTGTATTCAGTCACTTCAAAAGTTAATAAAAAGAAGATCAGTTGAGAAAAACTTAATCTGTGAATAACAATATGCTCGTTAGTTTTAGAATGGGGTAAACCAAAGCAAAGCTCGATGAAATTATTGTGTAAGTCACTATTACGATTGATATGATTTTTTTCTGATCGCAAATAAACAGGTTGTTCATTGCCTTTAGGCAAAAAGCAAGCCGATTTGCTAATTGCCAAGAATTGCTACTTGCCTGCAACATATACATGTACATAATGAATCATAAGGTATGTATGTACAGTATCTCATTCAATGTTCATGTAGCACAGTATGTACTTACTTACTTACTTATGTGCTAACTTGTATGTTACTTACTTACTTTGTATGTTCTTTACAGTATGTGAACATGTAAGAAGTGTTCTTTTGGGGGGGGGGGGACGGAGGTCGGTGGAATCTCCCCCTCTCCCCCGGACGTGTACTAGGTCCAAATTCTGGAGAAAATAGGGAAGGAGAGATTAGTTTAGCGAATATTAGGGGGAAATACGGAAAAATTTAGATACAGATGGTAAACTAAGGAAAAGAGAGAAAAATAAGAAAAATTGGGAAAAATATGGAAAACTTGGGAAAATAGGGAAAAACAGAGAAAATGTAGAAAAAAAAATAAGGAAAATGTAGGGATTGAAATGGAAAAAATTGAGGGAAAATAGGGGGAAATGGGGGAAAGTAGGGGAAATTGGGCAAAAATATGAAAAAATAAGGAAAAACGTAGAGAATATTTCTTATCCCCCGGATTAAAAGTCGTTTGAAACCTTAAACGAATGTAAGGAGATATGATGTGAAAGAGAGAGAGAGAAATAAATGTGTTTACGGCAACGCCGGCGCTCGATGCAACCCGCAGTGAACTCCGCAGTAAAAGTGGCTAAGGCCCCCGGTAGCTGAAACGTGAGCTAAGCAAACATGAATGAAACACGATTCTGCGAACTGATGCGAGAGACCGCTACCCAAGTTTACATTTTCATTTTTTCATTTTAATTTTTTCCCGCACATTTTTTTTTTTTTTTTTTTTTTTTTTTTTTTTTTTTTGTTAGGTGGAGCTAGTTGCGGGAGGGATAAGTAATACACACCTATAGCACTGCGGAACTCTGTCGTGCAAAATTCCGTTGCGGAAAAAAATACAGGTGTTTTTATAATCCTACAGGAGAAAGCAGCGCTCCCGTTTCCTAAATCCTGGTCGACGGTAGAGCTCTTTGAAGAAGATTCAAAGAAATGAAATTAATGAAAATGGTAAAAATTATCACCGTCATAGTATCATTATTATCTAAATATCATGATTATAGGAAGTAAAGGAAGGAATAGGAGACAAATATGGCGCAGTTTCCATCAGTTGTTAGATATGCGGATCTCGTGGATATCGAATTCGTGAGACGTGAGGTATGGAACGGAGCACAATGTATCGATAACTGATAAAATATAGTTTTCAGGTCTTAAAATATTTTGAAGTTTTGAAAAATAAGTCTTTTTTTTCTAATAAAAAAAACTACTAACCACAGAAAAAATCTGAAAACAGTGTTAGACGACTTGTATCCTCAGCTTCAAGACCCTTTTTTTGGATTTTTGTTATCTTTAAAATTGAACAAATGGCGGCGTTTTTACCGCGAACAATCTCCCGTCGCAGTGGGCCCAAAAAACAATTTTGTTATAATTTACAATAGTTTCCTTATTCCATCAGAAAAGCACTCTCAATCCTGGTTAAGATCTAAATGTTGATGTTCTTTTCTGATGAAATAAGGGAACTTTGGTGTAAAATGTAACAAAAATGTCTCAATTAAAAAATAAAGTTAGATGCCATCTTATCAGTTTTTGACAGTTTTTTTACCTCACTTTTTTTCTCTTGTTCAATATTTATTCCCCATGTCTGAAAAACGATAAGTTTGATTGCATAAAACGTTGGGCCCACTGTGACGGGAGATGGTCACGGTGAAATCTCCGCCATTTGTTCAATTTTAAAGACAACGAAAATCCAAAAAAAGAGCCATGAAGCTGAAAATACAACGCTTCTAACATTATTTTCAGATTTTCTCTAGCGTTAATAGTTTTTTTTTTTTTTTTTTTTTTTTTTTTTTTTTTTTTTTTTAGAAAAAAAAAAGATAATTACTTTTGAGATGACCCTCGTATTTTGAAATTATGGCTCCATTTGAAATCCTTGAATTTCAAGAAAGTTCGGGAAATATATATGATGAATGTTGAAAAAAGTTTAATTGTTTCGAAATTGTTGACAAATATTTTTGATGGAAATTACTCACGTAATTTACTCCAACACCCATTTAATGATTTGAAATGCGCGAGCCTAATGGCGACCGCGTTGGGCACCAGCAATTGGAGATTCCTGTCTCAGTTTCGTCAATCTGTGCTGTGCTCTGTGCTGGCAAGGAAAGATTCACAGAGTACTTAGGCACTAGAGTAGTGATCCACTTCTTATTAATGGTACCACGACACCTCATGACTGCACCGGAGTCAAAGGAAAATCGTATTTTACTGGTCACTCCTTGAACGGAGCTACAAGTGTTATTAGATAGGAGTCTCCCAAGGTACTTATATTTAACAGGTATGCTCATTGCTCAACTCGCTTCCCGCGTCATCTTCAGTGGCGCGCAGTTCAAGAAGCAATTCCAAGATAGCCGACAAAAGAAGAAAAAATCATATACTCTTTCCAGAAAACATCGGGCTGAATTCTGCTTTCCTGGAGAGGGAAGCCCAATGTTTTCTGGAAAGAGCATATACAATATTTTCTTCTTTTGTCGGCCATCTTGGAATTGCATTTTGAACTGCGCGCCACTGAAGATGACGCGGGAAGCGAGTCGAGCATACCTGTTAATATAAACACCTTGGGAGCCTCCCGCATTATTAGTGCCCAAAAACAAAAACAATGTGAAAGGAGAATGTTTTGTAAGATCAATGTTTCGGTTTCACTGTGCGCCCGCGCCTTGTCTCTTATATACTTACCGCAAAACATCCTCCGTTCTCCTTCGTGTCACGCTCATTGCCTAGACAAGGATTTTTACGGCGCAGAGGAGAGAGTGTAAAGGGAGAACTTGTTAAAGGAGGAGGTGGGGGAGAGTTAGGGCTATGGGAGGGGGAGTAGTGAGGGTATGGAGGGATTCGGTACGAGGGGAGAGGGAGGGGGAGGGGGAGGGGAGGGGGAGGAGACGAAGGAAAGGGAGTATAGAAGAAGTGGGAAATGTCTAGCTCGAAAGAGAGAGACGATATGCTTTACGATACCGCGCCGCTATCGCTTCACTGTCTTGTGGGAGAACACATTGTTTTTCTTCCCATGAATAATTACATGTTTACTTTATGTTACGTAAGGCTGTTTTCTCTCTCTCTCTCTCTCTCTCTCTCTCGCTCTCTCTCTCTCTCTCGCTCTCTCTCTCTCTCTCTCTCTCTCTCTCTCTCTCTCTCTCTCTTTCTTTCTCTTTCTCTCTCCCCCTCACTCCTCAGTCTTCTCCACCCGCCACTGGAGTTGTCAAACTTCGGAGGTATCTACAAAATTTCTCTGTTTTGACTCAATCTCGTACATTAGACCTGTTAAGGTGATTCTTCGGGGTCTACTGCCGATTTTTGCCACCAGAGCGCTACCGTTCGATCAAAGTCAAATTACAGGCCGAAAGTAATTTATTTTTAAGAAAACGGAGTGTCAGTGAATAGATAATTATCTAAAGAGCGTCTCTGCAAAAAATCTCGTCAATAACTTCAAAAATAAGGCTGAAAGTACCAAAGAATGAAATATCGCGGATCGATTCTTGTATCGAAATGCGATATTTCATTTATTGGTACTTTCAGCTTTATTTTTGGAGTTATGGGCGAGATTTTTTGCGGAGACACTCTTCAGATGATTATCTAGTAACTGAAACTCCGTTTTCTTAAAAATAAATTACTTTCGGCCTGTAATTCGACTTTAATTGAACGGTAGAGCTCTGGTGGCAGAAATCGGCACTAAATGCTGAAGATTCAACTTAAGTGATGAAGTCAGGATCAAAATTATGGATCCAAACAAATGCTCTTCCTCGCTCTTTTTCACCCATAGGAAATCAGGTCCAAATTTATGATATATAGTAAACAACCAGTTTTCTTAAAATTTATTGGACTGAGCAGGCTGATTAAGAACAATCGTATCGTAATACTATCGAGTTGATGATCGAAAGCGTGTTATCCTATGGGTGGTGCCATTCCGATAGAAACCCTCCCATCTCTGCGGAAATTCGCCGATGACTCCTGAGCTATAGGAGAATTTCCGCAGAGATGGAAGGGTTTCTATCGGAATGGCAGAATGGCCCACCCATAGGATAACACGCTTTCGATCATCGACTCGATAGCATTACGATATGATTGTTCATAATCAGCTTGCCTGGTCAGAATCCAATGGTGTGGTAAAATCTGAGAGAACTGGTTGTTTGCCAGTATGAATTTGCATTTGAAAATTTGGATCCGATTTTGTAAGGGAAATTGCGTGAGAGCGAGTGATACAGATCATTTGTTTGGAGCAAATTATTTTCGTGACGTCGCCGTAGCACTAAATAGGTCTATTTTGCGCGAGGTTTCACAAAATGTGGCATCGCTGTCCGGAACCCGCATTTCCCGCACTTCCTATCTCGTCTGTTTTTAAGACGTGCCGAGTTCCGTTCCTCCATATCAACCCCCTCCCCCTCCCCTCTCCCCCAATATTCTTTTATGTTTCTATTATTAGTTGTTGTTTTTTTTTTTTTTTTTTTTATTTGGTTTTGTACTCGATATTATTCAACTATATAATATAGTTCTCATAATCAGAGCGAATTTTCCATCTTTTCCACTCTACTCAGAATAGAACAAGGTTTGCGAGGTTCCTCAAGAGTATTTACTTTATCGCTACTTTGTTTGAATATGGAGCCGAGGAAACCCCAACGAGGTGTACCAATAGAGAAGCTGATACATGTTATAAAGTCCTTTCCAAAAAAGTGAGGCAACATGGACGATCTGATTCCGGTTTGTTTGTTTCATATTTTTTAACCTTAACACATTATACTCGTATATGCCCAACTTTATCTGAACATGTTGGGTGTTTTTTGGTGTTTTCCTCAAAAAACACCATCTTAGAGTAAAGAAAAATTTAAATTCAAAAATTGTGAAATTTTCTAGTCCAGCTAAATTGTAGGTGCTGAAAGATCTCAACATTGATTTTGTAGTAAAATTGGCCTAAATTTACTGTCATTTGGTCCAAAAAAAACCCCATTCTAAGTGGGTCGTTAACGACCCAATGGGCATACATGGGTTGGATCAAAATTGTGTCATTAATAATTCAGTGGAATTGGTTTTGCACGAAAGTGCAAATTTTTTAAAAGTCGCTATCTGGACATAGCCTTTTAAAACAACTAACCACAGTTGAGAAAATTTGGCTTGTTTCTGTCAAGTGTTAGTTTATTTTTTATCGCGCAAATCCTTCCAGAAGAAACCGTTATATAGATTTCTGTGTCTAGGTCAGTGGCGTAGCCAGGAATTTTTCTGGGGGGGGGGGGGGTCGAGGTCCGAAAATTGTCATGGGGGGGGGGGGGGTCCAAAGATACTAATTTGGCCAAAATTGTCTGAAAACGCAAAAAATTACCTTTTTTTAGGACAAATTTTGGTGTCAAGGGGGGGGGGGGGGGTCCAGACCCCCTGGACCCCCCCCCCCTTGGCTACGCCACTGGTCCAGGTTGCCACTCTCAAACACTTGCGCTTTTGTTCAAAAACCAAGTTCAAATGGATTTGTCGCAACGCTTTCTTTTTAAACTTCAAAAGTAAAAAGAATTGAGGCAAAAAAACCGAACTCATTTGGAATTGGTCATTTGAGATTTCTATCGTGGCTGCCAGCACTGCCTCCGTGCTGACACAAATACACGTCCCAGAAATCCTCTCTTTTGGCATAGCTCTATGAGCTTGATGGTTTGATTAACCCTTTAAAGACCAGGTTAGTTCGAAAGAAAGCCACTCTTTCATTCACACATAGGAAAGGTAGTTAACTGTTCGTACTCAGGAGTGTTGGAATTGCCTATACAATGAATTGAAGGCGCCCGACGGATTCTTATCTTGTAAGTGTCTACATCCAGAATCGCGTTTATTCGAAATCATGAGACTGGAACAATGTGAAAAAGACTAGAGGAGAAAAACGAGTATACTCGGGCTTGGCCCATGAGGGGTTAAGTCAGGTTGAATTATATTGGTTAAGGTCAGTTTGGGTTAAATTATGAGGAAAAAACGATGGATCAACTTAAACATTATGACAATTTTTTGCGGATCAACTTAATTTTCTTAAAATGGAAATTTATACGCATTAAATATTTTTTTAACAAGATAGGTATGTGATTTATAGCCGTAGTCAGGATATTTTGTCTTCCTCTCACTTAATCCATTTGGACGCATGCGTGTTAGAAAAGGATGGATATAGGGGCTGTCACGTGACTTCAGCCCCTGTTTCTGTCTTTTTCTAACGCATACTTTCAAATGGGCTAACATAAGAGAGAGAAATACAATATCCTGGCTACGGCTAGTAGTATAGGTATGTGATGCGTCTAGGGAAAAGGGACCTCAACTGATCGGAGACAAAATTGGACTTTTTGCCTGTTTCTCATAAAGTAGAGTATCCCCGTCCTAATGATACCTTGAGAAGCGAAAACTATGACTAATTCGACATTTTACAACCATTTAAGTTTTCATTAAGAAAAAGACAAATTTGAGATGAATTCAAGAGTACTAGCGCTATTATGAAAACTGTAGAGGAATGATCCAGTAAGATTTTTTGTAACGTAGAAATCAAAAGAAGTCGAGTCAAGGACAAACACGAATATGTCACGAGCAACCGCGAATAAAGACAGTGCGAATAAAACAAAAAGTTTTGTTTTGCGTTTCTGTCCAGTTCAGGTCCCGTTCTTTTTATTGAAACAATATCGACTCTGATACGCGCTACAGTGAGCGAATATTGAACTAAACCCGAGCAATTTCAATGCGCCGTGGTATCAACCTTCAAATCGCCTGTAGCAAAAATATGCAATAACCCCATCCTACCGTGATATTCGGAGTATGAAGAGCTGAATTTGTCGGCAGAGTGATACTAGGACACATCATATTCATACTTTGGTGCGTCACCATAAAAATGTTTCATACCGGCCTCCTCTCAAAGGATGGATCATTCTTTTCTACCCCCTAGCCAAACCTCTTTCCGGTTATCATACGGGAGAGAGAGAGAGAGAGAGAGAGAGAGAGAGAGAGAGAGAGAGAATATTACATGTAGATCAAACGTTATACTCGTAATCGAAATTCCCGCCACAGCTCACCAAAGAGAACAGCAACCACCAGATAGAGACACAGATGAGGTAAAAAGGAAGAGAGATTGCCCCCATACGCCGTCATATAGTCGCTATCATTCATATACCCGGAATATATATGTATACATACACATATACTTGTATGCGCGGTTCAATGGGGTAAGAAAGAATGAAGACATGATATAACTTACCTATAAATAAATAAAATGTAGTAAAGCTGCGGGAGTAAAGAACAGGGAGTAAGAAAGAGAGGAAGGAGGAAAAATAAGAAATAAAGAAAAAGGAAAAAACTAACAAAAATCCATCCCCGCAGCGTCTTTCGGGGGGTAAAAGAAGAAAGTCGCCGGTTAAGCTGCAAGACTTTTTTCGCACGGTCTCAAAAGTCTCGCGCCTCCATTACATTTTATGACTTCAAATTTACCCGCGGATCCCTTCCATTAGCGTGTCATTCGAGCTGCTTATTCTCCCCCTCCACCCTCCAACTCACCGCGGACTCCTCTCCCCCTCCCCCCCCCCTCACGCGCTAACAATTTTATGACGCAATGATATTCAAGTATTAAACTGACTTTGTCGCTGTCTTCACCGGGTAGTACCAGCTTTTCATCTCCTTACACATCATCACACAGTGGAACTAAAATTGAATTCTCCGGACATAATAGGACTTTTTTTAATTTTTGCTGTAAGCGATGGAATAGCTAATTCCTGAGTAAAAAAAATTACGATGAGCACATTAAAAATCACAAAATGGGACATAGTTGCGAGGATCTGAAACTGTATGTTTTTCATGAAGAAAATGATATAGTACTTGATGAACTGAGAATAGTGGAGCCTTTGGCTTCTTACGAAGCGTCCCGGTTTTGGAGGTACACTTGTGTAAAAATGCAAAAAATCGTCTGCGTAGTAACGTCACTACGCGGAATTCCGATTTAAAACAATGTACGAGGTCTGTCCCAAAAGTTCCAGGACTTTTGTTCTATCTCGTAAACTAATCGTCAGAATGACGCGTTCTTGGGCTTATCTGATAGCTGATAAGTTGCCAAATCACCCTACATTAACCGATTTTGATTATCTCAATCAGTGCTCATTGTATGATCGAGTGATTGAGATCGTCTCAGGTGCGGTCTGCGATTTGTATCATGGAGTCATTTTTAGAGCGTGCGTTGTGAAACAAGGAGAATATTTCGAAGGAGATAAATAATTTTTTGGTAAGCTTGTGAAATAACTTGTAAATCAGTATTTTTGCCCAGTAAATATGATGTGTCATATTTGTTTACGAGCAATTACCTTTTCCCTGCTCATTTGATAAAAAAAAAAAAAAAAAAAAAAAAAAAAATCCAAAAGCACAAATAAAAAATCGCAAACCACTTTTGACTTTGCCCTCTTTGAGGTTATGTAAAATCTATGCCGTTCAAAAAAACGACATTCTGTGAAAACCGGGTGATTTGGCAGCTTATCAGCTATCAGATAAGCTCAAGAACGCGTCATTCTGCCGATTAATTTCCGAGATACAACAAAAGTCCTGGAACTTTTGGGACAGACCTCGTGTTTTGCGCCAAAATCTCATCTCCGGGACTTAAATAGAAACCAAAGGCATCTTTGTTCTCAGCTCATCAAGTACTTTCATTCTCTTAATAAAAAAAACACAACATTTCACAGAACCTTGTAACTGCCCCCATTCACTCACAGACTCACAAAATGACTTTTTAATTTAAGGCGTAAATCAGGTGGAGCTACGCAGGCACCATGTGAGATTTCTTTCTTAATTTGAGGCTTACCTCTATACGTTTCTATTGAGTGGCAAAGTATAAACAGCAGGAGTCCCCCGTGTGACTCCTACGTAGCTCTGAGATTTAAGGTGGATCCTCAGCGTTTAGTTCCATATTCTGCCACCAGAGAAAGATACGATCTTTAAATGGAAAAAATTAATGGTAAACGCAAAAAAATGAAAAAAAGGGCTTCGATGGAGCCTCGGAAGCAATCTAAGGAACATTTTAGTTCAAACCGTATGCTAAAATGTTACGAAATAAGCGAGAAACTATTGAATTTCGTAAAGTCGTAGTTAAATCGTAGTCGTAGTCGTAGTCGTAGTAAGTCGTAGTTGAGTCGAGGAAGGCTTTTGCTTTGCCTATGGTCTCATAATATCTATTTTCAAATTGGTCGTAAGTATTTTCATCATTAAAGTTTGGATTAAGCGTTTTAATCTGGCGGATTGTTGAGAAGAAATTTGGCAACAATGTGGCGGACTCATCGAATCTTGCCTTGATAATGTTTAAATGCACAACATCACTGTCGACCGTTCTTTGAAAATTTGTCAGCTGTTTTTCCAATAGGTCCTTGGCAGTGGTGAGGGCTTCTAAGGCTGGGTCTATTTGAGACACTGGATTCGATGATGAGGCAGAAGTAGAGGCGCGGGGGGATACGTTTATTTTACGCGTTCTTCGCATAATGACGTCACACCTTTACTTTTAACCTGAAATATATTTAATAGTTATTATAACTTTTTGACAATGACGAATGGCGGCGCACGCTCACTTCATTCGTAATTGTATTTTAATTTGACGAGTGGCGGCTCACGCACACTTCACTCGTAGGTATTAGAATTTATTAATTTATTGACGAGTGGCGGCGCACGCACACTTCACTCGCAATTTTGCAATTTTTGCATTTATATCAAATTTCATAAATTTGATGAATTTTTGAGGAACCCGAATGGCGGCACACGCACACTTCACTCGTTTTTCTCTATATATCCAATTTTGGATCACCATATATTGGATGTTCTGCCTAGGCCCAGGTCTTACAATTTTTGCTTATTATCAAGCATTCAAATGGCGGCACACGCACACTTCATTTGATTTTTTTTGTTCGATGCGACATGGCGGCACACGCTCACTTCATGCCGATCGATTATTTTTATATATAGTATAGAGTATGGCGGCAAACGCTCACTTCATACTTCTTTATATTGTGTGAAGTATGGCAGCAAACGCTCACTTCATACTTTTTAACAGTGTAGAGTATGGCGGCAATCGCTCACTTCATACTTTTTTAACCTAAAACTTTTGAGGTTAATTTTGAAAACTTTGTCTTGAATAACTGAAAATCACTCAAAATCACGCAAAATCACGTCGAGGTCACCATATTGTTGAATATTCAATGAATATACAACAATATTGAAGATAATTATCTATTATATTTAGTTACGTTTCAAGATAATTGGAGACAAGATCGAATATCAAAGATATTCATATAACCGCAATAATAAGAAGTGAATCACTTAGAGGTTACTATGGAAACCTTTAACACCCTTAATGGCGTCCAATATAGAATTGGACGCCATTACGGGGTTTACGAAATTAAAAAGCCCTTTTTTTCATTCTTTTGCGTTTATCATTATTTTTTTCCATTTAAAGAACGATTTTTTTTTTCTGGTGGCAGAATATGGAACTAAACGCTGAGGATCCACCTTAAGAGGAAAGATAGCAGAGCTATGCAGGTCATAGCAGATAGCTATCCAATTTGTCTCTCTCTACAGGAACACACATAGGAAAGTCTCGAATCAGATAAGGCCTTCGTACCGTACACGCTCAAATGGATTTGATCAAAACGCAGCATTGCCAACCTGACATTTGTAAAATTCAAGAATAGCCTTGACCAAAACACCTCCAAAACAGGTTTATTGGTTTTGTTTCGGTTTTGTTGACATGCATAGATCAGCGAAAAGATGACAAACCATCCATCGCTAAATAACTATGCAGTTTGACGGACCGTCAAATTCCACAGTTGTTTGACGGACGGAACATCAACCAAACATGCAACGGTTGGCTCCCCTGCCGTTTGTGGTGGAATTCGGATCAACGAGGCCATTTAGACGATCCTCTACAGGGCTGCCGTTTTGCGTATAATCAATGCTATTTTTCTATTCACCCATGATTCCACTGGTTGAGAAAAGATTACACAGTTCAGTTCAGTATATGACTGTAATGCACGAAAATACTCTGATCTGTAATCTTTCCTAAATCGGTGGAAACTCCGTTGATTAATTAAAATATCCGCAAGTTTTTTAAAGTCATCGACGACTCCACCGGCTGAGAAAATATTACAGATGCGAGTTTTTAGTTTATTACAGTCATGCTCTGAACTGAACTGTGTAATCTTTTCTCAACCGGTGGAATCATCGGTGAATAGAAAAATAGCATTGATTATACGCAAAACGGCAGCCCTGATCCTATAGTCTGTTCGTTCTAACTTGAGACCTGAGCTGGCGATAAATGAATTTCGGAAAATAGAGAATGGCAACACTTCAATAGGTTGTCATTGCCCAAGAGTCGGGAAGCAGCCCTGTCACCTCGACCGACTGACGAGGGTTAGCACTCCTACGGTGCCACAGAAGGCAAATCTAGGTACCTGAATCTCTAGGTCTCAAGTTAGAACGAACAGACTTATAGTTAGAGCGTGTACGAAAACCTATAGGAATCTCCCATGATACCTGCGTAGCTCCGCTAGAACGCCTTAAACTTTTCGCAGTCATTTTGTGAGTCTGTGAGTGAATTTCGTGGATTTTTTTTTTTTTTTTTTTAAGTAAACTCATCGATATTTTTTTCTGATTTCAACGCAAGAATCACCTGCTCAATCGCATGAAACAATTCATGACAAGATCCCCATTTTACGAATATAAATCAAGACTAATATATGAACAATAAATAGGAAGAATAATTTAAAAGTGTGCAACGCTATTCATGTCAGAGCAATAACCCTTTCAAATCTGAAAATACCTTTTGTCCGGAGACGGAGTTTTGGCCATCATAGCTGATCCGGGCTCACTTTTCTCATATAAAACGATATGCATATTATACTTTCATTTTTTCCATAAGATTCTTTGTAATCCAGATGCACATGGAAATGTACATCAGGTCTAAAAGGGTTTAAATGATACGAATAACAAGGTTTCCAGCAAGAAAATGTCAACACTAACTTGATTTTAAAGCAAAAAAAAAACGAAAATTTTGTGTGTCCGGGAAAAACCAAGCTTTGATCATCTGTGCGCTAGGCGCCAATCTTATCGTTGCATTTGATTCCCACGTAAAATATACTTATTCCTGCGAGTTGAACCGGCTTACGGATATTAATGTTATTAAGTCCCGAGCAAAAGGGTCTGTATATCTTATACTATAGTCAGTGGCGTAGTAAGAGTTAGTGGCACCCGGGGCGAAACATTATAGTGTCACCCCCCCCCCCCGAAAATTTAAAAAAAAATTGTTTTATTTTGGATCCCATTTTTCGCCATTTTTGCAAATAAAATATGAAAAAAAAGGAAGAAAAATTATATATTTTTGAAACTATTCAGTATTCACACAAGTCTAGTGAATTAAAATAATTTTAGGGTGACACCTTTCGTTCAGAGTGACACCTTCCTGGTTTAGGGTGACACCCTTTAGCCAGGTTGATATTTTTATCATACCCCTTTTCGCACCCATTTTTCTCATGCATTCTATCATTCTTTCAGTATCCCTCTATTTTTCCAGTATTTTTCTAATTTCTTTCTTTTTCCTCTCCTTTTCTTGTTTTCTCCTCTTCATTTTCACTTTCTCTTCTCTTCTTTCTCCCCTTTTCTCCCTTTTCTTCACGATTTTCAGCGTATTTACTGATGGTGTCACCCCTGTGATGGTGTCACCCGGGGCGGACCGCCCCCTCCGCCCCCGCCTTACTACGCCACTGACTATAGTAACGTAAGATTTGACTCCGTCTTCGGCGAGATAAACTCCATTTTATAAGTTAAATCGGCTCTATCACGGAAACCCTCATCAGACCTCACTCCTTAGGCAAGAGTCTCAGAGCCGCCGCTGGGGTTAAAATCGAATTTTGCCTATCTCGCGGCAGAACACGCCTTAAAAACCACTGATTTCGCAGGTTCTCTTGGATAATCATCGAAAATCGGTTCCAAAGACTGCAGTTTGGATTATTCTAATCGGAGTTCTAAGCCAAAGGAACAGTTCCTCCATTGTAAAAATGGATCGTTCAGATCGTTAAAAAATGAACGATCCAGATCATTTAAATTTGAACGGTTTTTTTGTCGGATCGTTCAAATCTGAATGATCTGGATCGTTGGAATTGAACGATCCAATGCACTGGATCGTTCCAATTGAATGGTCTGGACTGTTGAAATTGAACGATTTAATGCTCTGGATCGCTGCATAGTTCAATAGTGATCTCATTGATTACTCTCGATGCACCTTGCAACTTCTCGATGTTCTGTGTAGAGTGGAAAAAAGATGACAATTCGGTCCTAGTTAGGAGAACTATATATGTGATGCATCCAGGAAAAAAGGACCTTAATTGGTCTGAGCAAAATTATGAGGAGAGCAAAAAATATGATGAGGGGTCAAATTTTGCAAAAACGAGTTTTTTGTAATTTGTTCCGTATTCAAATGTAAAAGCCTCCAAAAATAGCTCAACAAACTTACAAAATTCATTCGTCAACTCATAAAATGCTTTTAAACGCGCGACCGAAATGGTTATGTTGGGCGCTAATAATGGGAGATTCCCATCTAATAAGACTGTCGAAGTGGCCAATAAGAGACGACGTTTCTTTGGCACCTGTGTCACCAAATGTCACGGTATCATTAATCGGCTGTTCATCGCTGCACTGGTGATTATAGAGTAATTATACTCTCTGAAAATTGTCCTTCTCAGCATAGGAAGAGTGACAAAATTAAGATGGAATCTCCCATTATTAGTGTCCAACATCACCATTACAATTTACAGTCGCGCGTTTAAAAGTATTTTTATGAGTCTAGTAGTGGATTTCGTAAATTTCTAGTGCTAACACTGACATATTTTGAGGTTTTTACATCTGAATCGACCCTTAACCAGTGGCGTCGCGTGCAATTTGGCAAAACTTCATTCTATCCGTTTAAACTCATGTAAAAGGTCGAATTCAGGGGGTGCACAGTGCACCAGGAAAATTCGATTTATTTAATGAGTTTAAATGGAGGAGTAGCATTGTTGCCAGATGGCACGCGACGCCACTGCCCAAGACCCATAAATGCCTAGAATTATTTAACACTTTTTGTGTATTTTTCTCAAAAAACACAGTGTGAGAACTAAAAACACGAAAAAATTAAAAAAAAAAAAAAAAAACAGAAACTTTTTTGGGCGGATAAATTTTACGAGCTAAAAACTCCCAAAACTGGTTTTTGAGTACAATTGGTCCAAATTGACTGACATTTGGTCCAAAAATAACACATCAAGTGGGTCGCGGACGACCTTCTGGGCATATATGGGATTAAATCGCATGTAGCACAAGTGTGCAAAACAGTTCCATTAATGTTTTGGTCTTATCAGAGACCGCGTCGCAGTGGGCTGTAAATGATAAATGTCTATTTTTTTCCTGTTCGCATACCTGTAAATCAAAGGTTTCAATTTATTTGAGCGATAATAGTCAGCAACCCCCCCCCCCCTACCGGTAGGTTTGTATGAAGGAAAAATCGATAAACTGTAATTGACTTTAGCGGAAATGGTTCTAGATTTGTAAATCGATATTAGATCTACGCAGTGATGTTATTGCAGGTCATGCCAAGAGGGAGGGAGGGAAGAGGCAAAAATCTGATTTTTATTTTTAATGAGCGTGGTTCCGTAGGAAGCGGAGGAGGGGGTGGTAAGAGAGATACTTCAAAGATAATTCTATAATTGCAGGAAGCCTTGTTATTTGAACCAAAAATGGGAGTACAGAGGATCAAAGTCAGGAATTCGGAAATCTCTGGATGCCTGCGTGCGCTTTATTGCCTTTTACAGTTTATCGCAGCAGCAGCCTCTGTGACTGCATAACTACAATCTACATCAAGCATCGCCCAAGCATCGATGACTGTTGCGGAATGATGCCGCCGCGTACATTTCAATAGCAACATCGTTATTTGTCAGGGTAACCACATTTTGATTGAAATCTCATTTTGATGCGTCTATATCTATAAAGGAAGAATTCGACGCTATTCCGAATCGAGTTTCGTCAAAGAATTCAATTTCTGCGCTCGTTTAATATGACAAGCAGAGGCGTAGCGTGCATTTTGGCAACATTGCTTATTCTCCATTTAAACGAATGTAAAACAATCGATTCTCCAGGGAGGCCGTCACCTTCTTCAAGATTCGATTATTTTGCCTAAGTTTAAATGGACAAGTTGCATGGTTGCCCAATTGCACCGAGCCGCCACTATGAATGTAACAAGCTGCTTTATTTGCTTTATTTTGTATAAAGCATTTATTTATTTATTTATTTATTTATTTATTTATTTATTTATTTTTTATTTTTTTTTTATTTTTTTTATTTTTTATTTTTTATTTTTATTAGCGGCATTTATCAGTGGTGGCTCGGGCAATCTGGCGACAAGGTCTCCCATCCGTATGAATCTTTATAAAACAATCGATAGTTGGTGAAGCAGCTTCACTTTCAAATCGATTGTTTTACATAGAACCAATTGGAGGTAAAACATTGTTTCCACACTGCACGAGCTTCGCCTCTGCATCATATTCAACCGCTCTCCTCTTCCGCTATTGCTTTCGCACAAGCATTATGGTTTTAACGATATGCTCCTGTAATGAGACTTTTCTTCGATCATGAGTCTTCTCACAAATATAACTTGCGCTCTCTCATACTCTCTCCAATACCGTTTCATACCTTACACTTTGTCCACCGAATTATTTTAACCCTCCGATGACCGGGTGAGTTCAAAAGAACACACCACTCTCCCGTTTGTACATATAGGGAAGGTAGTTAACTGTTCGTGCTTGTTGAGCACCGTGCATAGGTGCCACAGACCTAGGTAGCCCTTAGATAAGTAACAAATAATTATAACCGAAAAAGTCTGTCAACCTATCAATATCGAAAAGTCTTACGGTAAGAAATAAAACATGTCAAACCCCCTAAACGTGAATCATTAATCATTAAAATAGTAAAGTATCAGTTAAGTCATTGTTGTGCATTAAGTACTCAACAGTGCTCGTAGGAGTTGGAATTGCCTAAATGACGAATTGAAGGCGACCGGCGAAAGCTTATCTTGGAAGTGTTTTAATCTGTAATCGCGATTTATCCAGAATGAAGACTGGAACAATATGAAATAGATTAGAGGAGGAAGGTTGTTAACTGTTCGTACTCGGAGGAGTTGGAATGGCCTATCCGACGAGTTGAAGGCGCCCGGCGAAAGCTTATCTTGGGAGCGTTTTAATCTGTAATCGCGTTCATCTGGAATGAAGGCTGAAACAATGTGAGACAAGGTAGAAGAGAAAAACGAGTATACTCGAGCGTGGCCCATAAGGGGTTAAGTATCCTTCTGTATAGAAGTAAAAAAAAAAAAAAAAAACTATTATTGAGGTAATATCAATAACCCTAAAAGAGCATAACAGAAAAAGTTGCGCAAAAAAGTCATCGGTGCCAAAAAAAATATGGCAAAACTAACCAACAAATTGTGAAGTTGGCACTCGGGACAAGACCTGTCTTTCACCCCCCCCCCCCCGCTTCCTATTTCAGATCCGCACGTGAAAATTGGCAAAATGTTGGGATTGGCGTTTAGTAATACGGACAAATCGCTGAGTAATCCGGTGTTAAGTCGTGCGCGAGCTCGCTACTCAACTCGACTAGTTACACCAGAGAAGCGCATCCCGGGGAAAATTTTGTGCTCCATGTACTTAGTGAGTATAACCTTTGGGGGGGGGGGGGTTGTTTAGTCTCCTATGTAAGGTCATCGCACCCGGTTACGCATTTGAAAGAGACAAGAGTCGAAATATTCGTGCGAACTCGTCGAGTTCAAAGCTTTAGATTTATTTATTTTTTCTTCTTTTTTCTTCTTTTTTTGCGTATTTATGTTTTGCCGGTCTTTTAATCGAAAAATAGAGGCACGACAGACGCAGGGACGCAGGGTATTGCCCCCTCCTTCCCACCCCCTCACCTCCGCCCGTTACGTCTCCACTCTAGAGTGTGCTGGGTAAATATTTGGCGCAAATCTGGCTCGACGCGTTGCGTTGGGTGCGGCGCGGTGCTGCTGTGGGGTGGTCACGGAGGGGGGGACGCGACGCGGCAAGGGGCTAGACTGCGTAAGCAGGAGCATTCGTAATCGCGGGCAGAGGTTTTCAGCCGAGCTTATCTGATAAGCTTCCTTTCTCTTTCTCGTTCTCTTTCTCTTTCTCTCTCTCTTTCTCTCTCTCTCTCTCTCTCCCTCACTCACTCACTCTCTCCCTCACTCACTCACTCTCTCCCTCACTCAGAAAAAGTGCTCTCTCTCCCACTCTCAATCTTTTTCTCTTCCTCTTTTTCTCTCTCTCTCTCTCTCTCTCTCTCTCTCTCTCTCTCTCTCTCTCTCTCTCTCTCTTCTCTCTTCCTCTTTTTCTTTCTCTCCCTCTTCCTTTCTTTTTCTCTCTCTAGCTTTCTCTCTTTCTTTCTTTCTTCCTCTCCCCCACTCCCGATCTCTCTCCCCATCTCCGTCTATCGGTCTCTCTCTCTCTCTCTCTCTCTCTCTCTCTCTCTCTCTCTCTCTCTCTCTCTCTCTCTCTCGCTGCTCTTTCGTTTTCCCACCCTCTTTCTCTTTTTTTCTCTCACTGTTTCTCTCTCTCTCTCTCTCACTGTTTCTCTCTCTCTCTCTCTCTCTCTCTCTCTCTCTCTCTCTCTCTCTCTCTCTCTCTCTCTCTCACTGTTTTTCTCTCTCTCTCTCTCTCTCTCTTCCACGCCCACCCTTCCTTCATTCCTTCTGTTCGAGCTCGGTGCGGCAGACTGCTCTCCTATTACTCCCTCCCCTCTCCCCACACCATTACTCTTTTTGGTCACCGATTATTATTGATGTAGCTTGTTGAGGCCGGTATAGTTGGTTTTTTTGTTTTTTTCGTTTTTTTTTTTTTTTTTTTCGTCTTAAACTATGGAGAGGGCGGGGACCGACGGTTAGATTGTGTTGCCAAGTGCCGAAGTCCTCAGGAAAATGTCCCGGCGCGATGCCAAAAGTTATTTCAATTGAATTTTCCAGTCATCTTTGCAGTACCTCATGTCGAACATCCCATCGGGGCACAGCGAGGCATCAGACAAGGGCGCCAGGTTTCGGGTGGGGTCAAGGAGAGCTCGTCTACGCCTCTGGAATTAGAGAGAAGAGGAAAGAGAGGGGAAATAAAGAAAATATGAGACAAGAGAGAAGTAGACAGAGGGTTAAAATCTAAAGAAGGGTAGTAAAGAAATAATTTAAAGAAAGAGTAGTTGTTGTTGTTGAATTAAAGGAAAAGCGTATTGATTGTTTTAATAAAGCGTTTTTGTATCTATTGCCGTCCGAGGACATCTGGACCTTTGGAGCTCTGCCTCCTGACCAACTCTGATTTAATGTATATATTTTCCATAATTTTTCAACGGAAAAGGCTATTGTATCAAATAGTTAATGCAAACCTTTTTGCGATTATGAATTCTACATCCTGAGAAATGCTTTGTTACGCTTATAGTTTCACGACTAAAACTGCCAAAATCAACAAGATAATACATATTTATAATGCAGTTGGAGGTCGGTTGGAATCACCCGAATGTTATATTATTGTTGTTGCTCCTTACTGTGGAATCTGCCGAGAATTCCGGTGATCCCAACTTCCAAATGCATCGTTCAGTCTGTTGTATCTTGTCTATTTTGGCAGTTTCAGGCGTGGAACCAGGCAAAATGGATCATTTTTGAAGACGTATAGAATTTATTAATGGTTTGATTAAATAGCCTTTTTCGTCGAAAAAAACCTACATTGAATCAGAGTTTGTATGGAAATAGAGGTCCTCGGATACGATCGATACGATGATTATTTCTAGTAATATTACCAGAAGCACAACAATATGTGAACCACAGGAATTGTACGAGGGGCGTTCAACTTATAAGTTTCCCTATTTTTTATCTCTAGTCCTGTTAGTGCTAGAAAAATTTTATTTATACGGTTAAATCCGCCAAATTCTCAGCTTTCCAACGGTATTTTTGTTTTTATAAATTCAAGCAATTCTTATAGGAGAAAAAGCTATATTTCTACACCCGTGTCGAAAAAGTCCCCGCCAACTTCTGAGTTGGGAAGTAAAACTAACTTTGACACTTGGAATGAAGAACGCAAAACTTTAAAATAAAAGATACTTTTTATTTTTGAAGTATTCCATTTTTACGACTTTTCCACATAACTTCCTTTCAGATTGATACATTTTTCGCAGCGATGAATCAGCTTTTCAATACCTTGGGCGAAAAACTCTCGGTCTAAGGACTTGAAAAAATTCATCACGGTATCCTTCAGGTGGTCTTCTGACTGGAACTTTACGTGCGATACTTTTGCCGACAATATGTGATTATAATAAATCTCATGATCATCTTAGATAAGATTCCACGACAAAAATTGAGCGCAGGAACAGGTATGGAGCGATAACGGCTCATTTTCGTCGCTAATCAGACGAATGCTGTTGTTCAAAACAGGCGAATACTTTTTGCTGAAAAAGTTGGCGGGGGACTTTTTCGACACGGGTGTATAAATATAGCTTTTTCTCCTACAAAAATTGCTTGAATTTCAAAAACAAAAATACCGTTGGAAAGCTGAAAATTTGGCGGATTTAACCGTATAAATGAAATTTTTCTAGCAGCAACAGGGCCAGAGATAAAAAATAGGGAAACTTATAAGTGGAACGCCCCTTGTAGTTAGTACCTACTTTGACCAGAAAGTTCTGATGTTAATTCCTAAATATGGTTATAGATCTAGAATTTCCTCAAAATTTTCTAGAAATATGGTACGAACACTAGAATACTGATAATTTTACTATCCTTTAGATTGGTTTACATACCTTCATGCTAACCTTCATGGTAATCTTCTTTTCAGTGTAGTTAAAATGGTCCTCGTTTAATTTTCATCGATGTTCAGCAGTATGAGGGATTGGAAGAGAGGGAAGCACGAATGGTCCTCCAATAATTCCTTCTTCATTCCGTTCATGCCAATCCTCGACGGAGAAAAAGGCGCGGTGGGAGAGCGGGAGGGTGGTGAGTCATTTTTTTAACTAGCTACAGGTGGTTATCGTGCGATCCCTTCGCAAAACACAAATTAAGTTAGTTTCCGACTTTTTGTCTCCTTGCTCTCGATCTTCACGCCCTTTTTGTTTATAAAGGACCTCGCAATTTACACCCCTCCTTTCCGATCTCCCTCTAACCTCCCTCTGACCTCCCTCCGACCACTCTCTTCGATCACCCTCAGAATACCCTCCGAATTAACGCTTGCCATCTGGATCACCCTGACTCGTTTCATCTTCATCTTGAACTGAAGTTCGAAGCACCACCCGGTCTACCCGTCACCACCCATTATGAGCGCATACAGAATTGATCTTTCTCTCTCCCTCTCTATCCTTCCATCTGAATGTTCGTGTGAGAAAAGGACGGAGATAGGGGCTGAAGTCACGTGATGGACCTCTTTTGCTACCCTTTTCTAACGCATGTGTTAAAATAGAAGGAGAGAGAGACGCAAAGACAAATTCCTGTACCCCCATGACCACCACGAATTTTATACGCTTTTGAGGAATAGCTGATGTGCTGTATCAACGGAGTTTACACAACCGATTACTCCTTGTGGATTGTAGTGCAGGTTATTTGATAGACAACAATTTAGTTCATCGTAACAACATGTTGGTTCCATTAAAATAGATTTGCCTGATTACAGCTAAAATTTACCTCGATTGTTTTTGTAAAGGGGTCTGTTGCACACTTCGGCTAAAAGTACCAATTTATATATAAAAAAAACCGTAAAAATGACAACGGCAGCATCAGAAAACACCAAAATTCATTAATAAACTCACAAATTATTGCGAAAAACACTAGACACTATTCACCCCTGTATCTTACCACCACATGCACGATATTTCGCGGGGTTATAGCGTGGCACATTCAAATGATCATGGTCAACTGTCATCACAGCTGACTTTATAGACCAATAAACAGTAAACACTGACGGCGGCCGGCGTTTGTTCGAATTCTTACATTTCAATATCCTCAATTCCTCAAGTCGCGTCGTCCATGTCGCAATAAGACCAATGTCATATTATAAATTATACAATTATTTGAAATCAATATGATTTATTAATTACTTCAAATTATGATAGATTAATGAACACATGTAATAACATAGAATAAAGATTACGGAATTGTTAGAGTTATAAGTTGACGCCAGGGGGAGCCACAGTAGCGCAGAGTTGCCTACTGCGCATGTCGCAATAAGACTAATGTCATATTATAAATTATACAATTATTGGAGATCAATATGCTTCATTAATTACTTCAAATTATGATAGATTAATGAACACATGTAATAACATAGAATAAAGATTACGAAATTGTTGGAGTTATAAGTTGACGCCAGGGGGAGCCACAGTAGCGCAGTGTTGCCTACTGCGAAATTCCATGCTATCACACTTTGGGATACGACTTAAAACGTGTGTCAGCTTCTCTGTTGATATATCTTGTTACAAATCAACTAGGCATGGAAATTTATAGAATGCTCTGATGACTATCATTGAAGTTAAGTTAACAACAATGACAAAATTTTGCTGTCTTTGAGCATCACTTGTTTGTGAGAAAAAATATCTCTATATGCACCAAAAGAAAATGATCTTTATAAGCACTCAACCTTCGCGGATATACCTAACTTGATATTTTCCGAGTCGAAGACAGTTACCTCGAATATGGCTGGGTGGGTAACTGGGTAAACAAGCTCTGCTCAAGTACAAATTCACTTCGCTGATTTTTCATAAAGGGCTCACAAATTACGTTGAATGGGTGCTGGGTGCTCGTACTTACCCGTAAGGATTCAAAAAAAGCGGAAGTAGCCAATCATAGCATGACAGTTTTGAAGATCAAATAATGTTGCAAAATGTACGGACAAATCTCCATTACTTAGTAAACCCTTTACTGCATTTTGGTACTCTCAACAAGCTTTACCAACAGAGATGCCGATACATATCATAAAAGTCCTATCCCAAAGTGTGACAGCATGGATAATCTGATTCTATTTTCTTTGCCTGATTTTTTTTTTTTTTTTTTTTTTTTTTTTTTTTTTTTTTTTACCTTGAATCAAAAATTAATTAATTTAGTGGAAATTGGTGTTAAACGAAAAGACAAGTGTTTTATTAGAGTGGCTCTGTGGACACAGGATTCTAATACAACTACCCAGGTGAGAAAATTTTGTCTGTTTCTGTTTTGAGTCATTTTCTTTAGCCTGCAAATCCTTCCGAAATACACATTTATATCAATTGCTATGTCCAGGCAGCTACTCTTGAACACTTGCACTTTTGTTTATAACAAATTTCAAATGTATCTGTAACCATTTTTTTTTTTTTTTTTTTTTATTTTTTTTTTTAAATTTAAAGGTTAAAAAAAGTGAGGCAAACAAACCGAGCCTGTGTGAAAAATGTCCATAAGAGATTTTCATCGTGGCTACCTCCTTGAAGTTTCAATATCACGTCCCACAAATCCTCTCTATCGCTATAGCTTGTTGGATACCCCCTTAAATAGGTCAATATTATAAGAAAATTGTCCCATAGGCCTGTTGAAAAAGTTTTATTTCGCCATTCATGACAACGTCGGATATAATACATTTTAGAGGACGCTCAATGTTTATTGGATGTGTTGGAATCCCTGCCGGCTTTAGAGTGGCCGTTGAGTCTCTGAAAGCGACGTATTTTATATCATACACGTTGAATATACGGGGTATGTAGATGCAGAAGTATTTTACGCTGTGCTGAATCATGAAATTGAAAATCGGTGGGAGGCAAAAATGATTCGGGAAAAGAAGAATGCTCATAAAATGGAAAATATGCTTATCCCTGAGCACGCGGACCCCCCCCCTTTCTCCCCCCCCGGGTTTTGGATTCTTCCTCCGATTCTTTTTTCCCCTCTCTCAAGCACTGCTTCGTTTTGGTCCGCGTGTATGTACATATATATGTGTATATAAAAAAAAGGAAATAAAAAGCTGTGAGTTTAGTTGTCAATAGCAAATAATGGATTTAAAACAAGCTCCATTAATATTGCCTTCCAGCCAATTTTGAGCAGCAAATACATTTCAACAAGTGGAAAGCTTCCAAAATATTTACATTCCAATTTATTCGACCCTGTTTTTTTATGCGGTTCGCGAAAGCTCTTTTTTTTCGATTTCACCTCGGAAAAATATTTACTCTGCGTCTTCTTCTGTTTTTATTGCATTCGCTCCCCCCCCCCCCCCACGCCACGTCCTGGTTTTTCCCGCTTCTCCCCCCTTCTACTTTCCTTCAATGTGGGTTTTGTATATTTTGTTTCCCCTACTTGCTCCACCTTGGCAGAACTTATTCCCCTTTATAAATTCGTCAATCTTTCCAACTAACCTCGTCCTCAATCATGCAGATTACCAATGATAAAAAGGCACCGATGTCGCTTAAGAGAACATGCAATGAATTCCGAAGAGAGCGGTTTCTTTGACGGTTCAAAACCTGTTGTGTCTCACACTATTCAAATCGGTCGATTCGGAGCCCCAGGTTATATATATTTAAATCTTTCCCAATAGGTTCGAGGGTCCGTAGACCAGCGACAGCTCGTGTCATTTGGCAAAGATGTTTATCCTCCATTTGAATCAATGCACAACCATCGATTCACTACATCGAAGCGCCGCTTTACTAACAAATCGATTGTTTCACATAGAATCAAATGGAGAGAAAACATTGTTGCCAAATTGCACGAGCTGCCACTGTCGTATAGATGCACAGTTTTCTATGATAAAAAAAAAAACAAGCAGGGAAAATTCCAACACGCAGGTGTTGGAAAAGCGTGCCACTAAAGTCTGAACAGCTTTAATGCTTTTGCTAGCAATGATAATTCATCAAAGAGGAACCACGTGAAATGGAGCTGATCTCGAGAAAATTGAGTCCAAAGTTGAAGAGCTAGCATTTAAACAAAAAACTCGGAATTACTTACGTTTTGATTTCATGCAACCACCCGTGTTATGTTTTTGCATTTCAACACCGGAAAAGTGGAATTTCCTATGCAGGAAAGGTACCTACTTAATTTTTAGCGTTTAAAGTGACTTAGTTTCTTTCTTCTTTTCGTTTGGCATAATCACGAAAACCGAATCTCTAAGAGAAACCAAACGGCAGAGTTGGTTTACACTGTCGATATTTTAAAATCCGTTAATCCGGACTCAAGTCCGTTCCCAATTCTATAAAAGGAACCGAGTCGGAGTTGGTTACTTCCGTGACTCGGATTAAGGTTTAAGAAAAAGGAACCAAGTTCTCATTTAATTACATCATATGGACAATGACTTCAATGGGGCTCACCAGCTCACTTTTACCTGGAATTTTGACGGGAAGTAGTTGTTATTGGAAGAAGCACTTGTTGCTTCGAGATTCAGTATTGCTAGGTCTATCAATCAATAACTCAATTTTATCAAAAATTTCACTCAGTTCTTTTGTGACAAGTGCTGTCCAATTGAGCTTCTTTGGTGAAAAATGATGAAAAAAATAAAAGATCAGATGTATCTAAAAGGAGATGAGTCAAAGGCGTTGTTTTTTTGTGTTTGTTTTTGTTTTTTGTTTTCAAAACTTTAAAGGGCTCTAGCTCAGAAGAGAAACATTTGCAGCACATATTCATGTAGGAAAATAAAGCCTTATATAGTTGTATGTTGACCCCAAAAATACACTCCATGAGTTTGGCACTTAAGTTTTGCAACACCCTATATTCTTGATATTTTGCTCCCCGCCACCCTTCACAGATCACAACATCTTGACCATACAAATTTTTAAAATCACAGTTTGACTGTAGAGATATTTTCTCCCCCCCCCTTTCAACGAAAAAGGGGAAAATGGATCGCCTGTCTTTGATGTTCGTCGTATGCGCGTGCGCAGATTGTTCGGCTTTACGACTGCCATTTTGGCTTTCTTTATAATGCGTTTTGTGGGTTTATTAATGGATTTTATGACTGTTTGATGCCGCCAATGTAATTTTCAGGCGATTTTACATAAAAATCAAAACTCTATAGCGCTGTAGCAAAAGTTTGCAACAAAGCCATTGAAAGCTGAAAAGAGAAAATTATTTGATAAGGCTCGATCTTTTTTACCCACATAAAGTATAGACAATAGATATGTCTAAATCCCTCCACCTTTTAAACGGCTTGTTCAGGGATCACAAATGAGGTTGCGCTCGTTTGAAGTTAAAAAGTGTCATTTTCGGAAAAGCCGTGATTCTAAATAATAAACAGTTTTTTTTTTCTTCTTCTTTTTTTCCGTTTTAGGTGCTGTCAGCACTTATGTATTGCGATTTTCACGATGTAGATATGTAATATACACAAATGGAACACTTGCGAATTCATGAAAAAATAATCCTTTAATATACAGAACTGACCATTTCAGGTGCCCTTTACACGTCAAGCATTCTAGGGGTATAGATTAGTAGGTGTGGAGGTTTAAGACGTTTGTGGATTTTAATTCCCCCTTCCCCATTTATTTTGTTGAAAAGTATCGAAAGTTTACAGTTAAAACTAAGCCATTATTCATTATAACGCATTGTATTATTATTTTTTTTTTTTCTGTTGCCGTCGGTCGATATCATTTTTCGTGTTGCAAAAGCAAAGTTCCATATGGACCTATAATTTCCAAAATTTGAAGAAGCTTCCAGTAAAAAATACTGTACACGCGAGAAACTTTTTAGGATAGGTAAATAAGTTATTCCAGAGTCAATTCCATAGCCGCAGCGAGGAGGCTGTCCAGGGGTGGAAGACACGTGACAGCCCCTCTCACTTTTTAGAGCTATTAATGCGAATTTTCCCCCCCCTCCCTTTGTCTGGATTTTAAAAATTTTTTCAACAAAACGCCCAAAATTTCCTCAAAAATCCCTTGATTGCATAGACGCTCATAAAGGGGTTTTCAATTTGCCGATCCCCAGAATTTCAAATGTTTCCAATGACAAGACCTGTTTAGTGTGACGTCATGAAAAAAATTGGTTCCAAAAAAAGGCTCCGCCTCACTCGCGCTCTCGTGCGTTTTCCCATATGAAACACGATCCAAATTTTCAAATACAAGTGCTAGTAAACAACATGTTCTTTGCACCACTTATGTTTATCACACCATTGGGTTCCACGTCCCTTATAAAAATTTCCGATTGTTTCAATGAATTTTCCGATATGATATATATTCCCGCGCTTTATTTCCCATAAAAATAATCGAAATTTTATAGAGACAATCGGTATTCGTGTAGATTCAAGCGCGCTGACTATCGCAACGATAGGTCTCATGATTGAAATAAGGCGAAATCATCTGTGGTTCTATTCTTACAGTTTTAACAGCCACTTTTTTCTCAGTGATAAAATAAGAGCCCGCTACCACAAACTTTTTGAAACATCGCGCATCAATGCACAATCACAGTTATATCGAAGAAAGTCCTATGTTTTGTCCTTGTCACACTCACAGTTTCTCATGAGCACAAAATTCTAGGATATAGGCTCATCAGCACCATCACGACATGTGTTATACCTCGAACAATAGCTTCGATACGAAGAGAAGTTGGAATGATTGAGTGTCATGGCGGTGATACTCCCTTAAGAGACCGTGAGTAAGACGAGGACAAAACGTAGAACATCTTTCGGTATAACTGTGATTGTAAATTCGCTTGTGATCTTTTAGGAATTATGTTAGAGCGAAAAGATACTTTAAAATACGTGGAATCTAATGGTGCAATAAAATTTGAGAAAACTGTTCTTTAACTAGCATGACTTTGCGTTCGAAAATTTGGATCTGATTTCTTATAGGTAAATCAACGAGAGTGAGAGATAGAGCATTTGTTTGGAACCAATACTGATCGTGACGTCATCACTAAACAGGTCTACTTAAGGATATGAATGAGTCCCTCTCTTTTCTATACCCCTCCCGCTCTTCATCAATACCTCGCCGTCACTCTTTTCGAAACCCTCGTCAAACCGATTTTGACACATTTATGGCGCGGCCCGACCGCTTAATGCACCGTGAAGAAATCTTGTAACCGATGGAGCCCAAAGGCGAGGGGCAAAGAGGGTTCCTGCGGGAGATGTTCCCACCCCCCTCCTGCCTTGGAATTTTGACTCATAGGTTGGCACAAATGACTTGGGTTGCTGGACCTGTATGGAATTCTCGTTCAAAGGAATTCGACTTTGACGCTTAATAACTTATTGAAATTAACAGGAATACCGAATCTTTTACAATTTTAAGAAAATAGACGCTGAGACCTCCTGGATTGCAGCAATAAATGAACGATTAATGAAACCAGTTTTAAGAAAACACGTTTTTAATTTTTCAAACCTTTCCCGCCAAGGTTTTGCCATAAGCAAAGCATGCAACCTATATATTAGATATGAAAATGAAAACAAAAAGCGTACCGTATATATACGGCACGCTTAATAAATAAATAAATAAATAAATAAAACTTCTCCGTTCGTCAATCCTTTATATAACACATTAAGCTGTCTCACGTTATACTTTCAATAATCAATATTGATCTAACTAACCACATTAAATTAATTTTTTTTTTATCGATAACTGCTTGCGATCTATCGATCATTGCAACCGCAGTAACAAATGCGATTTTAGTGATGACATCAGCCAGTGAAAATGTTTGTTGAGCGCTCCAAACTATCTCTCTCACTCACTCACACGTGACCCTTATACTCAGCTATCTGCTACTCACTCTCATCCGAAAACGCTTTTGAACCAGAAATACCAACGACTTTGCATATTCGATCAAGCGATATCCCGGTCACGTGTGCAATCTTAAAGATCATGTTTCAAAGTAGCAATCGTAGGGACTTTACAAGACGGTTTCCATAAATTTGGTTTTCATGGAAAATGAGAGCGGCGGAGTAACGTTTTTTATGATACGCTCCGCAAAGTAAATGATTTGTCGTGGTCAAAGCGAGTAGGAGATGAGGCGGAGCGAGAGAAAAAGAGTGAAAGTGAGAGAGAAAGAGAAAGAGAAAAATATTGAGAGTGGAAGTGACAGAGAGAAATAGATTGAGAGAGAGAGAGAGAGAGAGAGAGAGAGAGAGAGAGAGAGAGAGAGAGAGAGAGAGAGAGAGAGAGAGAGAGAGAGAGAGAGAGATGGGGGGGGGGTTTATTTAAGACGCAAATACCAAACAGAATACTTAAAAGAACGATTACATACAGAAAAAAATCTAAAAAATACAAATTATATTAGTATTTGCGTCCAAGAGGCAGAATTAAGACTGATCAGTCTTCTCTTCCATTCTGCCTCTTGGCTCTCAGGAACTGTGACTAAGATACACAAATTGAACAAATTTGTGAGAGAGAGAGAGAGAGAGAGAGAGAGAGAGAGAGAGAGAGAGAGAGAGATTGAGAGAGAGAGAGAGAAAAGAGTGAGAGTGAGAGAGAGAGAGAAAGAGAAAGAGAAAAATATTGAGAGTGGGAGCGACAGAGAGAAATAGATTGAGAGAGAGAGAGAGAGAGAGAGAGAGAGAGAGAGAGAGAGAGAGAGAGAGAGAGAGAGAGAGAGATTGAGAGAGAGAGAGAGAGAGAGAGAGAGAGAGAGAGAAAAGAGTGAGAGTGAGAGAAAAAGAGAAAGAGAAAGAGAAAAATATTGAGAGTGGGAGCGACAGAGAGAAATAGATTGAGAGAGAGAGAGAGAGAGAGAGAGAGAGAGAGAGAGAGAGAGAGAGAGAGAGAGAGAGAGAGAGAGAAAAAAAAAAAAGATTGAGAGAGAGGGAGGAAGGGGGAGAGATAGAGAGAGATGTAGGGAGAGAGATATATATAGGGAGAGAGAGAGAGAGAGAAGGAGGGAAGGGAGGAAGGGATCAGAGAAAAGAAAGGACCTCTCAACGACTCAAACTTTCTTTATGTTCGTAATCGCTTGAGAAAGTTAAAATTTTATCGTCCGAACTTGGCTAAACACACATTTCTTTTACCCCGGTCATTTGGTATCGTATCATCGTTCAGAACATTGCTACGTTTGACTTGTCTTAAGTTGGAACAACGTTCGATCTGACGACGATTGTGAATTCTTAAATTTATATTGTGAATGGAGGTCTTGCACTAATTAGGATTTTGCTGTAAGCAAATAGCTAGACTTTCTGATTTGATGTAAAATGCAGCAAAAATAACGACGAGGCTTTAAAAAAAAAAAAATCTGAACTCATTCCTCTCGGAGGCGAGTTGTCTCTGATTGCTATATTCGAAGAGAAATCTTAAATCAGCACAAAACGGGTATCAAATCAAAATGTTTAAAATGAGAATACTCAGGAGTCAGGGCTCTGATGGGTCTCTTGCGTACTTTTGCTGCAACAATATACAGGGGCGTCATTTCAAGTTCGGCTTGGGGGGGGGGGGGGGGGCAAAAAATCTTATGACTTTTTTTTTTTTTTTGCTCATCAATATAATTTTAGAGCCAAAGAACGGTCTTTTGGGGGCAATAATCGGATGACTTTTTTTTTTTTTTGCTCATTAATATAATTCGTGCCAGTTTTTGAGCCTGACTTCAAATCCTTGGGGGGGGGGGCAATTGCCCCCCCAGCCCCTCCCCTAAATGACGCCCATGACAATATAAACACTTGATTATTGACTAAAATTCGGCGAAAATAGCAATCGATTGCACTCATTAAACGTTCAAAAATCACTCATTTACTCAAGAAATTACTTCAATTTTAAACAGTCCTCGCTGCACAAGACACTATTATACAGGCATACTACTATACATATAGACGGAACCTTCGTGTACATGTAAACGAATTCGACTTCGTAACTACAAAATTATGGAATTTCCTTCTAAATACATGAAATATTGGCTGCATTTGCTGTCTGGTCTTTTTTGGCCAAACAAATGTTAGAAAATATAAAAAGAATGTAGCTGTTGCAAACTTTTGCTACAGGCTTATTAATAATTGAGAATGGGGTAACACCCTATAAAAATGACAATAAGCGCACTAAAAAATCACGAAATCCACTCCCAAACTCATAAAAATACCTTCAAACGCGAGACCGTAATGACGGTGATTACTGTATTTTACGTTATGGGTTTGTTTCCCTATCTCAATAAGCTCCATACTCGCGATGTGTTCTCTCGACACCACACAAGAGGAAGAAGAAGCATTTATACAATTTGCATAAAATTTAGGTGGTAGTCAACGCCATCACGGTCTCGCGTTTGAAATCATTTTCTGAGTTTTGAAATGGGATAGTGTAATTTTTAAGTGCGATTATTGTCATTTCTACAGAGATGTACCCCAAAATCAACTATCAATAACAGGGCTGCCGTTTTTCGTATAATTAATGCTATAATTCAATTCACGGACGATTTCATTGGTTGAGAAAAGATTACACAGTTCAGTTCAGAGTTTTTTCTTTGTTTTTTTGTTTTTTCTTTGTACAATTTCACCAGGTATTAGCAGATTCGTACATACAAATTTCAGACTGACTTACCAGTCTTTACAATTTTAGATGTATCGTATCGGTAATACATAGTAACATCCACTTTTATCAATGATAAATAAATGAAAATAAAAATAAAACAAAAATGGTGAGGAACATTGAATAATAATGAACAAATAATTAAATAAATAGACAAAACTAGAAAGGACCAGTTCAGTGTATTACTGTAATGAACGAAAATACTCGCATCAGTAATATTTTCTCAACTGGTGCGGTGGAGTCGTCGATGGCTTTAAAAAACTTGCGAATATTTTAATTAATTAACCGATGAGTTTCCACCGATTAAGGGAAGATTACAGAACAGAGTATTTTCTCAACTGATGCGGTGGAGTCGTTGATGGCTTTAAAAAACTTGCGGATATTTTAATTAATTAATTAATTAACCGAGTTTCCACCGATTAAGGGAAGATTACAGAACAGAGTATTTTCGTGCATTACAGTCATACACTGAAACTGAACTGAACTGCGTGTAATCTTTTCTCAACCGGTGGAATCATGGTGAATTAAAAAATGTCATTAATTATACCCAAAACGGCGCAGCTCTGATTAATTAGCCTGTATCAAAAGTTTGCAGTAGCTCCATTATATATTTGTATGCATCTAAACGAAACATTAAAATGTTTGTAAGTTCTGTTGACGTTTACACACAAGCGGCGGCTCCATCTACGAATGTGTACGTCAGTGATAATAACGTCTAGTGTAGCGTGGGTTGTTTAAAATGGAAGTGATTTTCCGAGTTAATGAGTGGATTTGGAAAGTTTTTAATGAGCGCATCGTTATTTTCGCCGAATTTTAGACTGAGAGAAATCACTTCTTTAAAAACAAGGAAACACGTTTACTTGTGACAGTTTTCCTTGCGCGAAGTAAAAATCTGTTGCATGAAGGAGAATCACTGTCACAACAAGGAATGTTTCACTATTGTATTAGCAGAAATTTTCCTTGGGTTAAAGGAATTTCCCCTTAGTCAATATTTCCCTGTGCAGTTTCTTCAACACTAACGAAATACACACCTTGTATTAAAAACCGAATGGGCCTCTTGAAAAAATTTTCTACAAGGGATTGAAGAGTTAATTCTTGCACAAGAACTTGTAAAAATTACGACGAACACACTAAAATCGCACAAACACTATCAGAATCGGGCTTAATAGCGGAGAGACGCAAGTATTATGGGAGATTCCTATCTAAGTTGAGACATACTTTTGCGTTTTTCGGAGAGAAAGTGGCAAATTAGACAGGGAACTCCCATAATACCTGCGTTGAGCCGCCATTAAGATCTTGCCGTTATAGCAGTTATGTGAGTTTATTACTAAATTTTAGACTTTCTTACAACTAGTGTGATTTTCCTGATTTTCGCTGGTTTTCACATAAGCGGCCCGCTAAGGCCATGGACATGTTTTGGTGACCATCGTTAAAAGTCTCGTTTTATAAAGGCTATTTATGAGTAACCTTTAAAAAACGGACACTATAACGATGGTTACCGTAGCAACGGCTAAATTTACAATATTCGACCAATAGAATCACTCATACACGCAGTCTTAGCAAAAGTTTGCCAGAGCCCCATATTCTCTCAGTGCATGTATAGTTGTATGTCGGTGATGATAACGTCTATTGTAGCGCGGGTTGTTTAA
Source organism: Trialeurodes vaporariorum (assembly GCA_011764245.1). NCBI lineage: Eukaryota > Metazoa > Arthropoda > Insecta > Hemiptera > Aleyrodidae > Trialeurodes > Trialeurodes vaporariorum. The sequence continues at coordinate 17,869,582 of VMOF01000320.1, forward strand.
AATGGAAGTAATTTTCTGAGTTATTGAGTGGATTTTGAAAGTTTTTAATGGGAGCATCGTTATTCTCGCCGAATTTTACGTTAGAATCAATGAGTAATTTTGCTGTAGCATTTAAGTACGCAACAGACCCATTCTATCCGGATCAAACCACATTCTATAAACCCCCGGGCGCCCATTCCTTTGGAGTCAGCTTTTCCACAGATGTAGCTTTATCAGCCTCCTGTAGATGATGCAAATCGCTGCAGCTTTATCAGCACCCTGTAGATGATGCAAATCGCTAAGTGGGAGGCTCGATACAAGTTGGCACTCAAGAGCGGATTGTCTGTAGACGCGATCATGGGTAAGAGGAGTTGTGGTCGAGGGAACGGGAGGAGAGAGAGAGAGAGAGAGAGAGAGAGGAGAGAGAGAGAGAGAGAGAGAGAGAGAGAGAAGAGAAAAAGGGGGAAGGCGAGAAAATGAAGGAGACTGCAAGCAGACAAGCGCCACAGGCTATCTCGGTTGAGAGCCGAAATAAGTGGTTTCACACTTAATAGCCAATTGAGACCTAAAGATGCTTGAAAACGATTAATCGTCTCCGAGGAGAGAAAAAAAAGGAGGGGAAAAGAAAATATTTCCGTTTCTAAAATTTTTCAAACCCTTTCTCCGGTTCACCAATTTGCATAAATGCAGAGAGAGATTTGTTATTTATCCTTTTTTTCCACCCCTTTCCTTTTCGGGGTCGACTCTCATTATCATTTCGCTTGTACTCTCTCTCTCTCTCTCTCTCTCTCTCTCTCTCTCTCTCTCTCTCTCTCTCTCTCTCTCCTCTCTCTCTCTCTCTCTCTCTCTCTCTCTCTCTCTCTCTCTCTCTCTCTCTCTCTCTCTCTCTCTCTCTCTCTCTCTCTCTCTCTCTCTCTCTCTCTCTCTCTCTCTCTCTCTCTCTCTCTCTCTCTCTCTCTCTCTCTGTCTCTCTCTTTTTGCGATTGACCGTTTGCAATGAAGATCATTGTTGCCAAATTTAGGACTGATGAAGCATCAATGTGTTTGTTGCAACGAGTTATACTTGTAGACTATATACGTGTTACAAGTCCTATCCCAAAGTGTGACGGCATGGACAATCTGATCCTTGTACGTGTGCACTTTATTTTATGACCTTCAAATCAAAAATTGTAATTAATTCAGTTGAAATTGGTTTTAAATGAAAGTGCAAGCGTATTGTAGATAGTGGTTATCCGGACACAAAATTCCAATATACAACTATCCAGGTGAGAAAACTTTGCTTGTCCCTGTCATCAGTTATTTTTTCTACCGAGCAAATACTTCCAAAAGAAACAGTTTATATCGATTTCTGTGTCCAGAGATAGCTACTCTAAATCACTTGCACTTTTGCTTGGCCCCAATTTCAAATGGATTGGTCACACATTTTTTTTTTTTTTTTTTTTTTTTTTTAATTTTTAAGGTGAAAAAAGTGAGTAAAAAACCGAGCCTGTGTGAAAATGTCCATTAGAGATTTCCATCATGCTGCCTCCGTGCTATTGAATTGCTCGTAGCAAAAGTTAGCGGGAGCCCCATCAGTGGCGGAGCGTGAAATTTGGCAACAATGTATTCCCCTTATTTAAATTCACCAAAAAAGTTGAACGCTTCAGTCATCGGCGATGACCAGGCATTTCGACCTTTCTACGCACGCCTCGCTGCTGAGCCCCATTGCAGGGCTGCCGTTTTGCGTATAATCAATGCTATTTTTTTATTTACCGATGATTCCACCGGTTGAGAAAAGATTACACAGTTCAGTTCAGTATATGACTGTAATGCACGAAAATACTCGCATCTGTAATCTTTCCTTAATCGGTGGAAACTCCGTTGATTAGTTAAAATATCCGCAAGTTTTTTAAAGTCATCGACAACTTCACCGGTTGAGAAAAGATTACAGATGCGAGTATTTTAGTTTATTACAGTCATTCTCTGAACTGAACTGTGTAATCTTTTCTGAACCGGTGGAATCATCGGTGAATTGAAAAATAGCATTGATTATACGCAAAACGGCAGCCCTGCCCCATTGCTTCCTTACCTTAATTTTTTTTTTTTTTCTATAATGGGTCTGTTGCATACTTTTGCTACAACAATATAGAACCTTGATTCTTATGTAAAATTCGGCGAAAATTATAACGCGCACATTAAAAACGTTAAAAATCCACTCAATAACTCAGGAAATCACTTCAATTTCAAACAGCCCGCGCTACACTAGACACTATTTGCACTGGTATACTACTGCGTAGACGGAACCACCGTGCATAAGTGAACAACATCGTAACTACAAAATGATGGAATATCCTTCTAAATATATGGCAATATATGGGTATTGGCTGCATTTGCTGTCTGGTCTTCTCGATTTATCAAAAATTACAAAATAAATATAAGAAATGCACGCATATAATCGAAACATTCAAATGTTTGTAAGTTCTGTTCATGTTTACAAAAACGAGATGGCTCCATCTATGTAGTTATAAGTCGGTGATATAGTGTCTAGTGTAGCGCGGGTTGTTTGAAATGGAAGGTATTTCCTGATCTAATGAGTGGATTTTGAAAGTTTTTAATGTGCGCATCGTTATTTTCGCCGAATTTTACGTTAGAAACAATGAGTTATATTGATGTAGCTAAAGTACGCAACAGACCCATTACTTTGAATTTGTGGAAAATTTACGAGTCTGAATTGGCAACGATGGGTCTCGGTGCAGTCTCATTGTTGAAGCGTCGAAAAAATTGCCGTCGGAAAAGTTTCACCCGCGTCTAACTTACGTTAATTCTCTGTCTTCGCTCTTAATTGCTTTTTTAAGCTCCCGCAATGCAAATAGGCACTAATTTGAATAAGTCAAGTTAATTTTCTTCGTTAATTTCTCAGCGTGACGGGACGAGACGGAAAGGATCCTCCTTCCAGTCGCGGTCTTTTTTTTTACTTTTTATTGCATTCAAAGACCCGCTTTCCTTTGATTCTCCTACCTGCTGCGATGCTCCTATACTGATTTGACAAGGAGGGATTAGAAATGGTAATTAGAGAATAGGACGGTTGTAAGGGTCTGATATCGGGTGTTTTTTTTTTTTTTTTTTTTTTTTTTTTTTTTTTTTTTTTTTCGAGAAAGTGTTTGCATTTGATGAGCTCAGAACATCAGAAATTACTTTGGTTTTTTTCCCCAAAAGTCCCGGCCGAAAGGCAGGGCATTCGCCATTCTCTATACTTCAAGTCATCTTGAGCTGTAGGTGCTGCGTCGTAGTGTGAGTAATTTACCTTTCCCCCTTTTTATTGGGTAGGGCCTTTAAGGTGATTCTATGGCACACTCCCGGAGATTTGAATCCGATAGATGGCGTTACTTGTAGCTGGCTCCAAAAATAGCCTTTTTTGGACGTTTTTCGGCTGTTTTCTCTTAACAGACGAATAATAGACGCAAAATCGGATTTTCAGCACCTGCGTAATTTTCTGCTTGATTTTTTGAGCAATAAACGGGCCAAATTGGTTCAGAAATAAAGACGTATTTATGCAAGGAAAAAATCGTATGTAATTTGAAGTTGTATCAGTAAAGATTACAGGTGAGACCAAAACCTGTAATCTTTACTCATACAACTCCAAATTACACATGATTTTTCCTTGCATAAATACGTCTTTATTTCTGAACCAATTTGGCCTGTTTATGGCTCAAAAAATACTTTTCTACTCTTAAACTCAATAAACGCTTTTATTTGCGAGGTCGTAATGGTGGCCGAGGACAATGACAATGGGAGATTCCTATCTTAATTTCATCACTCTTTCTATGCTGACAAGGATGGCTCGCAGAATAATTAGTCATCAGAGTGATGATCCACATCCGAAGAATGGTACCGCAAAACCCAGTGACACCGGTGTCAAATGAAAGTCGCGTCTCTTATTGGTCACTTCTTGATTGAATATCAGTTAGAGTCCCTTGATGGAAATATTGTGTAGGGAGTACCGACACGAGCTCAACGAGTTGTGATTGGTCGTTAGTTTTAGGCTCTCACGGAGTCGAGCAGGAGTCGACGACATCGAAGGCTCCACACGAAGGAGTCGATTCGTTGAGGAACACACGGGAACGGACCGGAATGCCGGCAAATCCGCCTGTCCACCACTGGTCCACTGTCGAACTTAACCTTCGAATTCGTTCAGGCGATCGACTAAATCGACTCCTGTCAAAATGCATAAAGCGTCGTGTCGGTACTCCCTATACAATATTTCCATCAAGGGACTCTAATATCAGTATATTGTTTGATGGGAATCTCCCATTATTACCACCCTAAGCCACCATCACGCTCGCGTGAATAAAAGCGTTTTTTGAGTTTACGAGTGGATTTCGGAAGTTTTTAGTGCTGCCATCGTTATTTTTGGAGGTTTTTACACCAGTATCGACTATAAAAGCGCTTATAGAAAAAGTGTGCAACAGCCCCATTGGAAGATTTTTTGCATCTTTATACTTGTAAATCTCCAAAACCGGGACTCTTGGGAAAAAACCAAAGGCATCGTTGTTCTCAGCTCATCAATTACCATCATTTTTTTTTTTTTTTTATAAAAAACACAACATTTCAGAGCCTTGCAACTGCCCCATTGTTGAGATTACATTGCAGCCGCAGGACTTTCCAACTATCCCGTTATTTTCGCGCACGTGGCATAAAACAGTATGTGTCGGCGGAGAATGGGGAGGGGGAGGGGGGAGGGGGAGGGGGAGGGGGAGGGGGAGGGGGAGGGTGCGGTTGGAGATTTACGACCTTTCACACCACCGCGCCACTCGCCGTCTTCTTTGGGTTGGAATTAACTTTTTTCCTCGAATCACTTTCCTCCGCGCTTCGATATCCGCACGATTCGAGGCACTTATGCGTTCGAATAAACCTTGCGTGATGAGTTTGCATCTCGTTATAGCAAGCAGCTTTCCAAATAAGAAGAAGCCTGGTTTTGGCACTCGCATAATGCATCGGGAAGGAGATACTCGAAACTCGAGAACACCTTGGAATATGCATTAATCGAACCTCAGGTGTGATCATAGTCCCCTTCCATTAATGGGGCTCTCTCGATATAACTTTTACTCTAAGCGATTGAATAGTTAGTTCTTGAGAAAAATCCAGCTAAAACTACGATGAGTGTACAAAAAAATCACGAAATTCACATCCATTTTGGTAAATTATTAATCGATTGTCATCAAAATTGGTCTCGCAGGTTGTTTAATCGCGCCTATTTTTCACTTTTGGGGTCAAAAATTGTTCAAAACCACTTTAAAAAGTGGGTCAGTGCAGTGAGATTCCCCCCCCCCCACAAAAAAATTGCCTTAACATTAACTCAAGCACGGGCTTTAGCTCAAGAAATGAAAAAGAAATGAAAAAATCGATGGATACATGTCCGAGATACCCTGGTAAAAATAATCAGCTAAATGTCATCATGTTGACAGCGAGAAGATTTGAGACCTGACATCATCATGATGATGTCATGATGATTTCAGGTCTCAAATGTCATGCTAAATGTCAACATGATGACAGCTGATTATTTTTACCAGCTGGTATACCGGAAAGTCGGTTTTTAGGGGGAACTTTGAGGAGCCATGCCTTGGTAACTTTTCGTATACTCAACCCACCATTTTTCACTAATTATTAATCAGGTCCCCACGAAGATTAATCTGAGGCATATTTGGTCGAGAATTTCAAGGGTCTAAAAAAAGGCTAAAAAAGGCATTTTTTCTTAGGAAGGTTTTAATTTCTGGGAAAAGACCTTCGGCGAATTGTGATTGTATGTAACTCAACTGCAAAACATCTTCACACGGCATAAATCAGTACGCAAAGGTCAGTCTTGCTCGAAAAGTATTCAGAGAGTATTCATAGATTATTATTAATAAATGTTAAATTCCAAGATTTCTCAACATAAATAAAAATGTTCACACGTGTCTGACGAAAAGTCGCTATCCGGATGTGTTTGAACTGTAGACTTTTAGCGCGTGCTTGCTTCAAATCTCTTCTTTTATATGTATATATTTATTATATATATTTATTTATACATTTATTTTATTTTTTTTTTTTTTTTTATTTTTATTTTTTATTTTTTTTATTTTATTTTATGGCTGTATAGTATATAAATATCCATGCTATTTTGTCCCCACTTGGTCGATTGAGTGAGGAATTACTATATTTTTCGAATAATGTTCAAGCTCCTTTCAAAACGAGCATATAGTTTATGTTTTGCGCTCCACTTCAGGATAAATTATTTATTCGAATGCTTTGCAGAAGTAGGTGGAAGAGAGGAGAGGAGAAAAGATGAAAAATAGGGATGTCTCAATGGAAAGAGGAACGGAGGGGGGAAAGGGGGCAAACATCAGAGTCGCTCCATGTCCTGCACATTGTACACGGTTGCCAGAGTGATACTCGGGAGTCGTCGAAAATATTTTTTTAAGGTGATGCTTCAGCGTTTAGTGCCGATTTCTACCACCAGCGCGCTAGCGTATATATTAATGTCCAATTACAGGCCGAAAGTAATTTATATTTAAGAAAACGGAGTGTCAGTTACTCTAGTTAATCGTCTGAAGAACGTTTCTGCAAAATATCTCATCAATGACTTCAAAAATAAGGCTGAAAGTACCAAAAAATGAAATATCGCATTTCGATACAAGAATCGATTTGTGATATTACATTTCTTGGTACTTTCAGCCTTATTTTTGAAGTCATTGATGAGATATTTTGCAGAGACGTTCTTCAGACGATTATCTAGTAACTGGCACTCCATTTTCTTAAGTATAAATTACTTAGGCCTATAATTTGACTTTAATCAAACGGTAGCGCTCTGGTGACAGGAATCGACAGTAAATGCTAAAGCACCTTAATTGCTTACAACAAAATCTTTGCAACAGTCCCATGACGTCTCAAAAATCCCTTCCATGGTTCTAGCTCGTTTAGCTTTTGTTTAGTTAAAATAAAGGAATAGTTTAGTTTAGTTTATTTATTAGTACATTCGGGCTTCATGTAAATGGCCATCGTACAAGTCAAATGTAAACAGAGTTCTACATACAATATATAATTAAATAGTAAACAATAACAATAAATATATATATATATATTGATGAAAATAATCGGTTCAAAATTAAATATACTACAGAAATGGGAGGATGGGTCATATATCTTGCTTCTCTACTTACGGGGTCAATGAGTTCCTCAACATGACAAAAGGCCCTAGAAATTTAAAAAAAAAAAAAAAAAATCGAGATCTCTTAGGAACAAACTGAATTGAGAAATGTTGAAAAGGTCGCGATCCTTTAGGTCGTTGATTGGAATTAAGAGAAACAAGTCAAATTATGTACGAATATTTACGGGTTGGCACCCAAGGATTTTTTTTGAGCTACCCTTACTTACATTTTTTTTTTTTTTAGAGTGAGCTGAAATGTGAGCCTGAATGATTATAAGCGAATTTTTGCTATCGAATATCATTCACCGTCGTATGATATTCGATGGATTTGCATTTTCTTTTGATGATATTGGATTGTCTCGTTGATCTCACCGGAGACCTTTGAATTCCAACAATTGGAAATTTCGAATTCACCTCCGGAGGTAGATTTGATTTCGAATCGTTGCAACCGGTGTCAGAAACCTCACCTTCTATCCTTTTTACTCCTTCCACCACGATAATTTTGGAAACGACAAACTTTTCGAATACAGTAAACTGTATTCGAAAAGAATAAATCTACAGAATAAATCTACAGATCATGCGTAGAAGTCATTTTCCTATGAGACAAACATAATTTTATCTTCGAAAACGCTAGGTTTTTTTTTTTTTTTTTTTTTGTTAAACATATGGCCGTGTCATTCAGAACTGATTTAGAGGTTATGTTATCAAATATTATCATCGCAGTATTCATTTTCGCGAATATATCATTCAAAAGTTCATTCTCGACTCTCATTATGGCTAGATTTTTCACCGATCAGCGACATCAGTTAGCAATAATCAATTATTGAAGTGAATGATATTTATTTGCTTTATAAAAAGCGTTTTCCATGGTCAAAAAGAAAGGCAACCGATTACACACCGGTTGTAATAGCACAAATCTTGCAATACGCAGGAGTACGAGTAACAAGGAATTGATGAAAGATCGTTTCCGGTGAAAGCAGGAAACAGCGAATGAGGGCGCGAAGTTTTGTAGAACGCTTATAAACCGATAGACTTTATACTCTCGTCGTTAACGGACATGCAACATAAAACAATTTGGCAAGAGTCACGGAGAAGAAACAAAAGGGGATTGGGTACGAGATAAACGGCCCAATTTTCTGCATCGTTCACAGTTTTTGTTTGACAAGCATAACTTTAGGTGTGTCGTCAAAAATACGGACAATCGAGCATGTAGCGTTTTTTTTTTTTTTTTTTTTTTTTTTGAAAGTTTAAGTGAATTTTTAGTTTCCAAATATATAACAGCCAAAACCAGAAGAGAGAAGAAGAAGGAGCGATGAAAGAAAGAAGAAGTCCATCCATGTCCTTCCGAGATGACTATAGATTTGAGATCTTCAAATCTCGTCGTCTCGGCCGGGATTCGAACCCGGGACCTCTGGACTAACCTATAATAGGGCTCTTGCAAACTTTTGTTATGAGCAAGTGACTAGTCCAATGTGATGCAAAAACCAGCGAAAATCACGAAAATCACAATGAGAGAGTCTAAAGTTCAGCAATAAACTCACATAACTGCTATAACGGCAAGTTTGTAATGGCGGCTCAACGCAGGTATCATGGGGGATCCCTGTCTATTATGTATCACTTCCTCTATGGAAACAAACACAGAGATATCTCAATTTACTACTCAATTTTTTTTAATACTCTCAATTTAGAGGAATCTTCCATGATACCTGCGTCTCTTCGCCATTAAGCCCGATTCTGAGAGTGAATTTCGTGATATTTTAGTGTGCTCATCGTCATTTTTACAGGTTTTTACGCAAGAATCAACTCTTCAATGGAGCTGTTGCAAACTTTTGCTACAGACTTATTAATGGTTGATAATGGGGTAATACCCAGTAAAAATAACGATTAGCGCACTAAAAAATCACGAAATCCACTCCTAAACTCACAAAATGCTTTTAAATGCGAGACCGTAATGGCGGCCGAGGCCGCGGTTTTCTTATGGCAATTGTATGCTTCTTCTTCTTCTTGTGTGGTGTTGCGAGAACACCTCGTGTAGATGGCGCTGATTGAAGATAGGGAGCCCCGATGAAAACCGCGGCCCCGGCCGCCATTACGGTCTCGCGTTTAAAAGCATTTTGTGAGTTTAGGAGTGGATTTCGTGATTTTTTAGTGTGCTAATCGTTATTTTTACAGGGTATTATCCCATATTCAACTATTAATAAGCCTGTAGCAAAAGTTTGTAACAGCTCCATTCCCTGTAGCAAAAGTTTGCAAGAGCCCCATTGGCAACACTGGGGGGATACGAACGTCCTCAAATCGAGCCCCTCATTCAAAAATAAACTGTTTCTATCTCTGAATTCAAATCTATCAGGAGTGGATGAGGGTCGAGGATGCGATGAATCTCAAAAAGGAACGAGATTTCGATGAAGGAGAAAAAAATGAAAAACAAAAATAATATGTACCAAAAAAAAAAAAAAAAAAGCAAGAAGGAGCAACGAACCCGCGCTTTTAATCCGGCAACATTTGTCTCTTCACTCGACGTGCTCAGCTCGACTCGACTTAGTTCTACTTTAAAGGAAGAGGAGAGATAAATAAAAAAAAAAATAAAAAATGAAAAAAGGAAGAAGAAAAATATGCCTCCTCGATAACTGCTTGAGTATTTTCCGAGCTTGGTCCCGGGACCGATGACTGGTGAGCCTTTCGGGTCCGGGTTCTCATCGGAGTCGCAGAGATATTATGATTTTCCATCAAAGCCCGCGCCACCGTTTCCTTTTCACACCTCGCCCACCTCCGCGCGTCGTACCACGCTCAGCTTCTACTCCTACAGAGTGCTGCAAAAGTTATTATCATCGCCTCATCCTCACTTCTTGCGATTGGGCCCTCAAAAGCTCAAAAGAGCTCTCGAAATTTCACGGGGTTTATAACAAAGACATTAAATCATATAGTCGGAGTGCGCATAACAAGATCCTTGAAGCAAACTTGCGGTACTTCGCATGTTTACCAAAAATGCTCACCAGTCATCAGCCTGCTCAGCGTTTGCATCAAAACTTAAATTGATGATCTTTTTTAGGTATAATCTTTGGTAAAACTGGTGACAAAAAAACCGACGCCATTTTGAAGGTGAATAAAAACTGCATACTATTTCCGATTTCGTAAGTTATTTGAAGCTTTTTCTGGTCTTACCATACTATTGTCAAAATGATAGTCATTAAATAGTGTTTCACCCATCTTCGATCTCGATTTTTATAAAGTAGTAAGTTTGGATGAAGAGGTTATGTTCGTTTGTTTTTCACCAGTTGAAGGTTCCTCCCCTAATTTCGAAGAGTAAACTCGCCCGTCTACCTGCTGTAGTGTAGAGTCCCTATATACTATGAGAGTTGCGCCATTGCTGAATCCATTTATGATTGGCTCTCAGATTTAGGCTGTCAAGAAAGCTCCAAGAGGCAAAATGCAAATGGCGGAGGGTTTGTTTACTTTTCGCGAACTCGCTTTCATTACACATTTAAAGTAACAGTGACCGCGGTAATTTTTGTGAATTTATCCTCTGCTTGAATCTTATTACGGAGAACATTATCTCTTTCAATAACGACCGTTATTGTCGAGAATCTGAACCTAGCATATAAGAGATAGCGAAATAATGGCAACAGCGCAGAGGCATCAAATGGCCATCCGCCATTTGCAATTTGCCTCTTGGGGGGCTCCATTGATCCGCTTCTTCTTCTTCATTTTGAGAGTCTTGTCGCAACTCTCACAGTATATAGGGACTCTACTGTAGTGTACGCTAAGTTTGCCTCACCCAGCTCAATGTTACGGTATAGGATGCACTCCGTCTATAGGATATAATGTCTTTGGTCTATAATGCAAAAACAGCGCTAGCTGTGAACCCTTTGAGACACGCATTATGAAAAAGTATAGTCACATCACAATCTTGGATCCACGTCATTGAACTAGTTGAACTTGTCTTATCTAAATTGACGTGCATCCCTATTTTTTTCAAAATCCCATAATACTCCATGTTAAACTCTGTACACATATGTGTACACCGTGACGGAAAGGGTTAAGATAATGTAATGGCGCAGTACGTGGGCTGGAACGTCCATTTTCATTTTCGCATCCCAAGTATACCAGTTCCGCTATCGAAAGGAAATTTTTGGCGTTGGTAATCGGTCAGATTGTTTCCAGAACTTAATTCTTTATCCAACGTTTCATTTTCTACTGTGTATTTGTACAATAGAGGTGGCCCAACTGTGACCTTTCCTTGTGAGGGACTTATACTGCAGAAGTTAAGCAATACATAATACATATAGAGAGCAGCGGCGTAGCGTGCAATTTGGCAACGTTGTACGTTGTCCATTTAAACCCATGTAAAAGGTCGAATGCAAGGGTGTCCACCGAACACCCAATACTTCGACATTTTTCATGCTTTTAAATGGAAGAACTGCAACGTTGCCAAATCGCTTCCTACGCCACTGATAGAGGTAACATTTGAAAGGATATTTGCTCGCACGAAAATTGTTGATCAATCCATGACGAAGATTGTAGAACCGTGTGACTAAGTGGAGACTCTATTTACGATCGCTTGATCCGACATTGAGTTTGCCACAAATTCCTCTTATTTTTTCTCGTTTCAGAATAAACACGGAGAATTGGATATGTGCGTAATTTGTGTTCCATCACCCTGTATACAACACAGGCTCGTGTACTTACAAACATTGACTACACGAGTCCTTTGTTCGCCTTTCATCGCTTTGAATTGAGTCGTTGCCAGGTTTATGCTCGTAAAAAAAATATCGCAGAATCACCTGATGATCTCTGATTCGTAGTCTGAGTTAATAGAACCTCTTAGTCAGACTCTTGAGAAAATTGAAGAGTTGCGAAACGTGTTGTCTAGAGACCATTACAGCTGAGTTGACAATCAGACAGCACAATCGACACGATCAGTGCTAAAACCAGTGGCGTCGCGTACAGTCTGACAATACTGGATTTTGTCCATTTAAACGCATCAAAAAGGTCGAAATATCGGATGTGCACAGTGCACTCCCTCAAATCGATATTTTTCGTGGGTTTAATTGGACAAATTGCATCGTCGCCACGTGTAATGTGCGCACTATAGTCTAAGATCGTCGAAAAGTGGCCAAAAATCAGAGGCGGAATTTTTCATGAATTTTTCATTTTCATGCTTTCATTCAAGATCAATTTCAATCACAGAGAACACTTTTAATAAGTCATTCTAACCTAGATATGTCTCTGAAAAGTTTTAGATTGATTTTGAAAGGTCGAAAAAGATGATTTTTTATGACTTTTCATCACTGATTTTTTGCCACTTTTTTTCGATCTCAGACCAAAGGATCGGCTAAAACATTTTCGGTTCAGGAAACGCTTCTTACATTCCGATGCGCAGAGGTCAAGAACTCGTTTAACGCGCAAGGTGTCATAATACACTGCAAACTGTCATCGCGGCAAACTCATCTGATACGACCTCTAAAAGAGCCGGCAATGATGCGCGCGAAAAACATTCCTATCTTCTTTTTTTCCCCTGTTTTATTATTCGTTCTGCTTACAAGTAAAAGAACCCATTTATTTGAAAAGTACTTACTCATCTTGATAATTGCTTGTCGTCGACTAAGGGTAACGGGGAGAGGGAGAGGAGGGGAATCTCACTTTTCTTGACGATTGATTTAATTCTTCGAGAGCACCGAAGAGAGGGGGGGGGGAAGAGAGCGAGGGAGAAATTTCTCTTCAAACTCCTATCATCTCATTTTCTCTCGTTTTATTTTCGATTTTAGGCTGTTCGCGACCCCAAATAAAAAATTAATCTCTGCGACAGATAAGGCTCCCAGGCTCTCTCTTCCGAAGGTTATAAATGAGAATCGGCTGTGGGAGTGCGTAATCCTATAAAAGTGATGGCTTCAATTTTGAAATAAAATAAAATAAAAAAAAAAACTGCTACCCTTTAAGATTCTAATCATTCCATCTTTCAATCATTCGTCGTGTGCTTTTTATCAAATTCAGCAGTTTAAAACCAAACGAAATTGCAAATCGTTGGCCCACAAACTTAAGAAAGGCCCTGATGACCTGAGCCGATTACCTATAGGTTATTATTAAACAGGAGCGTCATTTCACGTTCGGGTTGGGGGGGGGGGGGGGCAAAAATCTGATGACCTTTTTTTTTTGGCTCATTAATATACTTCGTTTTTATTTTTGAGCCTGACTTCAAATCCTTGGGGGGGGGCAAATGCCCTCCCTGCTCCTCCCAAAATGACGCCACTGTTATAAAATGAAATTACTTGCACTGACGGATCCTTATGGGCGTAATTTTAAGGGGCCGGGGAGGGGGGCACAGATTTGACTTATCTCAAAATTTAAGGATAACTCGAGAAGCAAAAAAAAAAGTTATCTTACTCAGCGCGATTATGTTAAAATAGCTTTCAATTTCAGGGAAAAATGTGTCCAAAATGTGTTTTTGCCCAAAAGTTTCAGAATTTGTAAGTGAAAAAGAGACTTTGGTCATCAAGGACCTTGATGATCAGAGTTTTCAGGGGCTAAACGCATGAGAAGCAAAATAACAAAAAGTAGCTGGAAATAATAAAATGAAAATAGCCTGGAATATTCTCTATTACTTATTTTATTCACGCTATGCGAATAATAATATAATTTTTACCCAACACAGTTTGATCCACACACACACACACACACACACACACACCCTCAATTGAATTTTCCAGTGCGTGATTCAGCGCACGTCTACTTCATTTCAACCCTGTTCGGTCCATTGCAACAACCAACGCGATCGGACAGTTGCAAAGCCCGAAGAATGAAAATCGAAGAAATCTCATCCCTTGTCGCAATATTGTCGTATCTCCAATCTCCATACAAATCTGACAAAACATGTGCTCTTCTTTTAAAAATCAATAAATCACATTTCACTATTGAGTATATCCGAAGACAAAAAAGGTTCACTAAAAAAAAAGTGAGTCTTGACTCGAGAGTTGCTAGCGAAGAGAGAAGCCCTCTATCTTAGCCCCCCCCCCCACAATCTCCCATACACTTGCCCCAAGTCTTCGTCCTTGCTAGAATATTCGCGCGGGCTACAACGTCCATCGATCTCTTTCATTATTCTCTCTCCCACTTTCTCTCTCTCTCTCTCTCTCTCTCTCTCTCTCTCTCTCTCTCTCTCTCTCTCTCTCTCTCTCTCTCTCTCTCTCTCTCTCTCTCTCTCTCTCTCTCTCTCTCTCTCTCACCTTTCTTGGTGGCTGAACTCCTCACCCTCCTCATATTTCTCCCACCTCACCACCCCTTTGCCTACCCTACTCTTCAACGTATCGCCCCCTCTTCCCCTCTGCCTCAGTTGCAAAAGTTCAAATTTTGTACCTCACAGAAAACATAACAGAATCAAGCCTCCATTTTTCAATGTCAAATAATAATCGTCGAAACAAATATAATCCAATTCTCTAAATAATAGCGGAAGCCCATAAACATGAAGGCTTCACAGCGCGTGAAACTTCAAGCGTGAAGAAGTGTGGAGAAGCGTGCCTAAGCTTGACTTATGCGTGACTAAGCGTGACGAAACCTGACGATGCGTGACGAAGCGTGACGAAGCGTGACTAAGCGTGACGAAGCGTGACGAAGCGTGACGAAACGAGACGAAACGAGACTAAGCGTGACGAAGCGTGACGAAACGAGACTAAGCGTGACTAAGCATGACGAAACGTGACAAAGCGTGACGAAGCGTGACGAAGCGTGACGAATCGAGACGAAACGAGACTAAGCGTGACGAAGCGTGACGAAACGAGACTAAGCGTGACTAAGCATGACGAAACGTGACAAAGCGTGACGAAGCGTGACGAGGCGTGGAAAAGTGTTGAAAAGGGTGACTAAGCAGAGGGACGGCGAAAAACCAATAGAAAAACGCCAAATGAAAACGAAAAAATGCCATCAATGTTTGGATGGAATTTACCAGCACAAACTGGAAAGTGTGTTTGCTTACTTCTTAAGATGGCAGACGTGCTTTTTCAGGTTATATTTACAATCAAAGTTGATGCACAACCAATCACAACTCGGCCAGTTGCCGAAGATTGGCGGAAATACTCATTTTCCAACATTTGGAGGACCCGAATATACCTGTAGTCAAGAATGTTTCAAAATTAATTAGAGTTCCCGTTCTAGTTAGAATATTCTGTGATATAGGGATTCTAGCGATTGTATTCGCCAGTGCGCTCTATTTGAACTATTCCCACGTTCTTTCAATTCGGATGTTGCTAAACCAAAAAAAGGGAAAATCCAACTGTTTCCTATACACCCGCTGACACTTGGCAATGAGGGTTAGGGTTGACGATATTAAATGAAATCACTGGATCACATAAATCTCGGGCTCTTGTCTTCAATTAAAGTATAAATCTTAACCGCGTGCGCTTTTATGTCCCTCAGCCCCCTCCGCCCCCACTACTCCCCTTTGCCTCACGCGGCCCCCGCTCACATGCAGTGACATTCTTGCAGCCCAGCCAGCGCGCTAGCTGCGCGACGCCTGACATGTCACCTGATAACAGTGACCGTGTGCTATTGTGCCATTGTGCTACCAATAGTGCGCTTTAGTGTGCTAGTTTGCTAGTACCGCTATCTGAAAGCCGCGATCACCAACGACACAGAAAAACTTCCCGCAACACAAAGAAATCCCTCTCTAAAAAAATAAATAATAGGGACGGAACTATTTCCCGTTTTGGTTTTAATTTTGCAAACCCAGCATTTTGTCACGATCGCAGTTATGATTTATCGTGAACAGTGGCGTAATGTGCAATTTGGCAACATTGTACTAGGCCCGCTTAAACCCATGTAAAAAGTCGAATGCAAAGGTGTTCACCGTACACCCAATAGTTCGATATTTTTCACGGGTTTAAAAGGACAAACTGCAATGCAGTGTTGTCAAATTGCACGCCACTGATCGTGAACCTATATACTTAGTTTCTACTTTTTTTACGTGCCTAGCTGTGGCTCGTGCTATTTGGCAACCAAGTTTTTTTGCCATTTGAACCTGTGCAAAAGTATCGATTTCTCGGGAATTCAGTGAATCCCTGAGGAATCGATTATTTTACGTGCATGTAGACTTAAATGGAGAGACTCCATTGCTGCTACCGTTGCACGAATCGCCGCTGTTAATCAGGCGTCATTTTTTCATTACAGGAAACATCAGGACGTAAGTGAGTGTAAAGTTGGGCAAATGGGTGGTAAAATCGATTACTCGATTACCAAGTAAAGGGCCCGGATTACATTAAAAACTACAGGATGCTAACTTCTAGTGGAAAAGTCAGGGGCTCCGAACATAGCTGTAGCAACGAGCCATAGCGATAGAGAGGATTTGTGGGACGTTACTACGTTGAGCAGCACGGAGGCAGCCAAGATAGAGATCTCTTATGGACGTTTTTCACACACGCTCGGTTTGTTTTCCTCACTTTTTTTAACCTTTAAATTGAAGAAGAAGAAGAAGAAGAAGAAGAAGAAGAAGAAGAAGAAAAAGAAGAAGAAGAAGAAGAAGAAGAAGAAGAAGAAGAAGAAGAAGAAGAAAAACTGTGACAAACACATTTGATTTTGGTCATAAACGGAAGTACAAGGGTTTGAGAGTGGCTATCTGGACCGAATATAATGTCTTTGATCTGGACATAAAAATCGATATAACCGTTTCTTCTGGAAGGATTTGCACGATAAAGAAAGGAACACATATATATAAAACAGAAATGTGCAAAATTTTCTCACCTGGATAGAGGTATTAAAATTCTGTGTCCAGATAGCCACTCTCAAACATTTGCACTTTTGTTTAAAACCAATTTGCATTAGATTAATTACAATTTTTGATTTAAGAATTTAAAAAAAAAGTGAGGCACACAAACCAAATTCAGATTGTCCATGCCAGTAGCGGCTCGTGCAATTTGGCAACCATGCTTATTTTGCATCTAAATCAATGCAAAAGTATCGATATGTTGGGGATGCAATTGCACCTCCTGAAAATCGATTGTTTTACGTATGTTTAAATGGAGAGAATACGTTGTTGCCACATTGCACGAGCCGCCGCTAGTCCATGCAGTCACACTTTGTGATAGGATTTATGAAACTGTATGGCCCCCTCTATCACTATAGCTCTTTGAGCTGTAGCCAAGAATCTGTCTCTCTCTTTCTTTGCCATTTAAACTGCGGGTATTAGAAAAGGACAGAAACATAGCCTGAATTCATATAATCGCTCGTATGTCCATATTTTTCTAACACATGATGCGCTCAAATCGGCTAAGAGAGAGAAGGACAACATCCAGGCTTGGAGCGTTTCTGTTTACCTTCGTGTTATATTGGTCATGAGCGGCTCTTGAGGTCTAAATTGGGAGAAGTTGTTGGTTGAATCGGTTATTTTTTTATTTTTGATTTTTTCAATTTTTTTTTTTTTTTTTTTTTTTTTTTTTTTTTGATTTTTTGATTTTTTAGTTGTTTCATTTCATTTTTTATTTTTTTTTATTTTTTAGTCGTCATTTATTTTATTTTTTTATTTTTTCACAGTCCAACCTTTCGCTTTAATGTGTCTGTATATTTTATGTTGAATTAAAATGTGGTTTCCCGTCTATTCTACGGTATATAAATACAGCAAAGCATGAGAGCTATGACAAGCAGCTTTGAGTGACTCAGGTATGACTTCCTACTACTACTTCTACTTCTATTTATTTTGTTTCATTTTTAATTATTTTTGTAGGTTATGAGTCGATCGAGGCAATGTTGCCGGATTTGCCATAAATTAACCAACTTTTACACTAAGATTCCATCGTTGGTTGGTTGATACCTGTTGACTGTTGTCATGTCTTATGCAGAGGCGTTGGATCTTTACTTTCCGAATCCCCCCCCCCGTCAATGTGTCATATTGCTGTAGCAAAAGTACCTACGCAACAGCTATATACGCATGGGCGGAGCCAGCAATTCGGCAACTGTGGATTCTATCCATTTGAATTATGAGAAACAATCGATTCTAGAGAAGGCCGTGGCCCCCTTTCTAATCGATTGATTCTCATACATTCAAATGGGAAGAATGCACAGTTGCCAAATTGTAGGCTCCGCCTATATGCAGCTACGACCCATTTCTTGGGCAAACGTGGCAGCGATGCTGTTCGATCACATGTAATTAATCTGTGGGTTCTTGTAGCGTCACAGGAGGTAGGGCTCGATGCAGGGAGGGGGAGGGGGAGGTAAGCGAATGTTGAGGTGAAGGGAAGGGATGGGAGAGGAAGGGCGAAGCAAGGCGGAATAGCAATTAACGATATTATGCAGGAGTTGTGAAACGCACGATAGTGTGATTATGACGTTGAAAAATGCCGCCTATATTGTTTTGAAGCGGTCGCGGTGCGCAGGGTGTCTCGTCTCTAGAATAAAGGATTAGGCGTATGTATATACGTATATACATATGTTTACACCGGGGTATCCAAAAGTCTTGCACCGGGGCCATAACTTTTGAACGGTTTCACCTATAGGAACGATTTCAGAGTCCCCCTAAGTCAATGTGATCTACTTCTTGGCATATTAAAATATTTCAGAGGGCCGATCATTTACTTCATCGTTAAACCGATCGATAAGACTGTCTATGAGTGATGCTATTGGTCGAAAATTGTAAAACTTGGCTATTGCTATGGTAACCATCGTTAAAGTGTCCGTTTTTTAAAGGTTACTCATGAGTAGCCTTTATAAAACGAGACTCTTAACGATGGTTACCATAGCAACAGCCAAGTTTTACAATTTTCGACCAATAGCATCACTCATAGACAGTCTTATCGATCGGTTTAACGATGAAGTAAATGATTGGCCCTCAGGGCTCCCTATTTTTAAGACTTATTCCAGCGCAAACTGGAGGCCGATATAATTTTTAGTTCGACGTATCGAATGGCAAATTTGAATTTTCAAACGTTGTAAAATTTCGATACGTCGAAAACTAAAATCGGTATCGACCTGCTGTTTGTGCCAGAATGCTTAAAGCCTCTTGGGCCCTCTTAAGCAATGTATCACTCAATACGGGCCGTGCCTCGGAATTTTCGAGATAGTCCCCCTGAGGGACAGTTTTCTTGAAAATTGTAAAGGGGCTCTAAAACCAAATTTTGACTAATTTTTTGTGAAAACTTGTTTTTTTTTATGAAAAGTACTTGATTTTGTTGAGTATTTTAGACTCCTAGATTTTTACAGTCCGACAGTTCAAATGGGAGTTCTGAAATTTTGATTTTGGGTCGAAATCGTACTTTGACCTTCAATAGATCGGAAACGAATAAATAGATCGAAAATTAATTTGCGGCCAAAGGCCTTAGAATTTTACGCCCTATCAAACGATGTATCACGAGATAGGGGATGCCATTTGAAAATTTCGAGTTGGGGGCGACCCCCCCCCCCATATGGACGCCCTTGGAAATGTTGGATAAGCCAAGAAGTAGATTACATTGACTTAGAGAGATTCAGAAAGTTTCATTTTTATTGGTGAGACCGTTCAAAAGTTATGATCCCGGGGTGGGACTTTTGGATACCCCTGTATAAGAGAGCTCGGATGAAAAATGGGCTATCCGCAATACAAAGAGCAAGCGTAATCACCGAAAAAGCCTGCGCGGCAAGAAGCAATATGTCATTTGCTATTCGAGTCATCGCGATCGACCTGGATTCTAGATTCAAGGAATTAAATCAATTCAAGAACAAAAACGTTAGCCCCCGTGGTCTGGTGGTTAGCATTGGACTCTAACCCAGAGGTCCCGGGTTCGAATCCCGGCCAGCCGGGGCGACAAGATTTCTTCTTTTTTTTAAAAAAAAAAAAATTCTTTTGAAGTTTTTGTGAGTACTTAATGAGGCAGTTGCAAGGGTCTGACATGTTGTGTTTTTCATAAAGAAAATTAAAGTACTTGATGAGCTGAGAACAATGGTGCCTTTGGTTTTTTTCATAAGTGTCCCAGTTTTGGAGATACAAATCGTGTAAAGTTATAAGGAAATCGTGTGCGTAGTGACGTCACTACGCGGAGTTGCCATTTGAAACACTGTTTTTTGGGCCAAAATCTCATCTCCGGAACTATGGGAATTATTGTTAATTAGAAACCAAAGGTATCATTTTTCTTAGATCATCAATTACTTTCGTTTTCTTCATTTCATTTTCAAAAATCAACATTTTAGATCCTTACAACTGCCCCATTTTGGGCTGTTGATAAAAATAATTGAAGAAGAAAAAATAAAAATAAAAATAATTCAGGAAGATAAGGGTTAAAAAATATTCCGCGCCTCACAAGCAACGCAACGCGTATAAGTAAAACTTCGAATAAAATAAAACAAAATGATTGATTAATAAATAAATAAATGATTACTGTGAAAAACACAGCAAACAGTTATTTTTATAGTATCGCCTTGAATGTATACGAAGCTATCTTCTCTTCATCCTAATGGGAATTTTTTTTTCCACAGCAGCCGGTTGCAGCGTGTGGTACTCTTTCTAACAATAAGACGAATCGCACGCAGTCCGTCGAGTCAAGTCAAGAGGGAAAAAGTTCCTTCATTTCGAAGTGATACCAAACCAACACCGGCGCGTCGAAACAGTTACATATCGAGAGCGCCGTTCAAAAGAGGACCATGATTGATGGCTATAGACGCGAGTCGCGGACTTACAAGGCCGTAGCCAAAAAATATTTCTCTCTCTTTGTCCATTTGACTATATGTATTAGAGAAGGACAGACACAGAGGCTGAAGTCACGTGATCTCCCGTCTTTTCGTCCTTTTCTAACACATGCGTTCAAAAGGACAAAGAGAGAGAAGCAAATAATTACTATGATTACGGCTGTGGTCGCGGGTATCAATATCGGCTTGTGTATTTTGGCGACGTATTTTGCATCCATTTTATTCTATGTAAAGTAATCGTTTCGATAGATCGATCGGGTTTTTTTTTAAATTTTTACTCTTTGCTTGCTAACTATTTTCGCTTTCGCTGTTTTGTTTTGGTTCGTTTTTTTTTTCGCTTTTTATATATTTGTTCGCATCGTGCTTTTCCTTCTGGTTTTCGTTGTTTTAGTTGCTTTTTTATTGTTTTTTCTTTTTTCTTTTTTTTACGTTTATTTGTTTTAACTATTATTTCAAGCCACTGAAGATGATTTAAAATTGAATAGCCTATGGCTCTACACTACAAGTAGGTTTAATTAATTCAAGATTGGCTTATTCATATCAATTTGTTTTAATTTTCTTTCTTTTTTTCTTTGATTCGATATTGGATAAGTGCTTCACCAAAAATCGATTGTTGTCCAGAGATTCAATTGTACACTGAATAAACAGCTATCGTAAGACAGTGGCGTAGCCAGGAATTTTTCTAGGGGGGAGGGGGGTCCGAGGTCCGAAAATTGTCAAGAGAGGGAGGGGGGTCCAATAAGATACTAATTTGGTCAAATTTGTCTGAAAACGCAAAAAATTACCTTTTTTTCGGACAAATTTTGGTGTCAAGAGGGGGGGGTCCAGACCTCTTGGACCCCCCCCTGACTACGCCCCTGTCGTAAGATTTACCATAACTTGGTTTAAATTTTCGACAATCCAAAAAAATTGTAAATTTTACGTTTTCCATGGTTCCAGTTCAATATGTCTTGGTTAACATTTAAGCATTACATGGTTAAAATTTAACCCATACGTCTTGAAATCAAACAATGGAAAACGCAAAATCTACAATTTTTTTGGACTGTCGCAAATGTAAACCAAGTTATGGTAAATCTTACGATTGCTGTTTTTTCAGTGTATGGTAAACATTGCTGCGACATTGCTCCACTTTTGGCGTATATACATATAACAGAGTTGGGAAAATGGGAGTGTAATCGATTACACGAGAACTCGGAACTTGGTAATCATCAAACCTTAGGATAGTAAATTAATTTTGAAAGATTTTAATATGCGCATCGTTATTTCTGCAAAATTTTACTTTAGAATCAATGTATGTGCCTTACTGCTGCGGGAAAAGTAACCAACAGACTCATTGATAAACATAGAGTATCTAATAAATGAACTATAGCACTGAAAAAAAAAATTACTAACTTTAAGTATTTACTTACTTAAAAGTATATGGTCAAGACTGAAACATATTTCTTAGTTTTACCATTTAAAATAGTTAAATAAAACCCCATGCTGCTTTAATTTAACTATTTTAAATGGTAAATCTAAGAAGCTTAAGTCTTGACCATACTTTTAAGTAAGTAAATACTTTAAGTTAGCATTTTTTTTTTTTTTTTTTTTTGTTCCTAGTGAGGTTGAATCGAAGGTGATTAGTTTCGACACTGAGCAAATACACAGAGTCGAGTATAAAATGAAAAAATAAAAAAAAAAACCGAACGACTTTTTGTTTAAATTGTTTCACTTGTTGATTCTGGCTCTTTTTTTCTGTGTTTGATCAACAGTTGGAGTGACAATGACTCTAAATCCGAACGGGGTTGGAGTAAAAGCAGAGCCGATAACATCGAACCACAAGAAAACAACATCCGGCGACTCGACAGGCGCAGCGAGTCACCATCCACCACCGTCAACTGGAACAACAACAGCAGCTGCAACGAAAGAGCACCAGGGATAAAAGCGAAAAATATATTTATATATATAATTGTAAAGCTTCTCTGTCCCAAATCCTCGATCGGTTTTGTTCGTCGAATCGAGCGGCGACACAACCTCTCGGTCGCAGTCATTTTAAGTGAGTGAATCGTTTTTTGTTAAACGGGTGTAAATCGAAGCCCACTCTCTCGCTTGTCTTTTTTTTTCATTCTGTTGAAATGCTTTATTGGCACTTTAAGGTTTCTATTTTGTACGGTAACCATACAGACCTTGGACTGGCTTTTCTTAAGATGACTCTTCAGCGTTTAGAACCGATTTCTGCCACCAGAGCGCGACCGTTCGATTAATGTCAAATTACAGACCGAAAGTATTTTAAATTTAACCCTCTTAGGACCAAGTTAGTTCAAGAGAAAGCCACCCTTTCGTTTACATAGGGAAGGCAGTTAACTGTTCGTACTCGGGAGAGTTGAAATTGCCTATACGACGAATTGAAGGCGAGGTTTGTTCAAAAGAACAACGCCACTCTTCCGTTTATATAGGAAAGGTAGGTGATTGTTCGTACTCAGGGAAGTTGGAATTGCCTATACAATGAATTGAAGGCACCCGATGAAAGAGCCCCTTATCTTGAATTCATCCTTAATGATGAATGAAACAAATTCAAATAGCCTTGAGGGGAGAAAACCAGTAAACTCGGGATTTGCCCTTAAGTAGTTGAGAAACTGGAGTATCGGTAACTAGATAATCATCTGAAAAATGTCTTCGCAAAAAATCTCGTCAATAACTTCAAAAATCAGGTTGAAAGTGTCAAAAAAATGAGACATCGCATTTCAATACAAGAATCGATTTGTGATACGCCATTTTTTGGTACTCTTTCAACCTTCTTTTTGAAGTTATAAACGAGATTTTTTTTACTGAGGCATTCTTTAGATCGTTAAATAGTACCTGACATACCGGTTTCTTAAATATAAAATTGGCCCTAAACGCTGAAGATTCGTCTTAATACTGCACAAATTTTGTCGAAATTTTAAGTACGATTTTACCATAATCGACTCCGTCTCTGTTTCTTTGAGAAACCCCTAAGTCTGCATAATAACTTCTTGTACCAACATCGACTGTTGTTAAAACGACTTTAATCCAGCATACTATATAGATCGATGCAAACTGATTCTTCAAATATTCCATTTTTTTTTTTTTTTTTTTTTTTTTTTATAAGCATTAGTAAGTAAAGATTTATCAGCGATCAGTCTGTTTTTGAAATATTCCTGTTTTTTACTTTCGCCCTTCTGGCAAAAAGCGATTCAAATGTAGAATTGAATATTTATAAGGGTAGTACGTGCCACGGGAATCAGACTTTTCGCTGATGCCGTTATTGAAATTGCATCATTAATACGTTTAAAGCTACCAAGCAAATGAACATTTCTGTCAAAAGTTCAAGTTCTTTTGGCAATTTCAACAAAAACGTAAGTTTAACGATTCTTTGAAATCTTGCTACTTTTGAAGAGTCAAAAGGTTAATCTGACATGACGGAATGACTGACTATGATCATTCAATCAGTAGCGGCTCGCGCTATTTGGCAACAATGTTTTTCCTCCATTTGACTCAATGTAAAACAATCGAATGCTGGAGCAGCGCTGCTTCACTATCAAATAGACTGTTTAATGTAGAATCAAATGGAGGGAAAACATTGTTGCCAAAATGCACGAGACGCCTCTCTGCATTCAGTAAGGCCTTTACGCCTGTTTTGACTCTTAACCCTTTCACTGGAGGTGATTCACATGTCTGCCATTTTATATGTAACATGGGATTCCATGGAATTTAAACAAACATTTTGCAAAAAGTTGTGTGAAACGTCAAAATTCTTAGAAAACTGTCCTCTTTTGAACGGTTTACATAAATCTCAAAAGAAGTAAAATCCCGAAATGTGTGCATGAAAGGGTTAAAAAGTTATATAATTTCAATGATTTGTTACAGTTACGGTCTGTTATTTTATAGAACTCTCTGATAAAAACGCCTTCGACAGAGAAAATCATTCATTTGGTTGCTTTAGACGTTTTTATGCTGCGATTTTTGTGACAATTTTCTGCATCAGTTGGAAGTCCTGTTAAACTTTGCAGCTACCCCATACAACTTTAGACGGGTTCACGACTGGGGGGGGGGGATGAAATCTCCCCCCCCCCAGGTAGGTACGAGGTGTAGGCACGAGTGGCCCTCTTGCACTAATTTTTAACCGCATAAAAATGAAGATGGGGGGGGGAGAGAAAACAAAGTACCTAACATGGCTGAGTTGTGTTCATCCATTACTTTGACTGATTAGAGTTTGTTCCTTACATCTTTAGAACGTAGGTATAATGTATGTAAGTACAGCTACTGTAGACATGATTCCATGAAATGTTAATCGACTTGAGATTGGTTAGCTAATTTTAATTAATTGCGAATTTAGATAATTAACTAACTAATACCATATCGAGGAATCTTTAACAGAGTCGTGTTATCGAGCTCAGTGATATTTACTCGTAAGTTTGGTGCTTTTCCTAGAAAGAGGAAACATTTTGGGGGTTTTAACTTTTCTAAAGATCTCCTAGTGATTTTTCAAAAAATATTCTAAAAACATTGGTAAATCGCAGGTATTTATTCAGCATTCTTTGCGTAGATCGTTCAAATGCATTTCTAGAAAATAAAAAATTAAAAAAAAGAAAGTTACCTTCTGCCGATGTTTAGTAGTTAAAAAATCTATTGTTGGGAAGAGTCTTGTGATATGAGGTGAATGTTTCAGCATTTAATACCGATTTCCGCCATTATTTCCTTCCCTGGAAGGTAACTGGTTTCACCTCTCACGATTCAGATAAACGTACCCACTTAAAGGAACGACATTTATCAAGAAACATGAAAGAATGCGAATTTCAGAACTGTAAAATGAATAAATTTGGTAGGTTCGTGCACTTTAAAATCATGAAAAATTGTTACCCTTGTATATTTCGCATTTTCTCGCAATAGATTATTGAGTGCAAAGAACTTTTATGATTTTTTTAAGCTAGTGTGATAAGAATTGATTAAAGCTAGTGTTTTAGCGATTGCTTAAAGACTTGATCAAATCTCGAATTTAAATCATCGAGTTCTGAATGCCGCATCAGCAATCAGCATACTGTTTTAGGAACAAGTTAGAAAGACCCTTGTGGGCCCAAGCTATTTGACCAATCTAGTGCGTGGTTTCTGTTTTCTCTGCCCTCCCAAGGTCATAGAATACCAGGTATGATCATCTAACTCCGCGAGTCCGCGCCAAAAATTCAGTGGCGCGCAGTTCAAAATCACTGCAGCCAAGATGGCCGACAAAAGCAGAAAACTTGCCGGCTTACTCGGGCGACTCAAGGTAAACACGCTGACTCACTCGGGCGACTCCGAGTATCACCCACTGTTTTTTGCTTTTGTCGGTCATCCAGAGCTGCCGATTTGCGTAAATTTAATGACATGTTTAAATTCACCAATGATTTCACCGGCTGAGAAAAGATTACATAGTTCAATTCTGTGTATGACTGTAATGCACGAAAATTCTCTGATCTGTAATATTTTCTCAATCGGTGGAAACGCCGTCAATTAATTAAAATATCCGCACGTTTTCAAAGTTATCGACGACTCTATACCGGTTGAGAAAAGATAAAAGACGCTAGTATTTTCGTGCGTACACTGAACTAAACTCTGTAATCTCTTCTCAACCGGTGGAATCTTTGGTGAATTTCAAAATGTCATTAAATCTACGCAAATCGGCAGCTCTGCCGGGTCATATTGGCTGCAGTGATTTTGAACTGCGCGCCTCTGAATTCGTGGCGCGAAGTCAGATGAGCATACCTCTTTAATCTATAACCTTGCCTCCCACCAGAGGTTCGAAGGTTAGAGGTTATTTTATGCTCTTTGTATCTTTACATAAACAAGCTAAATTTTCTCGGAATTCGGCAACGCTGGTCACGAAGGAAATGGCGACAAGCGGCGAACACAAGAATGCAGAACATTTTTTATTCTGTCGTGCGCGGTAAGCCACTGCATAACCCATCATACGTATCTCTCCCCCCCACTCCTCCCACCAAATTCCTCCGCAACGTTACATTAGCCTCCTAGAACATGACTTATCCAGCGGCGTGCGCCCTAAATTATTCACTTGAGCAACTGTCAAAAAATGAGTGCATTAGAGGGGTGGGAACGAAATTACTCAAATCTATTCCAGCTCGACCTCTCCCTAGCTGTTGACGTTGGGGGGTGGGGGGGGGGGGGGGGGGGGGGGGGTGAGGATGGTAAGATTCGAAGGAGGAGAATGCGTGGATCTCCTGCTCCTGGGGGGGGGGGGGGGCGCATCTCCTTGAATCCTTGAATCTCGGCATCTCTAGCTTAAATATAGTCTGCTCGCTCCGAAATCTTTCTCTCGAAAAGTCAAGTTTCATTTTTTCATTCTTTTTTTTTTTTTTTTCTCTGCCACCGTGCAAGTCTGTTTTTTCTTCTTTTTTTTTCTTTTTCTAACGCAGACGAAGATGAATAATATCGACCGACATGACAGCAAACTCGTTTTTATAATAATCCTCTTAAGCATCACCGAAAGGAGTGACGTAGTGAAGGAGTGAATGAAGGAGAAAAAAATAAATGGAGCGGAGCGAAGGCGCGTCGCATCTTTGACATCATTCGCTTCGACGCGACGCGACGGTGGAAATTCTTTGGAAGCGAATTTCGCACTTCACCGAGAGAAAATTAATAAAACTGCGCGTGATAGATAATCTTGGTCTTGCTGCGCTCGCGAACAGTTACTTAATATTGAACAATTGTATAAGGCTCCACAAAAAAAAAAAAAAAAAAAAAAAAAAAAAAAAAAAAAAAAAATGCGGTATAATTAACCACACGCATAGTAGATTTTGGCGCCAGCCAGGGGATCCCGAACATGTGACTCTTCCAAACTTTTGCTACAGGTGATTGAAGAGTTGGGTTTTGCATTAAAAACCTGTGATTGTGACGATGAGTACACTAAAAAGTCACAAAAATCACTTTCAGAATTTGGCTCAATGCCAGAGAGACGCAGGTATCATGAGAGATTTTCCTATATCTAATTTGAGACATAAGTATCTCTGTGTTTCCTTCGAGACAGTGACAAATTAGACAGGAATCTTCCATGATATCTGCGTTGAACCGCCATTACGAACTTGCCTGTAGTAGTTATGTGAGTTTGTTACCGAATTTAAGTCTTTCTCAGTGTGATTTGCTTGATTTTCGCTGGTTTTTACATCACATTGGACTATTTATTTGCTTAAGTATATCAAAAGTTTGCAAAAAGCCTCATTCGATAGAGACCGAACTATGTCTTACATTTATGGATGCGCCTTCATTTTCCAAGGTAAACTAAAACGGTTACAGTCGCGTACGAACAGTTAACTACTTCCCATCACACGCAGTGGCATAGCGACCATAGCGTGCAATTTGGCTACGATGTAATGTGTCCTTTTCAATCCATTCAAAAGATCGAACTATTGAGTGTTCGGTGAACACCCTCGTATTCGACCCTTTACATGGGTTTAAATGGACACAATACAACGTTGTCAAATTGCACGCTACGCCACTGATCACACAGGTAACGCTATTCGATTCAATTCACCCCTCCCGTGGAAGTTTCCGCGATTCGACCCACGTAAACCGCGTCTCACTGTCATGGTAAACTTCAGCCAGAGTTTGGTAAATGCAACGGAACTTAATGTAGTAAAATTAGGATAACCGATTGCAGTTTCTACCTGATAACTGTTACAGCTAGTTCACTATCGGTGGATATTTTTAACATTTAGGACCACAGATGGCGGAGCTATGCAGGTGCCATTAGAGATTCCTGTCTATTTTGTCACTCCTTCTACAGAAAAACACAGAGGACAGCCTCAAATTAGATAGGAATCTCTCATGGTACAAGCAGAGCCGTTAGTCTTGCGTCGACGATTCGACTTTACCCGCACTACACGTAGCTCAAACCTCTCTCAGACTTGAGAGAGACAAAAGAAAAGAAATATAAGCATAGGCGGACCGCATCAGGGGCTAGGTGGGGCTATACCCCCCCCCCCCCCCACTTTTTTGGGCGGAGGGGCTAAAAATCGGGGAAAAGTTAGCACTTGAGACTTGAGAAGCAAAAAAAAAGAGTCATCAATTTTTAGCCCCCCCTCCCACTTTTTTTGGTCACGTTCCGCCTATGAAGAAAAGAAAGCGTTCATTTTTCGTGTAATACGGGTTGCGTCGGATCGTTGACGCAGGAATTCGGCCACTGCTTGTACCTGCGTATAGCTCCACCACTACTCCTTAAACTTAAAAGTCATTTCGTGAGTCTGTGAATGGTATAATTTTTGCTGGTTTTCACTCTAGAATTAACTATTCAATCGCTTATAGCAAAAGTTAACAAGAGCCCCATTCACGCAATGCAACTCAACAAAGCGCGCCTACGGCATGGCATGACATAGCGCTTGGTCTTTCGTGACTCCTGGCGGAAGTGCCTTTACCTCTGTGAAGTCTTATAGAGAGCACCCTGCCGCTATGTGATGTAATACGATGCAACGCCGATGCGATACCTTCCGTCTCAAAAGATCCATGCCGTTCCAACTCCTATAATACCCGAAGTTATAATGAACGATCTTTGACTGAAAGCTATAGTTTCATTATTCGCGTCAATCGAGCTCGGCGAACTATTAATCAAAGCCTTTGAAAGCCCTTTCCGTATTGACGATGCGAAATTCGAACCGCGCCGTAGTTCAAGCTCCACGCCGCACAGTTGCAGCGGAGCGAGTCTATGGAAGAAGCCGGATATAGGGTGGCGACTTTAACTGCGCATATCTTTGATAATTCGCATTGTAAAAGTTTGAAAGGGGTGTTTCATTGTTTTTATCGTAAAATTTCCCACAAGAAGCACCCCCTTTCAGTTTGTTTTTTGATGGTGAGAACATTCAAATTTATATTTTTAATCAAATGTTTCCATGTCCGACCCCTCCCATTCAGAGGCGAAGCGTGCAATTTGGCAACGTTGCACAGTGTCCATTTAAACCCATGTAAAAGGTCGAATGCGAAGGTGTTCACCGAACACCCTAGAGTTCGATCTTTTTAATGGGTTTAAATAGACACATTACGATGTTGCCGATGTTGTTACGGTGTGCAAATTGCACGCTACGCCACTTGCTCCCATTGAATCGCTCCACTGTGCGCCGTACGTACAGCTCCACGCCGCTCAATGGTCTGAGATCAAAATAAACAAGCCAAAAATTAGTGAAACATAAAATCATCAAAAATCATCGTTTTCGACCTTTTCTGCTTCGTTTAAAAAAAAAAAAATCGGTGACACTTTTCTAGGTTTTAATTACTTTTTAGTTGTGTTCTCTGTGATTAAAATTGGCCTTGAAAGTTTGTAAATGGTAAATTGATGAAAAATTCATTTACTTCCTAATTTGTGGCCTTTTTCTGGCCATTCTTAGACCACGGTGCGCCGATGCAACGTACAGAAGACCGATGCTCTGTAGTGGTACACTGAAACACCATATAATCGATGGTTTATTCAGAAGCTCGCGTTTCAGATGTGGGACAAATTAACTAAAACATTTCTTATTGTAAATTAGGTGTTCCTCTTTGAAGCTGACTTCGAATCGGTTTGAAATGGCTTTCTAATTATTTTCTTTTCTGCTCACTCAAAGAAACAGCTTTTGGATAAATTCATCAATCTCGCAAATTTTGGCATCGATTAATTATTTGTAAAGTCTAAAGTACTCTGTAGAACAAGTCATACTCTGTATTTGTCTAAAAAAGTAGAGTATTTGTCGCAGCAAATAGAGTTAGGACGGCATAGACCAGTGGCGCAGCGTGCGATTTGGCAACATTGCATAGAGTCCATTTAAATATATGTAAAAGGTCGAATGCGAAGGTGTTCACCGAACACCCTAGAGTTCGATCTTTTATATGGGTTTAAATGGACGAACTGCAAGGTTGCCAAATTGCACGCTACGCCACTGGCATAGACCCCCAGTTACCGCCCTCTTCTAGAGTGCCAGGAATTCGATAACCCCTTAAAAAGATTGCGTGCGTATACCCCTAAAAAAAGGGATTTTCAAAGTTCTCCGCGGATCTCGGGAGACATTCAGAGTGGGTCCTTTTTATATCTTCATGAATATATTCAAGTAAAGTATTTACCTTGGTAATTTTCAAGGCAACAGCACAGCAAGCAAATATGAATGTTCATGTACCGAAAAGGCTTCCCATATAAATCAAACTTTCTATAAGATAATTTCAAAGTTATCTGGTTCCCAGAATTTGGCTATAGGTAGCATCATAATATGAATAAATCGCGCGTTGCGGCGAATAAGATTCTCAGAACTAGATTGAGTCGTTCTCTGAATAGCTTATCACTGTAGCGTACGTAGCAAGAAATTCTCTATCTTTCTCTTTTCTCCATTGAAGCACGTGTGTTAGACAAGGATAGACAGTGGAAAAAACCCCTCTCTTTCTATCCTTTTTCAACGGATAAATTCAAAGAGGATATGAGAGAGATGAAAAACATCCTGGTAGAGCCACTGAAAGCCTCTATCCCTCCCTTTTCTTCATTGAAAACCGTGTGTTAGACAAGGATAGACAAGGGTAAAAAACCCTCTCTTTTTATCCTATTTCAACGCATACATTCAAAGGGAAGGTGAGAGATATGGAGGAGATCCTGTTTGCGCCACTGAAAGCCTCTGTATCCCTCTCTTTTCTCCATTGAAAGACGTGTGTTAGACAAGGATAGACAGCCCTCTCTTTCTATCCTTTTTCAGTCCCCATTTCTTGGAAGTAATTAAAAGAGTTATGTGGTCACATCAACATTAGTCCCTTCGCAGACGATCTCTGAAACTTCCAGGCCCCTTTTGATGCGGAACTATCAAAGTCGGCGTTTGAGGCTTCTGACTCGATATGGCCTTCGGTTATAATGTGAAAGGACAAGTGAAAGGATAAGTAAAATTAATAGGAATAAGTAAGCCGATCGCAGTTCATGGTTCCTTTTCGTCTTCTGATGAATAAAGCCATCTTTTTCATCAATGGAGCTCTTGCGAGGTTTCGCTGTAGGCAAATGCTTGGATTATTATTCCGACTGTAAAATGCTGCGAAAATAACGATGAGATTAAAAGTGTCTAAAGCTCACTCCTAGCAGAGAGAACTTAGCTGAAGGCTCAGATGGACCAACCGTGTATGTGTGTCTTATGGGACAGAAATGATGTCAGACGTCTGTCTCCTTGAAGTAGGCCACCCGCAACACTTATCTCAATGAATTTAAGCACTGCAGGTGGCCTACCTCAAGGAGACATCTGACATTCTTTCTGCCCCCAACTATACGTTTTGCACCGCTAATAAATAAAAGAACATAACCTACAAACTGAAATATTATGATGGGATTTTCACGCTTTTGCGATGTAGATGGCCGCCCCTGTAGAGATTAGTGAGCACAAAACAAGGGTATCTAGACATAAAAATAGGTTGTTTTTTTTCCAACGATTAGACATCTATTCACACGTTGCGCGTGAAATCTGACTTTCCGAATCCGAATTTGGCCTTAGTTTTTTGATCGAAATATCCTAGTTTTTCCACAATATAAACTAACTTTGTCGTAAACACTTAAACCTTCATTTACAACCAATTTCAAATGGATCTGTCCCAACTTTTTTTTTTTTTTTTTTTTTTTTTTTTTTTTTTTCAACTATAAGGTTAAAAAATGGGGCAAACAAACGGTCCCGTGCGAAAATGTCCACTAGAGATTTCCATCAAGGATGCTTCAAAAGTACGTCTCAAAAAGCCCCTCTATTTTTGTCACTCGTTGTAGTGAATACATAAACGGGCGGCCCATCTGAACTTTGAGCTAAGTTTTCTCTGCGCGGAATGAACGCTAGACTTTTTTTTTTCATTTGGTCTCATCCAATGAGCTATAACTTTGAAGTGGCACATTAAGGAACGTTCCACTGGTTCATTGTTGTCACCTAGGGCGCCTCCATCTTGCCGTAAAAATCGATTTTGAGGTTAAATTTTGTAGGTAGTTTCCGGTCGTTCCGTAAACAAACTCGGGCATCGCCGGAAACGACCTACAAAACTTAACCTCAAACCTTGGAATCTGCCGTCCAAATTCCGCTTTTTCCCGGGATTCTTTCTACCCTGTGTGGCACAAGCAATGAGCTATAACTTTAGAGTGGCAGCGGGCTGGTCCACCTTGTGCCACACAGGGTAGAAGGAATCCCGGGAAAAAGCGGAATTTGGACGGCAGATTCCAAGGTTTGAGGTTAAATTTTGTAGGTCGTTCGGAATTTGGCGGGAATTTCGACGGCAGATTCTAAGGTTTGAGGTTAATTTTTGCAGGTCGTTTCCTGCGATGCCCGAGTTTGTTTACAAAACGACCGGAAACAACCTACAAAATTTAACCTCAAAATCGATTTTTACGGCAAGATGGCGGCGCCCTAGGTGACAACAATGAACCAGCGGAACGTTCCTTGATGTACCACTCTAAAGTTATAGCTCATTGGGCACAAGGTGGACCAATCCGCTGCCACTCTAAAGTTATAGCTCATTGGTCTCATCGTTATTTTCGTGACTTTTTACAACAGGATTGATAGTCCATTTGCCTACAACAAAATCTTGCAACAACTCCATTGCTGGGAAAAAAAAACAAAAAAACAAAAAAAAACAAAAAAAACAAAAAACAAAAACGAACAAAAACTAAAGGAATCAAAATTGAGTATAAAACAAGCTCATCACTTTTTCTGGTCCCCGGTCAGTTGACCTACAGATTTTAGGCCTGCAAGAAATTTGACCTACAACATTCAACCTACAATACTTCAGTCTAAATTATTTTGCCTACGCTACAATTTGACCCACACGGCTTTTTAGCTAATATACATTTGGCCTTACGTTGATTTTAGTCAAGTAAGACCTTCATGTGTTTTAGCCTAAAAATTTTAATACAGGTAGTACCAACTGAGATCTACAGGTTGTAGTTGTGGCCAATCGCTCAGAGGTAGATTCGAAGAAAAGATCAACATTTTCCCTTTTTCTCCCTCATTGTAAACTTCAAAAATTAGAAAATTCTGACCAGCCAGTGTGTTTTTATGTGTATCTGGTATTTGCCTTAGATCATTGATGGATTTGGGATTCGGAGGGAGGTCTCTTCGACGCATCCGTTTCATAATTCGCTTTATACTTTCTCGTTGTGGGATTTGAGCCAGCATGAAGACCAAATAAACTGTCAATTTTAGATTCAGATGAGGCATTTTGCTATGGTTACCTATGATGATGTAACAGCTGATATATTTTTCGCTCTGAAAAGAGTCTATGATTGGAATGAGAGCGACCGTTCATAACTTGAAAAAAGGAGGCTGCTTTAAAATTTACGTTTCGTTGAGATAAAAAACATGAAGGTCTTACTGGACTAAAATCAACGTAAGGCCAAATCTATATAAGGTAAAAAACTGTGTGGGTCAAATTGTAGTGTAGGTGAAATAATGTAGACCAAAGTATTGTAGGTTGAATATTGTAGGTCAAATTTCTTGTAAGCCTAAAATCTGTAGGCCAACTGACCCGGGACCACTTTTTCTACCTTTGCCCCCCCCTCAATAATGATAGGTAGCGAATTTATCTGGTCGCAAATAATATACCAAAATCATGACCAGAGCAGAAAACCTCAATTAATTAAAAGAAAGAGAAGAAGAAAGAGAACAAGAAAAGAAAAAATGAAAAAAGTTACTTGAACAATTTATGAGTTTTATTGAATGATATTGAGTAATTATTTGAAAAAAGTCAAAAGTGGAGTAACTGACTCTTGCTGTAGGTAACTCATCGTTCTCAATTGATTAGTAAGCAGTTTAAAATTGAAATAGACGATGTTCGGCGATAGAAAAGCCAAGGCTCCCCCCCCCCTCCCCCTATTTCTTTCTTTGGCTATCGTTTTTCAGAGCTCTGACTTGGTGAGATTATAAAAAAAAAAAAAAAAAAAAAAAAAAAAAAAAAAAAAAAAAAAAAAAATCCAATCGAAAACACTTCCTTCATAAACGAGTGAGTTTCATTCTGTCGGTGCAGCATTATTCATGAAAAACAATGATTGTTGATTTAATCAGAGCAAATCTGTTTTTTCCCCTTTTTCCCTTTTCTCCATTTTTATTCCCAATTATTCAAATCCACTGCTCGAAACATAAACTTTGGGCGAAGTGCACCACCACTTAACTGTTTCCTGAAACTGGAAAATGTAGGTATCTATAAAGACCCGAACGAAGCAAGCGAGGGATTCGTTGGAAGTTCAAAGTTTTCAACCTTCAATCCGCAAAGTTTTATGAGATAAAAGAGAAGAGGAATTTCCTTTAGACGAACGAAATTTAATAGGTGGGCTTAAAGTGGAAAGGCTCATTCAAGTTTTCTCCGCATTTATGTAGGTATGTGTCAAACCATCAAAAGTGCAAATCAATAAAATGGTAGGACATGTCGATAATCGATTCGTCGCTCAAGTCGACTCGATCGTTCATGATCGGCTTCCAGGTTGTCGTGACCATTTGTCTATTGGTTAGACTGTTTTAGTGGGAATCGGGTAGTTCAAAATTGACCAATCAGATGTCGGGTTCATGTTTAAAATAAAAACCATCTAAGCCAATCAGATTCTTGGATTTTACATTTCCCGCTCGTCACTAAAACAATCTAGACATGCGCCATTGGTTTAAACGGCGTCACGTGACAGATTTGAAGTAGTTTGAGTCGTTTATTGAGAAAAAATTACTCCTCCGATTCTTGAGAGACAATTAATATGACACGTGACGCCATTTAAACCAACGAGAATGATCGATTCCCGCTCGTCTTAAGAGTAGAACCAGCTAGCCCCCCAGTTTAGTTAAAAAGAACGCCGTAACTCTTCCGTCTACAAAGGGAACATAGTTAACTGTTCGTACTCGGGGGGATTGGAATTGCCTATATGACAAATTGAAGGCGCCAGACTAAATCTTGTCTTATTACAAGTGTTTAAAACACGTGTTTTCATCGATAATCGCTTTCATCCGGAATGAAGGCTGGAATAATGTGTATT
The DNA here is from genome assembly GCA_011764245.1 of Trialeurodes vaporariorum. NCBI lineage: Eukaryota > Metazoa > Arthropoda > Insecta > Hemiptera > Aleyrodidae > Trialeurodes > Trialeurodes vaporariorum. Next base: position 17,905,320 of record VMOF01000320.1, read on the forward strand.
GACTAGAGGCAAAAAACGAGTACATTCGGGCTTGGCCCGTGAGGGGTTTTTTTTAAGCCCCGGTAGAGCTGTGTGTCGAAAAATAAAATATTGCTCCAAAAAAGCGCAAACCAACAGCAAAACTTGTCAGCCGTAAAGCCAGTTTTGCTGTTTATTCTTCTTACCGAAATTCATGGAAATTTTAAGAAAGTATTCGGAAAGTAGAAATGCAAATAGGTCGTCCGGATATTCCTACTCGGCGGTGATGCTTTCGGTATCATTTTGAAATGAAGGCGCGCTAATACGTCTCCTTTAGTCCTTGCGGCCTGAGTTCCTGCAAGGCGAAAAGAATAACTCTGCTTCTTTTTGGCGAAAATAAACAGTAAAACATATGGGATTGCAACGGCAGTCGCATATTACGTTTCACTGTTGATTTTCGCCTAAACGAAACAGGATTTCGTTGTTCCGCCGTACGATGGTCTTGGTTCGCCAAAAAACGACCAAAAATCAGATCGCAAATTTCTGAAAAAAAATTGTCTGTATTTTTAATACCAACTTATATTGCACAGAACACGTTAACAAAGTAATTCAAACCTGGGAATGTTATCGGAAAGTTTTAAATTAAGCCCGAAATATTGAAATCGATGATTTTTGATGACTTTTTTTCACTGAATTTTGACCACTTTTTTTTTTTTTTTTTATCTACGACCAAAGTGCGCCGTATAAGAGCTCAACGGAGTTGGGGGGGGGGGGGTTAGGTTTGTTAACCTCCACTCGTCCACTGTATAGTTTACATGCACATTGCCCAGTGGATCAAAACTTGAAAAACTTAAACAATTTTGTCCAAAATAAATATTGTCCTTTGGGGGGGGGGGGGGGGACATCGGCTGCATTGGATCCTCCCTCACCACACAAAGGATCGAAAATTTAAGGAGTTAGCACTTGGGCGTCCACCAATTACTTGCTTTTCTGATGATCAACAGATTTATGTGACGGTGCGGTAGCGGCAAGCAAATCTTTTAACTGTATGTCTTCCTTCCCTTTCAGTTTGATTTTGTTAATATTAAAGTCCCTAAGCATAAAAAGAGTCAAGTCAAACCAAGAGAGTAGCAAACCTATCATTGGTTGATGCATTTCAGACTGTATATGAATCGCCGCACATTCAATCGAAACATGGGAATTTCTGGACATAATTTTACGAATAAAAATCAAAATTATTCCTGAGCTTCAAATGAGTAAAAAAACATGGATTTTGCCAAAAAAATATCAATTCTATAGTGTCTTTCAAAAAATACGCGACAGCACCTAAAAAACTAGAACCTTCTTTCTGTCCAGAAAAATCCATGTATCCATCCAGTGTGCGCCGTAGGAGACACAGGGGGAGTTCTAGAATTCTTTGGACTGATAACCCGGTGAAACGCATCAGAATTTGCATTACAATGCATTACAATATTGCTGAGGAAGCTCATCAGTCCTCCGATGAATTTCTGAACGATCATAGGTGCAGCGTATTTAATGTTTATGTTAAAAATGTCTGTTTACTTTTTAATAACTTTCAAAACATCTATATGAACATACGGTGATAGGTTGCTTACCTCTTTGGCGTTAGTATCCATAGGCTTTATCAGAGGTCTTACTCTGATGAAGCTGCACTGGTGAAGAGCTCTGATGAATTTCATCGGGAATCAAAAACACTTCGTTGAAGTGCACCAGTAAACGAGAAACAAAATCAGAGAGTAAAAGAATGAATCGGAGCTTCATCAAGGAATTCTAGAACTCCCTTGCATTGTGTATTTTTCATTGTATGCAAACAGAAATGTCACTTGAAAATTTCAATTTTGTACTTTATCTAAATTTACCCTGCTTCGCTTCGACCGGAAATAAATATACAAAGTAAATACTGCGCTATAGGTAGTAGAAAAAAATACAGAGGTGGCACAAAGTATTGAAGTGAAATTACTTAAACGGCTCAAATTGTTTCATTCCGTGATAGTACAAGAGATACTTACCAAAGTTTTAAATTTATTTCTTTCATTTTTTTGTTATTTCTGAATTTTAAGCAGAAAATTTTGACACATTTTCCTAAATCTGAAGAACCCACATGATGCTTCAAAAAAAATGTTAAAATATACTCTAATTATCTATTTAGTTTACGATTTAAAATCTTCATGCATTGAACATTATTCATTGACACGTTACTTACTTCTGAACGAAATAAATTATTGATACCTATTTTGTTATTATTGTAATTATCATGTAATTAATTTGTAAATATTTATTTACGCTCTCGTGTAACTTAATGAACATTATTTTATTTATCTACTTATGAAACAGTTTAAATTTTTTTATGTAACAACTTGTACATTATTAAAATTATTATTATAATTATTATTATTTTTATTGCTATTAAAATTATTACAATTATTTACTTGATGTGTTCAAAGTTATTTTCCTGACAAATGGACTTGATTAAATGTTGATGAGTTTTGAGGAGGAAACTGATTGACCGTGATTTGCTTAGAGCATGATGAAGTGATAGCAAATAATTTAGGATAGCTCCAGAAAAACTTTAATTCAGAAAATGGCTCTCTTACTTTTGTGTAGCTTTAAATGCAATAATCAAAACTTTCACAATAGAATAATAAAATTAGAATGGAAACTCCTATGGAAAGTGGAAACTGGGCTCTTCCCAGTGGCAAAGTGTGCTACCTGGCAACATGGGATTCTGTTCCTTTGAACCAGGAGAAAAGATCGAATTTGATAGTCACATCGGATTCCTTGATAGTTTAATATTTTATGTGGGTTATAATGAGCCAAATGCAACGTTGCCAGCTTCCGCCACTGAAAGAGCCAATGTAAACATCTTTTCGGTCTCTTTCGGTGACTTTTCAAGACAGAAGACTTACACCCCTGTCTCTGTCTTTTGGATTCCTTTGAATGGGGGATCGTCCAGAACTTCTCAAGATGGCAGACCAAAAATTAAGGCTTCAAAATGAATCAAAGTATCCATTCTGACTGTGGTATTCAGTGATTTCACTATTCAAATTCAAACTTCTCAGAAACTGTCAAAGGGGGTTGCTCATATTTTCATTACATTTAAAGGATTATTTATGAAAGAAAAAATTTGGAGGTAAGGAAAATTTGGGTGGGCTGAATGGTTGCATTTAACAATTTTCATTTTTTTTTTTTTCTTTGCACAGAACGCAGGGAATGTTAGGGACGCTCCAACCATTGAAGGTCAAAGACTTAGTTTTAAGCATTTCAAGCGTTCTTTCACCAAAATAACAGTGTACAGTACACTGGTCCCAGAGCTCCATGCAAAAAATTAAATGGCAGTTGAGTGACAAGTATTAGCGAGATAAAAACTAATGAAATGACTTTCGATAAACTCTGAAGTGCGCTCTACCGACCAGAGATGGTACTGCTATGGGTATAACCTCAAAGGAGCAATGGTGCCGTGGCCAAATCCATACGTTGAGAGCTGTAGGCTATCATCAGCACTCGTCATCCCCTCCGATTGGTCTGAATGCCAGAACATCCACTCACTAAATTTTAACAGGCAGGCAATGTTCTCACTATTTTACCTGACAGTTATGCGATGAACAGAGAATCTCCATTTTGCAATCTGCCCACTCGACGAGAATAAATACCCGCTAAACGTTCAACAGACAGTCTTAAAAGAGGCCCTAAGGGAAAACCAAAAGCACCTTTTTTCTCAGCTCATTAAGTACCTATCTACTTTCATATTCTATACAAAAAACACCAAATTTCAGACCCTCGCAACTGCCCCGTTACGAGCAAAAATAAAAAACTAGAGATCTGTGTTTACTTTCACCAACTTTATTTTTATAAAAAATAGAAAAATGTATTTTGAAGTTTGATTTGTATAAAAAGATTAAAAACTTGACACAAAAATATAATAAATTCAACAATAACAATCCAGATAAAAATAAAGCTAAAAAATTAAAATAGTTTCAATTAATTAATACTATTCATGCGACATTTGGATGAATTCAGACTTGCAACAGACTCAACGTCTTGAAAAAATTTCAGTACGGAAAGAATCATTTACTTCTCATACTTGTAAATACCCTCTCCTGATTTCACACCCAACTTTCCATCGGCAACTAATTTATTCAAAGTCTCTATCGGATTGAAGAGCGGATTCTCTGGGAATTTGGAATGCCAACCTAGAGGAGAAAGAAAAACAGGTATGTACTTAGTATTTTATCCCTCATGGTCAACGGATTGAATGTTTTTAAAAGAAAATGGAGCTCTTGTTAACTTTTGCTACAAGAGATTGCATAGTTAATTCTTGAGTTCTTGAGTAAACCCTTGGTCACGCCTAGAGCTGGAAAGTAACTTGATAACTATAAATATGAGCTTCAGTAAGTAACTTGGTTAAAGTTTACTTTTGCATGTTCCGTCTCTAAAAAATGACATTATTTTCTTCCAAAATGAGCCTTGAATTTTACATGGAAATGGCCTTAAAATGCATCCTAAGGATTCTAAATTTTCAAAATTTGCCGGGGGAGAGCTCCCGAACCACCCGCTTGATGGAGGGGAGAGGGGGGGGGCTTCTCTACACCCCTCTTGGGAGGTATAACCTGAGAGCCCGTCCCCTCTAAATTTTTCCAGTAACTTTTTTGGTCCCAGTCTGCCCCTGCTTTGAGCTCGAAGATTCCGCCTTTTGCTCACTGTCAATTGTTAAAGGTGGGACCTCTAAGCTCGAGGTGTCAGTCAAACCAGGTATCAAGCCATCAAAGGGTTTAGAGTGAGGGTAAAAAACCGAGGGGAAGTAGTTGAGCTCAATCTTGTATTCGTTTGAAACTGACTATAATTTATTATTAGATAATTGACACACTAAAAGTTTAATCAAAATCAAAGCGGGATATTCGTTCCATACAATTGATTTCTGCCAATTACCACCTTAAATTGCTGAGTAACGGCATGAAAACTTTTGGGGCTGTGAGAGCTTTGACTTGAAATTCAACAGACTAAACTGAGCAGAACACAGCAAAACTGGTTATCTCTGGGGACGTATTTTTATGTGGAATAAATGAGATTAGCTTTCAAAAGGAATGGAAGCCAATCATTTCTGGTGAGTAAAGGGAAACAAAGATTAAAAAAGGAAGATTGCAGGAAAATTTTGAGGAACCAATTCTCAGAAAAGTGCTAGATTAAGAATGGAAGTAACACTGAGAAATCTTCTGCACCACTTTTTTTTCTTTTTTTTTCCTTTTCTTTTTTTATTTTTTTATTTTTTAACCAAATAGAAATTTAAAGTTCGTTTTGAATTACTCAGTCTTGCTTTGAGTGATTGATTTTGCTTAAGATTGATAAAAGAGAAAGAACTTTGATGCTCACCATCGATGATATTTTTGTTTGTGTCAAGTCCGACGTAATCAGCAAGTTCAAGCGGTCCCATCGGAAATCCTGCGCCTAATTTCATTGCCGTATCAATATCTCTGGCTGATGCATCACCTGAAAAACAAGAGCATTGATTCGTTAATTAATTAATTTATTAATTTATTTATTTAATTATTTATTTCTCTCTTTTTTTATTAATCTTCTTCTCGATCAATATATTTCATTGATAAACAGGCAAAGATGTCTAGTGGCTCCATAGTACATTACATTTCACAAGCTTGAATTTTAAAGCGACCTAAAAATTGATTTATTTATTTATCTATTTAAAATGAGAAGGAAAAATGAGAACCAAGCCAGAAAGGAAATAAAAACCCGAAACGTTTCGATCCAAAATTACAAGATCTTCATCAGTCGGTAGTAAAACACATAGAAAAACAAAAAACAAAAAAAGATGTGAGTCCGACCCAAATCCCATCGGATACAAGACTGGCAATGGCCTACATTGCAACGATACAACCCGTAGTTACGGGTTGCACCGCCGGAAATTACGGGCGTCACAACCGTAATCCCTCGGTAAACCTATATAGTCCGTAATTTACGGTGTCCAATACCGTATCGTTTTTTCAGTGTAGATGATAATCTTTCGCGAATTTTCAATTTTCGTTCCTTCAAATCAAAACAAAACTTGCCTCAAACTTGAAACTTTTGATTTTAATGCGTTCCTCAATGAAAAACTGACGCTTAGATTCATTTTCACTTTGTAAAATGAGAAATAATGTTGAAAAATTCCAAAGATTATCGGTCTAGGTGCGCCTACACTTCTGAATCGACCTCTAAAATGCTGCAAAAATAACTTTGAGACTATTTAAAAAGGCTGAAATTCACTCCTCGCAGAGCAAATTTAGTTTAAAGTTTAATGGACCACCCGTGAACGTATGCACTACCTACATACATAGTACAACCCCCCCCCCCCCCAACGAAAGAGCAAAACCTACAAATTGGAACAATAAGATTGAAGTTGCATTAGGTTTTTGAAACAGTGTGTTTGAGGGTGCCTATGAGTGAATATATTTTTTCAAACAAAAACTTACCTCTTTCTAACATACGCATGGCCTCACAAAGAAGTGGGACTAATAATCTATTGACAACAAATCCAGGAGTGTCTTTGCAGGTGATAGTTACTTTACCTATGCCTTTTCCCCAGGAGATGAGTTTATTGTAGGTGTCATCGGAAGTAGCATCAGTTTTTATTACCTGCGGAAAACATTAAAAATAAATGAAATCAACATTAGGTTAGGTCTGCAGAATATTCTCGATCCAGCAATCTCAGAATCGGAGAGGCAAAATGGGAAATAATGTGGTAAAATGTAGATTTTTTTTTTTTTTAATTTTTTTTAACTAAAATATCACCAACCGCGCTGATTTTGAGGTAAAATTTCAACGACCAAGTGAAGCTGACCTTTTTTCAAAAAGTATGGCAAAACAGAGATTGTGCGGTAAAAAAATTTTGAGATTACAGGAGAATAGTCGTGGAAGATTCTGCCTGCCTGCATTCAGTGAAAATAAAAAATATTTTGAAACAAAAATTAAAACTAACTTAAACTCTTTTCATTATTAAAGACTTGTTTAGTGATGACGTCACGATCACAATTGGATTCGAACGAATACTCCATCTCGCTCACTCTCGTGGAGTTACCCATCAGAAATCAGATCCAAATGTTCTAATGCAAATTCAGGCTAGTCAGCAACCAGTTTTCCCAAATTTTATGGAATTATTAGATTCCACATACTTACCTTAAAGTATCTTTTTACTCCAACATAATTCATGAAAGATCACAAGTAAATTTACAATCACAATTAAATCGAAAGATATCCTATGTTTTGCCCTTGTATTACTCACGGTCTCTTGTGGACGCATCACCGACTAGCACTCAATCATCCTAACCTCTCTTTGTGTTGAAGCTTGCACACGTGGTGTGATAGTGCTGATAAGCCCATATCCTAGAATATTGTGCCCATAAGAAACTGTGAGTGAGACAAGGCAGTGGCGGCTCGCCTAAGGAGGCAAGGTAGGCTGTGCCTCCCCAGACAGTCAGAGGGAAGAAAAAATAACAAGACAGAAACGAGAGACAACATATTAAAATTAGGCAATCACAATGTCCGTTTGTAAGCGGGCGGGGAACGAGATTTCAGAGTTGCGAAACGACAGCAGTCAGCACTCAGCAGTGCCAGAGTCTGTGCCTCGTCGAGAGGCACAGACTCCGAGTCCGAGTCGGTCGAGTCAGTCAAGAAGTGGTGTTCGGCACACACACACACTCACAACCCAGCAAGGACTGTGCATGCACTAACGAAGGTATCGGAGGCTGCTATCCTCCACGACTCCCGCAGGCAGCGTTGCCGAGCCAGTAGCCGGATAACCATCATGCCAGTCGCCGGACTAGCCGCGCCTGTTTGTTTTTGTCTACGTGTTATATACGGAGGCCCCCCGGACCCCCCCTGCTGGGGGGGGGGGTTTCACCCAGCCCCCCCCCCGCAGCCTCCCCAATACCAAAGGACGCCACTGAGACAAGGATAAGACATAGGACTTTCTTCAAAATAACTGTGATTGTAAATTAATGCATGATGTTTCCAAGAGAACTTACTGTTTACTACATGAATTTGCAATAAAAATTTGGATCCTGTTCTTATAAGAAGCCCCACGAGACCAATCAAGATGGAGCATTTGTTTGGATCCAATTTTTTTTTCGTGAAGTCGTACATAACAGGTCCATAGTTTAGAAATCAATGGCTATTTTAAATTGTTAATAAACTAAATGTTACTTACTTCAAGAAGTTTCATCACGGGTACAGGATTGAAGAAATGAAGACCACCAAATTTGTCTTTACGATTTGACACAGAGGAAATTTCAGTAATTGATAAGGAGGAAGTGTTAGAGGCAAAAATGGTGTGTTCTGGAGCCACCTGGAGGAATCGAGAGGGCAATAAATAAGAGTGACAGGGACGGTAATGTCATGAAAAACTACGCATATTGACGGTAATGTCATGAAAAACTACGCATATTGAAAAAAAAGTGAAAAAATGTCAGAAAAAAATTAACGGAAGTAATTGGCTTATTGATTGCGGTTGAAAAATGAAAATGAAATTGGGAATTTTGAAACGTTGGATTTGACTTACACCTAGACGTTAGATGGCCGACGTGATAGCATCAGTAGGGACCAAACTAAATGTTGGTTTTATCAGATTATTCTAATGGAATAAAAGTAATGTAGGTAGGTTAAAGCTGAATATTGCAACATGGGCAACTTTTGTAATTTTTCTTTTTCAACGCCACCGATGGCTCAAAATTTGAGGTCCATTTTGATCGAATGCAATCAACATGCTGGGTAATCTTGAGGAACTTACAGTATCAATGCTTGAGAACAATTTATGTTTCAGATCCATCTTTTCTATAATCGCCTCAACAACTAAATCAGCTTTTGTCACTGAAGCTGGAAGATCCGTTGAATATGATATTTTGCTTAAAGTTCCAGTCACAAATTTTTCTCCTTCATCTGGTTTGTCCTGTCAAAAAAAAAAAAAATTAGCGAGAACACTTCATCAAGTTAGAAGGTTTTATGGCTTTCAAAAGAAAATACCCTGGTTGAATTTTTTACCATTTTAAATCTCGGTAATCTTTAAACAATTTTACGGCTTCCAAGTGTTTAAGAACTAAACAGAATGACTCTTTAAAGGACGTCATGAAAAATCGAAAATTCTATTAAAAACAACAGAACAATTAAACAATAAGAATTTCAATCAGAGTGGTTTCTTTTGAAAGTCATAATACCAAAAGCATTTACGGTGATTCCAGGCGAAACTTCTCCAGATTTTAATCCGAAGGATAGCACCATTGGTCACTTTTGGGAAAATTCGTGTTTTGGGTATTTTCAATTGAAAACAAAGAAAAAAATTCAGAATTAAAAACTTCAGCACCTGCGGTATTTATTTATGGATTTTAGAGCCCAAAATAAGCGAAATTGGTAGAGAAGTAACGCCGTAATTTATGACATTCAATTCACCACACGCTAAGTGAGTGCGAGTGATATTATGTCTATCTGCCTCACTCGCACTCACTGAGGCTTATGGGAGTTTTCATATTTCATAAATTCCAGCTTTATTTTTGAGTGCTTCAGTTTGAAACTTTTAGGGTATCTTCCTGAAGTGCGCTCGCAAGTACTGATGTTCTTCGAATTTGTGCATTTTAAGTATGCCCATCAATTTTGGTCAAAAATTGTTGACTGAACAGCAAATTGCCGTGCCAAAACTCAGAACTAATTGACCCTAGAATCATGTTAACAAATCAAAAAGGAGATCTGTTGTACAAACAACAAGCCCACTTGCATGCATTGCAAAGAAGTACAGGGTGTTTAAAAAAGAAAGGAAACTTAATAAAACAACCTACCTTGTGAATCTTTTTTGCAACTCTTTGAATACTTGATTCAATCCTTTTGGTCGCTTTTTGTAGAACAGCATCGTTAATATCAACAAGGGTGACAGTGTTGCCTGCTTGAGCAGCCACCTGACAAAATAAATTATTTAAAAAAAAGATTTAATTCAAACGAATCAATGAAAATAAATCAAACATGATGGTGAGGACTTTAAGTTGCGTCCGCATCAAATAAAATGAATTAAATGCGTACCTTGTTAAACGCTAAATATCATTTTAATAATTTTGACAAGATCTAAAAGAGACGTTCACTTACAGCACCTGCGCAGTTAAATTAAAAGTAAATTAAATTATAGATTACATGCAAGGTTGAAAGCTTAAAATCATTTAAATAATTTAAAAAACAAGATCTAAAAGAGACGTTTACTGCACTTGCGCAATTAAATTATGCATTTAATGCGTTGTTGAAAGCTTAACATCATTTTAATAATTTTAAAAACAAGAGCTAAAAGAGACGTTTACGGCACCAGCAAGATTAAGTTAAATGGAAGTCCCATTAAATTACAGATTAAACACGTGGTTGAAAGTGAAACATCATTTTAAAAATTTTGGAAACATGATCTAAAAGCGACGTTTACTTCACCTGCGCAATTCCTGATCCCATCAATCCACCGCCAACAATTGTAACATTTTGAATGACATTTGAGGCAAATGTGCGGGTAAGAATGAGAGATGGTAGAGCCATATTAACCAGTTTTCAAGGAGACTGAAAAAAAAAGGAGAAACAAAGCTCAATGAAATGAAGTACTAACTTAAATATTTTTTCTTTAATCCCATAGCCAGACTTGTCCAGACAATAAGGAATAAATCAAAGGTGCCTCACCATGACTTGGATAAATTGACCAATACCTAATTGTGAAACTGGAGGAGTCGGAGTCAGTTGAACTGAATTTCAACAAAAGGAACAAGCTGAGAGTTTTAAAGCCAGATAGGTGGTTTTTAAAAAAAAACCAAAAGAATAAAAAAAACTCACTCTAAAATTTGTTTCTACAATTCTTCTAGCAAAGTTTACGTGTGTTTCTGATGAATTTGTGACCTCTCGAAGTCGCAACCCTCTCCGCAAGAAATAAATAGAGATCAAGAGAAAACACGAAATACTGCCCTTACCCTATCCCTCTCCCTTCAACAAGACTTTTGATGTACAAAAATCCTGAATTTTCTCAGTTCATTTTAAAGGTTCCTGTAGATTTATATGGGGGGGGGGGGGGGCAAAGTGTTTGAGGACTCGACAGATCTTTCATATACTATCAACAAGGTAACATCATAATGCCCTATGAATGGTCCAATTCTCATTCAGACCCTACCTTCTATGTCACATGCTAAACAGAGTAAGTTTCAGGACAGAACCTTTTGAAAGTTGGGGGAGGAACATATGAGATTTAATGCGAGATGGATGAAAGCAGATTCTAGCAAAAAACAACAAAATATTTTAAAAAAGAAAAAAAATCTTCTAAAGACAAGTCGCCAAGGTCAGAGCTCAAATTTTCTGTCAGGGCATTAACATCTAGAAAACTCCCAATCTTTGAAACATTTGAAGCGTGGTCACCAAAGCTTCTCCAAGAAATCAAAACACCACTAGATGCAAACTACACAAAATTATACAAGTGTGCTGTTGAGTGAGGAAAAATTTAGGAGAAATATTTGCTGGCGGAGGAGTCATTAAACATAAAAAAACCGTTCTTAGCTCACTCTTGAGTCACTTCTTAAGTTATGTATCAAGGTAGATAAAAAGTAACTCAAAACTACAACTTCAGTGAATAAATAGGGCTGAAAGATAAAATAATAATCAGTTAAACTTCAAATAAGGTGAGTAAGTAATTCAGCTTAATTTTTAGACAAAAAAATTTGGATGGGTCGATAGTTAAGTTTACTCACAAATAATGATGGCTATAATTTCTTTATATTAATTTTATAAAACACTAGCAGAAGAATTTAAAAATCAAATGAATGAGAAACTCAGACAAAAGTCAGAGAAAGAAGATAGTATGCCAGCAGCAAGGGAACAGAATGAATACCTACATACTTGAAGGGGACAAAAATACGTTCAAAAATTTCTGAGATACTTCTGATTAGCAGACTCAAGAGGGGAAAAACAAAACTTTGTGATGCCGCTCTGTGAGATAAGAATTCAGCTGTACACAAAACTAGTTGATGAGAGGTCAACGATTGCAAACCAACCATTGCATAATGCACCAGAGTGATGTTGTCAAGGTAAAATTAAATATGTACTGATAACAAATTCAAGGACAATGGACTAGCCATAACAATAAACTTTGGATTGTTGTGAAAGAGTGGAATGTGCTCTTTGCTGGAATTTCATCAGAGGACAGCCGGAGAGAGATAAAGATAACAAATCCCTGTATCTTCAATAGAAGCAACGAGGAATATAAAAAGAAAGGACTTTCTCATGACTTGCGCGTTTCAAAGGAGAATAAAATAAAAATAAAAATAACTTGGATTAAACATTAAGGGTTGAAAGGACAAACAATAATTACTCTGCAATCCAGAATTCTTGGGAACAAGCAGCAGGTGGAATATACTAGACATTCTTTGATAAAACGATCAAAACAATAGATCAAAGCTCTTTGATACACTATGTAAATTTAACTTTTATTAGCAGGCGAGAATCTCCTCCTTGACAGACCAAATCTGAGAATGACATGCAGGATGTATTCTTGATGCCAAACTCGCTCCAATTAACAAGATTATTTCACTGTTGTCTCGTATTATCTTCTCGCTCTGCAAAACCTCATCGGCAGATGCAATATAAGATGAGAGCTTGGTGATCAAAATAGACGACGGCGATTGATTTAGGTATGAGTGAAGACAGTCAGCCTACGGATTTATTTCTTCGCAATGATGAGCAGAAACTAAGACCTTACTCGATAATGTAATTTAGTATCGGAGAAGCCCACATGACTTACGGAACCCCACCCTACTCCCAGACAAAACAGCTGTCAGAGGAGGAGGGCTTAACTTGACATTTTTGAATAATTTTTAATCCATGCCTTTACCCTGAGTCCCCCCACCTCCCATCTATGCACAGCCCTGTATATCAAGGATAGAACAGGAGAAAGCAGATACTAGTGCCTGCTGTCGACCTCCAGTTCCCAAGTCCAGTACAAGTTAAGAGTTGAGGCCTCTTTAGCTATCCTGAATGATGCAGATGAGAACAAAAGTAACTTTATTGTCCTCAGAGAAAACCAACTGGTTAGATATAAATCGGAGGCCCTGTCAAAATATTTTTCACGACATGAAAGCATCGGCTTTCTGGGATTCGTTTTCTTCTACCGGTTACAATCGGTGTTCCTGTGAATCTAGAAAACAGATACAGAAAATATACTTTTAAAAGGAATCAGGGAGTGACATTTGTAATCGGGAAAAGTATAGAGGGAACCTTACTTTGGTGAGTTGAGAACGAAACACAGATTTTGTAAATTAAAACACAATAATTATAGCGATGATCACGTAGAACTGAGAAAATGATGATGATGTTGCTGATAACAGAGGGAACAGCCAAAGACCTTTGGGAACAGCTGACAAGGCCAAAGATTACTTATGTATAAGTAATCTTTGGACAAGGCACAGATGATTACTGATCAGGGTTCGAAAATTTCATGAAAAATAAAATCGTGAAATTTCACGTGAAATATTTCATGAAATTTCTGAAATTTATGAAAAATACGGAAAAATACTCCGCAAATGCGTAGAATTTCCTTTCGGTTGCTTTGCCTCACCAAAAATGAGAAACAAAACTATTGGTGCTATTATTTAGCAGTTTGTTGCCTTCTTTTAACATCACTGCCAGCCAGTGCAAGCAAAAATAAATAAATAAATTATTTATTCTCAATTTGAAATTAGTCTAAATGCTGGTGGGTCTCTAGAGATTTTACCAAGTAATTACTGTGTAAAATACAATTCTGGTAAAATGAGAGTCCAAAGCCCACATCTTTAAGGATCCAGCCCTCGCAAACGGGGGGGGGGGAAGAGGGGATTTGGGATTTTTTATCTCTCCTCCCGTTACCTCGTTGCCCCGTTTTTTTTCTCTCTTTCTTTTCCCCTTCCTTCCCTCCCTTTTCAGGTAGAACGTGGGAGGGGGGGGGGGGTTTACCCCTTTCACCCCCCCCCCCCCCTTGTTTCTGCCGATGGCTCTTATATTATTCAACAATAGTTATGATTTGAACAAATATTTTCACGATACATGTAAGTGTAAAAATTATAGCATTAAGTAAGGTGGGCAATGCAAAAAATAAAAAATAAATAAAATGAAAATGATGCTGGGAATAAAACCTTATTGAGAACTTCAAAAATTTGAAAACATAACCTTCAAGTAACTGATGCAAAATTTAGGGATGCCCTGGGTTGTTTACCTTATGATAAAATGAACATTTACCATAGTGAAATACTTATACATAGTAATCTTTGGGAGGGCGTTATTACAAACAGATATCAATTATTTCATGGTGAAAATTAGACGAATTCCTCTTCAGTGTAGAAAAGAATCATAAGAAACGACGAATGGGAGTAAATTTCAAAAATTTCATAAATTTCACAGCTTCGTGAAATTTCATGTGAAATTTCAAGGAAATTTCATAAATTTCAAATGAAATATTTCACACTTGAAACCCTGTTACTGATACTGACGATTCGGCTGTTGCTTTTGTTGACTGTTGCTTGGACGGTTTTCGGTTACAATGGAGAGGGGGGAAAAGAGAAGTGAGGGGTGAGGGTAAAGTAAACAAACAAATGACGAAATATTAGACCGACACTTTTCTTAAATTTTTCTCCTCTGAATTTCTTTTGGTTCGTGTCCTCTTTATCACTGAAATCATCATGCTTTATAAAAATGATAAGTTCTAAAACGTATCCTTTGAAACACTTTTGATGTGAACTGAATCGAAGATGTTTGCTAGAAGGTGCTCCCCTGAAACATGGCCTCTCAAGGTATGCTTTTTTTCTCTGAATTTTTGCTGTCTGAAGTAGGGTTGGGCGATTAATGAACTAATCGACTAATCGGTAGTCGCTTAATCGAAGAAGAAGTAATCGATTGGATCGAATAATCGCCGGACAATAATCGGATTAATCGATTAATTAATCGAAATACTGCGCGCCAGTATCTTCTCCACGTTATCTGTGTAAACACGCAACGCCGACCCCGAATGCTTTCACCCGATTCACTTTCACCGACATAGATCATCTTTCTTGACTCCCTCCCCGCTCGAAAACTTTGTTGTAAACTTTTAATTTTTTTTTCATTATTATTATAACAGGAGAATGATGAAAAAATTCAAGTCATCATCATGAATTTTGGCTGAAACTCAATAGATCGAATTTTCGATTAATCGATCCAATTAATCGATTCAATCGATTAATGCCACTTCAGTAATCGATCACACTAATCGATTATTTTTATGTCCGATTAATCGATTAATCGGATGTCTTTCGATTAATCGCCCAACCCTAGTCTGAAGACTTGGACTTCTTGAAATTTATTCAAGAGATCGCTAGTTGATCAACTTCTACAATCCTCAAGTCCATGCCCAAGGATTGATTGCTGTCATGAAAAAGATATCAATTTTTTCAGTGGTCAGAATTCAAAAGAAACACATAGTGGTTCACTGAATAGAAACTCCACAACACTCTAGAGTAGACTAATATTGAGTATCGGGTACGGTCAAATAGCAGTGCCTACGTCTGACATGGATCAATGATCCGATGGCTAGTCACAAGTTGAAATTCTTACAAATTAACTGCTGGTCTATAAATTTTGATGTGTTGTCGGAAGTATTAAGCTACTTTGTCAGGTCTTGATATATCAAATGTGTCTGCCCTAACATTCTGACTTTTTTTTCTCTTGGCTTTTGAGTGGAGTGGTTCGATGATTTCTAGCAGAGTGTTTCTCTTAATTATGCTTGCTTATTCAAAGAGTGAGCTATAACAGGTACATTTTGAGTATCCAGTTCTAACTAGTTGCGGTGCCTTGATTGGAAAAGCATTAGTAAACAGTTCACCAAAGCGTAATCACTCAATGATGAGTTTTGATGCTTTTTCGGTTTTTCAACGCTGCCAAACTTGTCTTTCTTTCAAAATACACTTACCAAGTTTTTTCTAATTCACGACTATTTTAGCTTGTATCAGATGCAATTAAGAAAGTGGAGAGGAAAAAGCGGAAAGAACAAGACGAAGAAGAGTATGTTCGTTTCCTAAGAAAATTCCATGAAGTGGAGAATATTACTGCTGCAAAAACATCCCATCCAAGGACAAATGAAGTCTCAAAAAAAGTCCTGGAAGCAATCAAGAAAGTTCAGCGGAAAAAAAGGAAAGAGCAGGAAGAAGAAGAATACCTTCGTTTTCTAAAAAAATTACAAGAAATGGAAAACGTAACCCCCGCCAAAACATCCGGTCCAGGGATAAAAGAAGTCTCGGGAAATAAAGCTGTCAACAATGAAGGTAATCGTGTGTATTTCATTTTTTTCTCTTTTTTTTCAAACAAATCAATTCCCTACCTAACGAAACCCCTCTGTTCACTTCAACACATTATAATGCATTGTTTTTGCCCTGCTCTGCTAAAATCACCTCGAAAATGGGCTCGATTGGTTTTATTGACTAAAATTGATGAACAGATGTAGCACCATCCATCGTCAAATAACTTCGCAGATTGACCGAGCAGTCAAACTGCGCTGTTGTTTGACAAATGGAACATCAATGGAGCATGCAATAGTTGGCTCACCTGTCCGTTTGTGGTAGATTTCGGCTTATTGATTGCTTGTTTGATTGTGTACAAAGCACTTAAGCAAGAATGCCGTAAGTGACATTTGTCACTTAGACTGTTTTTGCTATGTAGCTGATGGTCTCCATTCATCAGTTTACTTTCAATCTAAAACCTCCAATGCCTTGAATGGTTTGTCTTTCCAAGGATTCCAGCATTGAGCAATAGACTGTTGGCCTTTCCACTGGCGCAACCAGGATCTCTTCCATCTCTCTCATTTCCCATTTGAATGTATAAGTAGGAAAAGGACAGAAAGAGAGGGTTTTATCCCCTTGTCCATCCTTGTCTAACATACGCTTTTTAATGGAGAAAAGAGAGAGATGAAGAAATTCTCGATGCACTACTGGGCCTTTCCTAAATGCTTGGACCGGCAGAGAGCCTCTGTCAGAGTGAGTTGAGTGACTCCAGGCACAACATCTTAATAAATTAAATTCATATCTTCAAAATACCAAAATTCCAGAATGGACAGTTGTCGAAAGATATTCCATTATCTCCCAGAATACATCAAGGAAATTGAAGACGTGTCGCTATTTAAAAAAAAAACGTAAAATCAATCTTCAAAGAAAAAAGCCCATTGTGGCCTAGAAGAGTACTTTGAAGACAAATTGGAATTAAATGTAAACACACATTCATCATCATCTTTATACTAACTTTGTAATTTATTTGTTTGTAACAATATTAAATACGTAAGGAGTAACTTGGTACCAAAGTAGAGACCTGAGCCACACTGCAAAAAAAAAAAACAGTCTAAGTAACACATGTCACTTACGGCGTTCTTGCTTCGTACGGCAGATTTCTCATCAGCCTGAAAAAAAAAAGACTTAAGTATCTATTATCAACAAAATTTTTAAAAAATTAAATTAATCAATAAGTTTTTTAATTAAATTTTCTTTCTCTTTTACAGAATATGGAGTGAATTAATGAGAAGTGTTACAATTTCTTTAACTAACTTAATTTCTATTTATCTCATTATTTTAGGTTTTGGTGAAATTAAAACAAAGGAAGAAACTCGTTCAATTCATAAAGATAATCAAATTTTGAGGGTGAGGAAAAACTTATATTTGATTTTTCTTCTCCCTTGCAGTCGTAAAATTTTATTTTGCTAGATCTAAAGATCTTCTTATTTTTCAAGAGATGCTTCATTGAAGCCACCTTTCCACTAGAGTGTCCAGATAGTCGATGTCTTGATAATGGAGGTTCTACCGTAATTATCTTCTTTTTTTTTTATTTACTTTTCACTAATGTCATGAACTATTAACAAGTCATGAAATCATAATTCTCTCAATTTTTTTTTTTTTTTTTCAGGAGAAACCTTCAATTAATCCAGAGAGAAAATCCGTGAAAGTCTCAAAAGAGGTTCCCTCTCATTCATCCTATAGAACAGGTTTTCATACCTCCAAAGTCCGTTCAAATACCTCCTCAAAGAGAAGAAATCCATCTCAGGTTCCGAACCGAATCAAAACAGGATCACAAAATCCCACTAAATCAGGAACTCCTATAATTAGCAGCTCTAGTCGTCACAACGTCACTATTACCTCATCACAGTTCAAACTGTCAAAAACACCTCATGCAGAGACTTATGAAGTCTCTGAAAAAATTGAAAATTACGAAAAAGGTAATTGTACTTTTTACATCTTTTTGAAGCGATCAACCCTTGCAGTTCCTGCAGTAGGCTGACCTTTGAAATCTTAGGGGAAAGACTGGTTGACTGGCTGAATAGAGGATTAACATCGGTCCTTGTGTAGTGTTTATAAATTAAGTAAAATGTTGTGACCAAAGAACTATGATGGTAGAGCTAAGCTGCCGTAATAGCCAAAAATAAAAAAATCGAGTTAGACACGGAAATCTACTATTTTTGACTTGCACTTTCACGTGGTGAAATCAGAATTCAATTATCTCTATTAGTTTTCGAGATATAAAGGGGCTGCCTGCCGTAAGTACACCAAAATCGGTACCTTTACTCAGGAGAAACGCCGTAAGCGCCAGGTACACGGGCAGAATGCAGTATCTCCAGCCGAGCTGAGTGGAGATGCGGCGTTCTACCTGTGTATCGGGCGCTCCCTCGGTGACCCTTTACACAACAATGCATGCCCCGCCAGACGGGGAAAAAGCCGTATGTCCATAGTGTCTGCGACTTTCATTCGATCTTTTGTTATTTGGAGCAAAAATATTTGACTTGCCACCCTTTTACAACAATAAAAATTCAAGTGAAGATACATATAATCGATTTATGTACGAAACCGTGCCAAAATCGAAGCCAGTTGGAAGGGCCATGCGTTTAACTTTAAACGCGTTTTACTCGATTTCATGTGCAGTGGAGATACGGCGTTCTTCCTTAGCACGGCAGTATGCAGGTATCATATTTGTGGTATCTCTCTAAAGAAACACTCAGAGGAAAGTCTCAAATTAGATAGGAACTTCCTGAGGTACAGTCAGGGACAAAAAGAATGTCAGATGTCTCCTTGAAGTAGGCCACCCGCAGTACTTATCTCAATGAATTTAAGTATTGCAGGTGGCCTACCTCAAGGAGCCATCTGACACTCTTTTTGTCCCCGACTGTACCTGCGTAGCTCTACCACTATGCCTTAAACTTTAAAGAAATATGACAGAACAAACGAACCAGCGCCGACTTGAACCATAAATGAAATTGGTGTAAAAAGGGTAAAATGCTGGAATCAACCTATTTTGACGCACATCCTCGCCAAATTAAGTTGATTCTTGCATTTTACCTGTTTTACACCTGTTTCATTTAAACTTTAAAATCATTTTCAAGCTGAATTTTGAAGCTGTGAGTAAATTTTGTAATTTCTTAATGGGCTCAATTTTTTGCTGGTTTTGATGCTAGATTGAACTCTTCAATTGCATGAAGCAAAAGTTTGCAAGAGCCCCAATAATGAAAATGAATTTCAGCGTTGGCTTTTCATTGAGGAACGCTTTGAAACCAAAAGTTTAATGTCAGGCAAGTTTTGCTTTGATTTGAAGGAATGAAAATTGAAAAATCGCCAAAGATTTTGATCTGGAGCTCTACCCTGATATGTAGTTGCTTTTGCTCCACTTTTCTGTTGTATTTTTGTTTTATTTAATTGTCTGCCTTTCCCATCATGTTTGATCTGTATGAAGTGGAAGGAAAGGAAGAAGTTCACATAAATCATGAAGAGAACCAAATGATAAAGGTGAGGAAGGGTGAACCAGAACGACAAGAAGAAGCTCACGTAAAACACGAAGACATTCAAATTATAAGGGTGAGGAAAAAGTCTAAATTTGGTATCATTTTGCTTAATTTTTCTTCCTTCTAGCATCAGAGTTGAAACTTTGTTTTTGCAAGTTTGGTAACAGTGACTGCGGTAATTATTGTTAATTTTTTCCTCTCCTTAAATGTTATTATGGAGAACATTATCTCTTTCAATAAGGACCGTTATTGTCAAAAATCGGAACCTAACCTATTAAGTATCAGAGATACCAGAATAGCGGCAGCAGCGCAGAGGCAAATGGCCATCCGCTGTTTGCAATTTGCCTCTTGGGGGCTCCATTGATCCGCTTCTTCTTCTTCATTTTGAATGACATGGCGCAACTCTCATAGTACATATATAGAGACTCTAGTCAGGGTCAAATTGGAACTATCTTTTTCCTTCAAATTAAAAAAGGTCTTTGTTTAATGTTTAGGAAGAAATTTTTCCTGTCTCACAAGCTGAATCTTCGATTACTTCAAACAACATTTCGTCAAAGTTGGTCAAAGCTGCTTTTGAATCAAACGTAGGGATTGGAAATGAGGGCAGTGTTAGTGTTGTAAGTTTTATCTATCTGTCTCTTTTGCGAAAGTTTTTTGTGTGGAACGTCCTCTAAGTGGAATATCTCGCCAAGTGGAATTTTTTTTCAGCCCCGTGAAACCTCCCATACTCTGACCAAAATTTCTATTTATTTATTTATTTATTTTTGGCAGTTGATACTGATACATGGAGCTCTGAAACCAGAGCTATAGTACAGGTCCAGTTTTACAAGTATACATTTTTAACTAAATATTCAGTGGGAATGGTATAGGAAGTAAGTGCATAAAATTTATTTATTTTTTATTTATTTATTTAATGCACTATTTACATTGTCCTTTTTCAGGCTCAGTACAAAGTCAGATTCAATAATATAATATATTATACAATGAGAGTCACAATTAACAATAACATCTTATTTCACTATTATTCAAAACTTATAAATACTTTTGAATAGCTAGTTCAACTCACATGGTCGAGTAGCTCTTGCTCACTATGGTACCCCATTTGACTTAAGTACAAGTCAGTCTTTTTTTTTAATTGTATGGGGTTTTCAGCATTTCTTAGAGAGAGCAGCAAATGATAGAGAGAGAGATAGATATTCATCATAAACTGTTGCCCTACCATCTGCTTGGTTTCCAGTAGAAAGTCATTAAGGTGATGAAAGGCTTTCTCAGTACAGAACTGCTTTAGTCTGTTGAGGAAGAATCTTGGATGGTCATTCTTAAATGATACCTAGCTTAAGGGTGAGAGGAAGTGCATTAAATAATTGGATAGCAGAGAAACTGGTGTTGTTTTCAGATTTGACTAGATTTACACATGAGTTATCAATATTATAGTGTCTGCTTTTGTAATCATGTTTTGGTAGTAGATCAGAAGGCTTGATAATATTATTTGTAATAGCAAATTTGATGGTCTCGAAAATATACAGAGAGGGTATAGTAAGCAGTTTATGATGAATAAATAGTTCTTTACAGTACGAGTTGAAAGGTCGGTTTAAACCAACCAATTTTACTAAATAGTGAAATTCTCAGGGTTTTTTCCTGCTCAATGAAAATATCATTTGTGGGTGAACTTCTGCTCCAGAGAATAATACCGTGTCTAAAAAGAGACATGATACAGGAATGGTAAAACACCAAGGCACTATTCAGTGGTACTATTTTAACAAGATTTTGCAAGGCCCGTTTGTGTTTTTGAATTTTACTTAGCAGATGATCTATGTGTATTTTCCAATTTAGCCCTGAATCTGAGAATTTCTTAAGTAGAACTTTCGCTAATTTTTTTTTGGGGCAGGACCGAGATTCCACACAATGAATTTTCATTGTACTTTTACTGTGTAAATTCTGGGACACTACATAACTTTCTATTTGTTCATTTTCCCTTTTCTTTCCAGATATCTTCCAACTTTTATCTTAGAAGCAACATTTAAGATTGGTGACAGGTGGAAATGTCTCATTCAAAATGTCCAATGTACAAAATGCTCATTAAGAAATGTCCATTTCAACAATGTCCACAACAAAATGTCCAATTCACAATTTGTCCATTGTTAATAAATGTCCGATGTAGGCTCTGTCCATCATACATAAATGCCCCTTAAAATAATGCTCAATCGTAGACTGAGTATAAGTAGGCAAAAAAAAGTCCACAAGTTCAAAATTTTACCTCTGGTTATAAAGAAAGCATGAAATACGAAGTCATTACATTCTCAGCTGTTTTGAACACGATGTCAACGTATGGTTTGTATAACCGATTTTGTCGGATGTACAGGGCCAGATTCGTGCAGTTTTGTGAAAACCTATGTTTATTCCTGCTTTTGATTTTTTTCCTCATTTCTAATTGCAGCTGCCTTCGGTACATTTAAGACACTGAGGTTTTTAGATTCATGGACAATTTCTACTATTGGATATTCTTCTTTATGGACATTCATTTAACATGGGCCAACTGTGCATTGGACATTTTAGAGCGGACATTGTTTTAATGGGCATTTCTTGTTGGACATTTTGTACATTGAACATTTAAAATAGGACATTTCCACTGAGCACCTTAAGATTAGGTTCTTAAATTAATTTTATCAGGAGTATAATACTATCATATAGTGATTTAAAGAGTCTTGAGTTGAAAGAAAAATTGGTCAATACATATGAATTTCTATAAAATTTCTACTGAAATAACAGATTTTAGAATTTTGTAATTTTTTACATTATTTTAAATTCTTTTACTCTCCAATTTGAATGGTTTCAAAACAAATAAACGAACAAAAAACCGTTTACTTAAGGGCACCTGAAAAGCAGATGAGTAGACAATCAATAGAACTTATTTTGTATAGCCTCTTTATGGGTTTATTAGAAATTTTTGCAGATTTTCTATGTCATTTTACGTTATGATTGCGATTTTGATTGAAAGTCCAACAAAGTCCGATTTTGCATTATTTTGCTTTGCTTATTTGAAACCAGGGGGCCATGACTCCTACAAGGTACTCCTACAAGGAGTTATAACTTATAAAGACTATTTATTTATTTTTATTTTTTATAAGGACTGTGTATTTTAAAAATTTCCCTGTGTTAAGAGTTGTTGAAAGCTCCTTAGCTCTACTCATAAATCTGCGTACTCTTGCTCAGTTTCTCTTCTCCTCCCAGATACCTTTTGACTTTATTTTAGAAGTACATATTCTCAAATATTGTCTAAAATTATTAAGTTATAACTAATACACTCTTATTCTCCAATTTTTTCAGAAGGCGCCTTCGATAGATCCAGAAACAGAATCCTTGAAAGTTTTGAAAGAGGCTCCCTCGCATTCATCCAACCGAGCAGATTTCCGTGTCCCCAGAAATCCCTTAAATATACCTTCAAGGAAAAAAAGTCCATCTCTGGTTTCGAACAGAATCAAAACAGGGTCGCAGGATTCCATCAAATCAGGAACTCATTTAAGTAGCCGCTCGAGTTGTCGCAACATCATCGTTCCGTCATCACAGTTCAAATTCATGAATAAGTAAGTAGTTTCCTCTGTCGGTGTTGGTAACAAATGGTCTGATTCGTACAAGAGTCGTCGGAGTTCATACTCCTGATTTTGAAAAAGTTGCACTTGGAGTTACCGTCTATCTATGGATTTCAGTGTATTCTCTCAAGTTAACAGTGCAATTTGTAGGAAAATTGTATTTTGTTCAAAGTTTACATCAAACAGAGTTGGGCAAATGAACCCCAAGACCGACGTTGAACTGCTGACATTGTGCTTTTTACCATGTTTCAATCTTTTGATGTTATCTTATCCTTACTCCTGGTGTTATGGTTGTGCATGGTTTTGTTGTATTTGGATCTAGCATAATAATAATAATCATTTTAATAGTTGATACCATGGAGAGTCACCGAGGAAGGTATGATGAGAAGTAAGTTTAGTTCATATAAATAATAGGTTTGTGCAAGTTCCATTAAAAATCAATTCAGTAAAACTGTGAAAAATAAAGTCGATTGTATTAACCCCTTAACGCCCAGGTTAGGAATCCAGCTGAAAATATGCTGCCACTCTATTGAAAGTGGTCGGAAGCTGTAGTTCATACTCTCCGGAACAGATAGCGCTACTAATCATTGACATTTCATGCATTACAATATGCTATAGCACAAAATAAACGAGAGAGTACAAAAACGTATACTCCGGAACAGATAGCGCTACTAATCATTGACATTTCATGCATTACAATACGCTATAGCACAAAATAAACGAGAGGGTACAAAAACGTACATATACGGGCGTGGGCATTCGAGGTGGTTTTTTGCAGCCCGTATATATACGGACGTGGGCGTTAAGGAGTTAAATTCACAGTATACTCATCTACACAGTAGCAAAACTCCATCGGAGCGCTTTGGCGAATGTCGGTTTTCAATGTAATCAAATGGGAAAATCGAGTTGTAACCTTCCGACTACTAAGATGCGCTACCGTCGCATCTAATGCAAATCAAACGGAAGATGTTAGTTCAACCTTCTGACCACCAGAGGGGCATTTGCTGATTCTCTAACATTGAGTTTTGCTACTGTATAGATAAGTATACTGTAATTAAATTGTCTAGTGTTCTTATTGAGAGAGTGGCACATCCTGGTGACGCTGTGCAATGACTGCTCAACATTTCTAATTTATTTGATGAATTGTTTTTTATTTTTCCAGTCGTCTGGTTGCTTTAATGGATAGCATTTACTTTCTGATCGGTCAGTACCGGGAAGTTACCAACGAAGCTATGGACGAGGAGGATTATTTGAAGAAACGCAACCAAGCTTTTGCTTTTTCATCAAGATTGACAAGGAATCATTTGTATAATCTAAATAAACAGGTATTTTTCATTAGATGCCTTCCTTATTTGAGGTAGTAACATCAAAAACAATGTTTTATGAAGCATGATTGTGGCGGTTTTATAGACATGAACTTTTGAGTAAAACTTCAACGTATCTAAAGGAGATAAATCCACTTTACTCTGAATTTTCAATAGTGACATCAAAAAATAATGTTTTCTAAAACAAGATAGTGACATTTTTGTAATTGTGAACTTTTTAAGTAAAACACCTTCTAACGACTTATTTTTTAAATCACTGTCAAGTTTTGCGTTGTTGGGTGGCTACTGAAACATCACACGGCGGTGATGTTTCTTATGGCAAAATCTTATGATGTAGGGAGCAAACAGTGTTAGCAGTAGTGAGTACCTCTTCATGTTGTAGCAAGGTTGACAGGTAGGCAGGGAGTTAATTCCGTAGGTTAACTTGGAGTTGACCAAGGGATCAAGTTTCCCCGCTTTTACTAGTTTTTCACTCCTATGGTCACACCAAGACAGTAATTCCAATCATCTCTGCAGAAATTCTCCGATGGCTCAGGGAGGCATTGGTGAATTTCCACAGAGATGGGAGGGTTTCTATGGGAATGAAACCTATCGTAATAACACCACCTATAAGAATAACACATACTTACTCGATCATTGACTCAATAGCAATAAAACATGATTGTCCATAATCAGCTTGCTGTTCAAATTCTAACCTCTCAATATTCTTAATTCCTCAAAATTGGTTGTGAAAGGTTACGGAAACCGATATTTGTGTCGAAAAATTTTTAAAATGTAACTATAACACAGAAGTTCCAAGGATGATGATTGACGTTGGAATCATACTTGGAACTCCTGTGTCTTATTGTTCCATTTTGATAATATTTTGACACAAATATTGGTTTGAGGATATTGAGACTCAAGAATTGGAACACACGCCGTCAGTGTTTACTGTTTATTTGTTTATGAAGTCAGCTGTGATGACAGTCGGCTGTGATTATTTGAATGTGCTGTGGTAACCCCGCGAAATATTGTGCACGTGGTGGAAAGATACAGGGGTGTATACTGTATAGTGTCTAGTGTTTTTTGCAATTTGTTAGTTCATTAATGAATTTTGGTGTTTTCTGATGCTGCCATTGTCATTTTTACGGCTTTATACACATGAAATGATACCTTAAAACGTTCGAGCCGAAGTGTGCAACAGACCCATTGTGCAACAGGACAAAATTTGATGGGAAGAATTGTCAGGGACCAAAAATGTCTAGGATGAAAAGTCTTATAACCCTACGGCGAGATTGCGAGGGCGGCCATGGAGAGATCGCGAGAAATTTCTTTTTTGCTGCGGAGGGGGAATTTTTTCTGTTTCGGGAGAATTCACGGGACTGGAGGTTTTGTTCGACATAACGATAATTCGACTGTAACGTGGTACGACACAATGAACTTTTACTGTCTATATTTTTCGAATTTTGTTTTAACAATGTATTCCAACACAAGAATGTTTGAAATTGCAACTTGTTTTTATTTTTTATTTTTTTTTCTTCACATTTATTGTTCTATTTTGAAATTTATTTTCCAATTCTTGCCAATTACAGGTTAACGAGATAGAAAAATCATCATTAGTTGTCGCGCTGTCAAATGAAGCTCAAATAAATGGATTTAAATTAAAGTTAAGGAGTGCTTTTCAATGTGCCTTAAGTGCCACTCAGGTATGTTTGCTCTCTTTTTCCTCAAAGATTTTAAAAAAATTGGAGGGTTTGAATAAAAATAGTGATAAATAAACAATTTTTTTCCTTCAATGACATCTATTGGAGAGATGTTTAACTAAAGCTGCAGGCAGATTATAACAGCCAGCTTGTTCAAATATGCTAACGTTGCCCTCCATAAAATTTCATTTTGCACATACCAGGCCTGCATAATCTTCCAAAACCTCCTTCTGCAATCCTCCTCCTCCTCCTCCTTCTGCAATCCCAACATTTGTGTACCGTACGACCTCTGTTTTGCCACACTTTTTGCAAAAAGGTTGCCACAAAACTTATAATTTTTGTTACAATTTGCCACAAAATTTCCTAATTTGCCACACCGATAACGCGATCCGAGATTGCCGGATAGGAAATATTCTGCAGGCCTGGCACAGTGGCACATACACCACTTGTTAAAAAAAAAACCCTTAAATTTTCAACATTTTTGCTGGGGGGGAAAAAAAAAACGTATGAAGATTAAAGTTTAAATAATAATTGTAACTTGCATAAAAAAATTGCTAAAAAAAATTCCAAGGGTAGAATCAGACTCCTATCTTCTGAAGTTCAACTGCATTTGTATATTTTTTTTTTTTTCTTTTTAACTGTACATGATTAGTGGTGGTAACCACCCAGGCCAAGTCAGAAAACGCAACCTGGAGTTATAAGGACTTGGGAGACAGTTGAAATCACAAAATACGTGGAGGGGACATGTCCACAAATCCAAATTTCACTGGAGAGCCAGGATGCAAAATGTTCCAAAATGCCAGAAGTTTAACGTGATTCAAGATTTTTTTCTCATAGGATTTCTGAAAAATTTCCTCACAAAAGTTTGAAAAGTGATAAAAAAAGATTTTAACATTCTATGTATTCAAAATTACCAATATTTTAAAAATTTGTAGCCGTTTTCCCGAGATTTTCTTTCTTTATTGCGCAAATTTCCTCCCTTTTTCATGTGATTCTTTTGATTTTTTTTAGCGAAAAATTTCTGTCGTCAAAGTAGGCGATATTTTTTCGACTTGTATAGTATTTTTGAGGAAACTACAATTTTGTAAATAAATATATCTTGAATAGATAAGTCTAATAAAATTTTTCTGGCAAGTAAATTTCTAAAACAATTCCTTCAAACAAGACTTGCATTTGTAGTTTGCATTCTCAAGCATAAAAGCAGCAGCGCAAGAAGAAATTCCCTATCCCTCTCTTTTCACCATGTGTTAAACAAAGATAGACAAGAGGATGATACCCTCTATTTCTATCCTTCTCGTACTCATACATTCGAAGGAGTAAATAAGAGAGATGGAATAGATTTTGGTTGCACCAATGTCCAATGAAAATAAGATTAATATTTATCATGATAAAAGTAGGTTTTATTTAGCATTGGCTAAATGCTTAGGTATGCAATGAGGACAATCCTCCCTCTATCTTAAATAGAAGCAAGTAGTGTCTCAGAAAAGTAGGCACGCCTCGACCAATAATGGCGATAATCTTTGGACTTTTTCAACATTATTTCTCATGTTACAAAATAAAAATGAATGAAAATGAATGTAAGTTTTGGCTTTTCTTCAAAGAACGCTTATAAATCAACGGTTTAAAGTTGGAGGCAAGTTTTGTTTTAATTTGAAGGAATGGAAATTGAAAATTCGCCAAAAATTATGGTCTTGGTGCGCCTACACTTCTGAAGCGAGCTCTACTTTATGATGCCCAAAAATATTGATTTTTCCTTTTTCCATCACTTTGAACACAAACCAAAATCCCCATTTATTTTGGTTAGTCCAAAGCTCCTAAAATGTTTGTACCATTTTCAGATGTGTGAGCGCTATTTACAATCAGGGAAACTGTACTTAGTGACAAATAAAATCTTGGAGCTGCTTAAATTAATTTTACAACTTCTCAAGTGCTGTGAGGAAAAAGTGGTCTCCTCAAGATTATGTAACATTATCCAAACTACCGTGAGTCTCAATTTTTTTTTTTTTTTTTTTTTTTTTTTTTTTTTTTTTTCTCAATAATACTGTTTTGTTTGCTGGTGGACATCTGATACATATTTTTTCGGAAATGAGAGAAACTAAAATGAAATGAAACTTAAAAAATTGACGTACAAAAAAAAAATTTATTTGAAAAGAAAAAAAATCTTTGCATGATTAATGAAAATATGTGTGGAATGGAGAAAAAAAATGTCACCTATCTGGAGTGCGACAGTTGATTGTATTATATTGTTCTTTTTATTGTGACTATGTTTTGTGTGTAACTCCAGATACCTAGGATCAGTTACACTTTACTTTCTATAGAAACAGCTGTTAACTGTCCATTTCAAATCAGAGCCAAATTAAAGAAAACTTAACCTAAATTGAACAGGCTCTTGCGAAAACGTCCGATGTCCAAAATATTTTTGTTGAGATGACAGATGTAAAAAAGTAAATAAAAAATTGGCAAATTAAAAAATTAAAAATTAAAGCAAACTGTCGAGACAAGCGAAATGGGAGCAAAATGCCAAGGAGCAAGTCTGATGAGGACTTACACAGAAGCAGTGTCTTCTTTAAAGTGATGTGCGCTCACAAAGTCAAGTATAAAAAAAATGGACAAAAGGACGTTTTTGATTAACAAGCAGTTCTTATAACATTTTTGATCCAATCAAGTTTCAGGAACAAATTCTTCTATATTTTAATAAGTCTGCAAATCTGACGTTGGAGGTGGGCGTTTCTGTGCTTAGACTTTTTAATTTTTTTGAGGGCAGTTTTACGGGTCAACTTTATCTAACTGGCAATAGACATTTTAAACTATAGACTTATTAACATTATACTTTCATGGCTTGGACGTAATTTCCATGGACTATTTGTCTATGGACAAAAAATTTCAGACATCTTGTCCCAAGAGTTTTGAAGTGGACATTTCGACTGGAAACCCTTGAAACCAGCCCAGTTATATCTATTTATCTATCCTGTTCAAACTTGAGGCTTGTCATAATATTTTTTTTCCTTCAAATAAAGTCTCTGAGAATAGTCTCAAATATTCAGCTGTACAGTTGTTTAATGTGCTCTCTCTAAATTTAAAAATGCTCTTTCGACACTCTGACTACAGCTCCTACTCTAATTTAGAGATTTTCTTGTACAATAGTGCTTTTGAAAAATTAGATGAATTCATTCCCAATAGTCTGTTAATGTTCTTAATTTGTTGATGTATAATTTGTTGTCGGTTTTTATTGTCCATATGGGGGTGGATTAATTTAATATTATTTAGTTTCTGTGACTTTTATTATAGCTACCATTACAGGCGGCTCTATATACCAACTGTTAAATAAATAAATAAATACATAACTAAATAAATAAAAATAAATAAATATCTCTTGTTTCTACTTTTTCAGGAGCTGACTTTGAAAATTGAGTCCATTCTAGGATTAATCGAATTTAAATTAAATGAGAATAAGCTAATTGAAACTCAAAAGCTCTCAAGTCGGCTGGGTAGTAATGCTCGCACTGTTCAGCCAAAGGGCAAGCCAAAAGGTGCATCGAGACAGGTCCATAAATTATCCATGTATGCTCAAAATAGGCCGCAAAAAAGCTTAACCAATCGGCTCAGAAGAAATGCAGCATTTTTCCCAAGAAATTTCACTGACTCGCCTGCTCTTAATCAATGCAGAAGTATTTCATTCGACAGCTTGCAACCAAAGAAAACTATGCATTTTTCGAATCTCTCACCAAAGGTTTGTTTCAAAGAACGTATACAAAATACTAATTACTTTTGCTGTCTACGATTGAATGAATGTGTAGTCGATTCTATTGTAAAAACCAGCAAAGATGACTATTAGCATGCTGAAAATTACGAATTCACTCACAGACTCACAAAATGACTTTAAACTTTAAGGTGTAATGGCAGAGTTTTGCAGGTACTGCGGGAGATTCCTGTCTAATTTGAGGCTTCCCTCAGTGTGTTTCTATGTATGAAGAGAATGATCAATCAAACAGGAATTTCCTATGATACCTGTAGAGCTCTGCCATCTTTGCTCTTAAATGGTAGAGCTACACGCAGGAGCCACGTAGGTAGGTGTCATGGTCCATGGGGGATTCCTGTGTAATTTATCACTCTCTTGCCGCATCACTAGATGCTTTTGGGAAACGTTGGGCTTTTGGCATTTTAAATTGAAATTGATTGATTTTTTTTTTTTTTTCGCATGATTTTGCAAAAAAATGTCAATGGGTATCCTGCGCCAACCAACATTTCAGACCAATCCCTCAAAACTTTCCAGAATCATGGCTAATTTTCAATTTATCATTTAATTCCCATTTTTATTTTTTTTTTTATTTGAAAGTCGATAAATAAATAGGGTATGAAATGAACTCCTCAAATTCTAATAGAAGTTGACATATTTGTTTATCCAGGCGAACCTAATGGCTGCAAGATTTTCACTTTGTACTTACCTTTAAAACTCTTTAAATGGCAGCAATTTTAGCGCTAAAAGGGAAGTATAAAAGTTTTAAATTTTCATAATTTTTACCGAACTATGGGTAAAGCTTTCTATGTTTTTTAAAGCTAAAGGTGCCAGTGCAAGGTTGAGTTCGAGAACCTTTTCTTGAAGTTTCATTCTAGTTCGGTTCTAAGTCAAAAATTGAAGTTTGCACAGTACTACAAATTTCCCATAAGACTTTAGGTGATTCTACAGCATTTAGGGTTGATTTCTGCCACCAGAGTGCTACCGTTTGATTAATGTCAAATTACAGGCCGAAAGTAATTACTAATTTGTTTGTAAGAAAAAGAAAAGTCAGTTACTAGATAATCATCTGAAGAACGTCTCTGCAAAATATCTCGTCAATAACTTTAAAAATAAGGCTGAAAGTACCAAAAAATGGATTATCGTATTTTGATACAAGAATCGATTTGCGTTAAGCCATTTGTTGGTATGTTAAGGGTTCTTTTTGAAGTTATTGACGAGATATTTTGCTGAGACATTCTTCTGATGATTATCTAGTAACTGACACTCCGTTTTTGTAAATATAAATTACTTTCGGCCTGTAATTTGACATTAATCAAACTGTCGTGCTCTTGCGGCTGAAATCGGCGCAAAACTCTGAAGATTCACCTAAGTTTGAATTGTTTATATTTTGTGCCAAATCTGGCAGTCCTAATATTTGCCTGCATTTTTATATTACATATTCTTCTTTTTCTCTTCATTTTAATCTAGAGCATTTCACAGAAGCCCTCTGATATAAATACAGCATCAGGAAATACTTTGAATAAATTTCTAAAAAGAGAGGATTTAACTCAGACAGACATCTGTAGTGTGCCATCAAAATCATGTTCTAGCCAGTCATTAATTCAAGAAGCCATGTTTGCGAGGCGAAATAATTATCAGGTAACAATTCCG
Organism: Trialeurodes vaporariorum; assembly: GCA_011764245.1. Classification (NCBI taxonomy): domain Eukaryota; kingdom Metazoa; phylum Arthropoda; class Insecta; order Hemiptera; family Aleyrodidae; genus Trialeurodes; species Trialeurodes vaporariorum. Next base: position 17,937,080 of record VMOF01000320.1, read on the forward strand.
AAAAACATTCTGTGATGCGCTCTCACAAAATCGACCTAAATTTCACCAAGAGTTTAGCTGTTAGTATAACTGTATAGAGGATCTGAAATTGAGTAATTTGACGGTTATAGGAACCTTCGTCCCTGAAATCAGCATTCTAAGGAACCTCTTTTAGCTTTTTTACACCCAATTGAATTGTTGCCTGCTACAAGGGGCTCCATTTTAACAAGAGCCCTATAACGCATTGAAACGCATATAGCAGGGCTCATGTTGAAATGGAATCTTGCCACTCATCAGGCAACGAATCAACTGTCAAAACACTTTGTCACAATTTTGCGGAGTCTAAAGTTCATCAACATTTTATTGCGAATTTGACAAAGTTTTCATTTACAATTGATGAATGTAATTAGTTTTGATCCTCCATTGCTGCTGGTTCTGTTTCTGCATAATGCATGGTCCATTAAGATTTATTATCATACTTGGTGACCAGAGGAACACATTTGGAACAAATTGGTTTATTCTGCATCACTTGGAAAGTGGAGTCGGTGACAGGTTGAATGCAGTGCTGTAACAAAATTGTATATTAGAACACTTTGAATGAATGCAAATTTCTTAAATTGTTTCTCTTTGTATTTTCAATTCACAATCAAACTTTCAACTGTGGCCTCTAGTTACAATGGGGCTCTTGCTAGCTTTTGCTGTACATGATTGAATACCTAATTAATTCTTGCGTAAAAATCAGCAGAAATGATGATGAGAATTGAGAATACTAAAATCAGTAATATCATAAAATTCACTCAAAGACTCACAAAATTACTTTACAGTGTAAGGCATTATGGCGGAACCAAAGATTCCTTATACTCCAGATATGGCTCCAGATATAGCTAAAATCTTGTTGAGCGCCTTTATTGCTAAAACACATACTCTGGCTCATGGTTTGTTTACGTTTCGGCGAGGGAGAGATGCGGGGTCGGGCCAGTCGCCTGGCCCACGACCCCCACTCCGCCTGCGCGTCTCTCGCTCGTTGAAACGTAAACAAACCGTGGTCCTGTGTATGTGTCCTAGCTCGGTTTTAGAAATGAAGGTGCTCAACAAAATTTAACATTGGCGAGATAGCTAGTGCCATGTCTGGAGTATAAATAATCTTTGGATGGAACTATGCTGGCCCCATGGGAGATTCCTATTTAAGCTGAGGCTTTTCTCTGTGTGTTTCTATAATAAGAGAGACAAATTTGACAGAAATCTTCGATTATATCTGCATAGCTCCGCCATATTTGCGTGTAAATGGTAGAGCTAAGAAGGTGTCATGGGGGATTCCAGTCTAATTTGTCTCTTTCTCTATAAACACACACAGAGGAAAGCCTCAAATTAGATAGGAATCTCCCTAGATACCTGCGTAGCTCCGACATTCTGCCAAATGACTTGAAAGTTATTTTGTGAGTCTGTGAGTAAATTACCCTAATACTTAGTCTTTATTTCTAGAATTTCTGAATTTATAACTGGAAAAAAGTCTCTCCCTGGCTCTGTATTTACAGTAAAAGCTCGCTGTGTCGGACGCTCAGTTACTCGGATTTTTCGCTGAGTCGGATTTTTTTCCCGGTCCCTTGAATTGCCCCATAAGACCAATGTAAAAAACGTCGGCATAAGTCGGATTTTTCAGAGTCGGAATTTCGCTTGTCTCGGATTTTTTTCCGGTCCCGAGATGACTTTTTTTTGTTGAGTCGGACAAAATTGCAGATAAACGAATTTAAAAGAAAGTCCAAGAACAGATAGCCGAGTTCAAGTTTTTGAGTGCGTGTTTATGTCATAAATCAAACCAGCCGACCCACCTTTCATCTCTACCACACGCCGATTTAGCGGCGCGGCAGTGAGTGATGCGTCGCGCGTCTTCGTGATAACACTGCAAGGACCCCGAGGAGAGTTTCCAATACGATCGGCATTTCATTAAAGACGACTCCATGCCACAGGGCCAAAAAAATGTTGAGCCCTCGCTAAGTCGCTAAGCAAGAGGTACTTACGTGCTATGTAAACGTACAGTCGGCAAACATTCGCTCAACATTGAGGTTATGTAGCACTCCTCGTACCTCGTACACCCTTCGCAAGTCTCGGACGCTAAACACTTCGAGGATTAGAAGTCTTTGGTCCCAAAAAGGACCGACTTTTTTGGGCCCAGCAGTGTTGCCATGGTGGCATCATTATGCTACATGTAGCCGGAAACGGAAGACGAAATACGTCAGGGTGACAAGATGAGGAAATTGATCGGGAAAAAAGGAAGAATGGCACGCGACACCAAAGTCTTGGCGCGACACGGCACACTTGGACACTAAGGCAGTGGCGGCTCGTGCAATCTGGCAACCGTGCACGTTTACCATTTAAACGTATGCAAAAAGATCGATACTAGGTGAGGCGCTACGCCTCACCAAGTAATCGATTATTTTACACAGTTTTAAATGGAGGAAATCCATTGTTGCCGCATTGCACGAGCCGCTGCTGCACTAAGGAGAAGAAAAAGGGGGAGGGGTGAGGAGTCGGTGAAAAGAAAAGAAAAACAATGCAGAGTTCAGCAGACCATATGATTCATCAACGACACGAGAAAATCTCTTGCGTCGGTGTGATGTGTGATAGTGTGATACCTCCCCCCTCTCCTTCATACTAGACGCAGCGTCCGAAAAGACCAATTCCTTCAGCACCTCCAGCGCCAGCCAGACTCACAACAATCAGTCGCTGTCGTGCTCGTGGCGCGCCGGTTCAGCGGCAGGCGGCAGTCATCGTGTCGCAACGAAGAATCTCTATTGCTTCGCGGTAAAATTGATAAGACACCCCTCGGGAGTTTGTTTAGTTAAGCGGCAAAACCTCGTTTTCCACATCCGAATTGCTGACACAAGTGTTGCGTACGAAATCGCCAAGAAAATGCTGGTTTTTTCGGGAAACTTTGCGCTGAGTCGGATAAAAAATCCGACTCAGACGAATTTTCATGAGTCGGACTTTCGTTAAGTCGGATAAAAGCCGCGGTCCGAAGACGATCCGACACATCGAGCTTTTACTGTAACAAATAATGTAAAGAGAGAAAGTTACAATTTATTCCAAATCTTTTCGGATGAACCTTACCTTGCATTTGAAACATGATTGGTGCCACTCTTCTCCTAAAGCCTTTACCACAGTATCTGTGACAGGTTGATCACATTCTTTACATCGGGGGCAAAACTTTTGCTCATAGCAGTGTTGACAGTATGGGTTTTTCTCTCGTTCGAAGAAACCTTTATTCGCTAATTTTGTTCCACAGGCCGAACATACAAAGTGATCCCTATGCCAGGTATTATCCAAAGCTACTACAACTACCTAAACCAAAACAGGAAAGCAATGAATGAGTGATAAAAAGCTTGTAGGTTGGTTAAGGTGATTCCAGGCAAAACTTTTCCAGATTTCAATCCGATATATAGCACCACTCATCGCTTTTGGGAAAAGTTGGGTTTTTGGCATTTTAAAATGCCAAAAACCAAACTGAAACCAAAGACAAAACGTAAAATCCACAAACGTCAGCTCGTGTATATTTTCTTTATGGATATTTTGAGCCCAAAACAAGCAAAATTGGTACAGAATTTAAGCCAGTTTTTTTTAAACTTATTTTGCCGTATGCTTAGTTAGTGCGAGTAAATGCAAGTGATACTGTGTCTATCTGCCTCATTAAAACTCATTGAGGCTTTTGGGAATTTTCGTTTTTCATAAAGTCTGGCTTTCTTTTTGAAAGTTTTGGCTTGAAACTTTCAGGGTATCTTCCTGAAGTATTTTCGCAGATGCTGACGTTCCTCTAAATTGTACTTTTTGGGAAAATTTATCAATTTTAGACAAAAACTTTTGACTTCTAGAGAAGCGCGCCGTGGTGTCCACGGTTTGAACTAATTGACCCTGAAATCATCTAAAGGCGAGTCCATGCACAGACAAAAATGCTTCGGTTGTGTGAACTAAAGATTTGATTTATCTTGATCATGGAAGTTTTCGGTCGCAGAAACCAAAACGTTTGGTCGTGAGTACTGAGCGCTTCACTAGGAGTACCTAAGACTTCTAGAAGTGTAACCCAAATTCCGCCCCTAACAAAGTCTTCGTTACTCCCAATGAAGTATTCACTATTCAGTGCTCACGACCTAACATTTTGGTTTCTGCGATCCAAAACTTTTGTGATCAATTTTTTCCCCACAGTGACCGTCTTTCTCTTTATTATTCTCTTTCTTTCCTCTTCATTCCCCTCGTTTCCCCATTTTTTGGTGGAACGAGGGGGGGATGTGGTCGCACCCCTCCCCCTCCTAATGTGTTCGCCAACGGTTCACAATATTTCAAATTGTTCGCTCTCATTATGTATCGGAACCAGTGTCAGACGTGGAGGCTGATTAGGCCTGTAAAATTGACATTTTTCTTTCTATTATTCCTTTTTGAGTACAGAAACATTTAACACTGATTGAAGTTTAAAAGTCTCTATAGTACATTAAGAAATGCGCTTTGTTTAAAATACGAGAAAAGGTTTTCTCGTGTTTTAAAGCAATTTAAATCTGGAATACTGACCAAATAAGTCTGAAAGATTTTTTTTTTTGCATTAAGGAATACTTTACATTCAAGATGCATTCAAGCAAGATCCCTTGTGTTTTGAAGAAATTAAAATTCGTAACAATTCGAAGGTAACAGGTCGATCCTTCATCCGATTTGTGAAAAAAGCTCTATCCGTAGAATATTTTTGTACTCACGTCTTTTATGGGTAGACTACAGCCAGCACATTTTTTTAAAAAGAGGAAAGCATAATCTTCCTCACAAAATGGTTTCCCTTCATTAATATTAAACTTCTGTCCGTTGATTGGTTTTTGACAGTGATAGCAAATGAAATGATCTTGATGCCAAGTCTGATTCAGAGCCTCTATAATCTAGAAAAAAAAAAAGAAAAAAAAAAAAAATGAAAATAATGCCAGATCATCAAATTTATGAATACAAACTTGTTTACAAGTATTTGTGAAAACACTAAAACAGATATTATTTTTTAATTTAAAAATTGATACATAAAACCATATCAAGTATGTAGGGAACAGGTGATCGTACAAGTCAAAGAGAACTACAGAATTAACAATGGGGCTCTTGCAAACTTTTGCAGTAGAGGATTGAAGAGTTGATTATTGAATAAAAACCCATAAAAATGACAATGAGTACACTTAAAATTCTCAAAATTCACTCTCAGCATCGGGCTTAAGGGTAGAGAGATGCAGGTATCATGGTAGATTCCTATCTAAATTGAGACATCTCTGTGTTTTCGTAGAGAAAGTGACGTAATAGACCGGAATCTACCATGATATCTGCGTTGAATGGTCATTACGAACCTGTTGTTATAGCAGTTATGTGAGTTTATTACAGAATTTTAGACTTTCTTATTGTGATTTTTGTGATTTTCGCTGGTTATTTCATGAGATAGTACCATCTACATGCTTATAGAAAAAGTTTTCAAGAGCCCCATTATGAGGACAGTGAAAACAATTCATCAATGTGATAAAAAGATTTTTCAATCCGAAAACACTTCAGGGAAGAAAAAAAAAGTAAATTCATTCTTCCTGAGATGCTCCTTGATCGAGAGGGGGAGAGCATTAAATAGTTGAAGGCCGAAAAATCAATATTGCTCTCAGATATCACCAGAGTAATTTTTTTATTCTTAATCGAATTGTGCTTTGTAAGATAACAGTGCTGTGGAATCATGTCAGCAGGCTTTAAGATACCATTTTCAACAGCAAACTTAATGCACCCAAATATGTAGAGAAAGGGGAAACTCGGAACTTTGGTTTTTCTGAAAAGCTGCCTATGAGGAAAGTTGATTGGTTGATTGAAAAGCAAGCGAATGTCTTTTTTTTGTTCAAGGAAGGCATCGACAGCACATGTACTACAACCCCATAAAACAATGTCGTATCTAAAGTGTGACATTATGTTTGCATGAAAGAATGTCAGAGCTGTGTCTAACGACACTATTTTTACTAAATTGGGGAGGACCCATTTTTGCTTTTGAAGTTTATTAATTAAATTGTCTGTATGAAGGTCTCATTTAAGTCTGCCATCCATAAATAGTCCTAGGAATTTAGCAGAGTAAGAGAGTGGAACTTCTGCTGAGTCATAAGGCACGCTTAAAAAATCAGGAGTGGTCGTACGAACTGTGGCGGTAGGTGCGGCAAAGGGTTGCCATAAGGGACACATTACAACTTATCGAGAAAGATTCAAGCAAAACTTTATTTATTCCAGAATTGTTCAGAATTTTTGAATTTTTCTCCTTAAGTCTACAGCTTATCAAAGTTGGAAAAGGCTCTTAAAGTGGCCTGGCCATAGGGGTTCCACCTACCCCAAGGTGATGATTGAAGGACTAAATTGAGACCGATACTATCTAAACTAGCTTACTTACCAAGCCTCTAATAGGCTCATGACAAACGACGCATATTACATCACCGCTGCTTCCGCTGATGGGTAATGGGGCACTGTGTTTATTCGCAGGATTCTGAAACTCTGTATTCCGAGCTTGCTCGTCCTGAGGAACGCCCGCATCTCCTCGGTAATCCTTCCCTGTGTGCTTTGGTTTTGAATCATACCGGCTCGGATTGTGTGAATACGTGTTACTGTGATCGTATGTTCCTCGTCTGTTGTATCTTATGCCCTCATGAGTTGCCTGCTGAAATTAATTCTGATTTTAATCATTCGTTTTGTATTGGAGTTAACAGAGTCTATTAAATATTATAAAACAATCAAAAGAGAGTTGTTCAGCCAAAAAAAAACAAATTTAAGGGGAAAGAAAGAGTGCTAATCTCGCCGGTTTTTGGCCCCAAAATTGGTCAAAATTTAAATTGGTCTTTAAGTTCGAGTAAAATGATTGTACTTACTCTTAATGGCATGCATTATTAGATTCGAGTGGTGACGAAAGGTCGTTTGAACTTTAACGGTGTATTTTACCACCTCAGAGTGAGGTGGTTTTGAGCTTTTCACAGAAAAAGCTCTAGTTTTTGTTAAATTATTGAATATTTTGGAGTGAGCCGGACATAGTTTGGTTTTCTCCTTCAGATATTTTTCAGAAATGTTTGTATTTCCTAAATTCTAGCTTTATTTTTGAGTGTCTAAGCTTGAAACTTTCAGGGTATCTTCCTGTAGTATGCTTGCAGGTACTAACATTCCTCAAATTTGAACTTTCTGGGTTTATTCATCAATTTTAGCTGAAACTGTGCCTTATTGAATAGTGTGACGTGGTGTTCACGGTCAGAAGTAATCGGCCCTGGAAACGTCTTAATACAGGCAGAATTAATATCTTTGCTCTGCATTACTGATTACCAAATGTTAGCGGTTGTTTCAGAAGTGTAGACGCACCTAGACCAATAATATTTGAATTCTCCGTTACTTCTCATATCATACAATAAAAATTAATGAAATTGAATTTGAGCATTGGCTTTTCATTGAGAAAAGCTTTTAAATCAAAAGGTTCTGTAGGCAAGTTTTTTTTTTTATTTGAAGGAATGAAAATGGAAAATTCGCCAAGGATTACACTTCTGGAAAGAACTCTTTTTCCTTTCCTCTTTTTTCTCCTCATTATTTTTCAGCTCCTTTCCATATAAAACTAAAAAGGCTTGAGGAGTGACTTTTTTTTCCTCTTTGCCTCATTTCCCAAAAAAAAGGGGGGGATGGCTCAACCCCCCCAAAGCCCCTCTCTCCCTGCGGACTGGCAGGGGCTTCCAGCTCAATTTTAATGCGGGTGAAGTAAAGATCGGTTTTATCAGAGTGCAATACCGTGTCATAAAATTCTCTTGCGCTGATCGTGAGTCTTTCCCAGCAAATAACCTAAAACTTGACAGCCATGTGAATTTTTATCTGCATAAATGAAGATATTTAACTGGACAAACAAAGCAACTTGTGCTGAATAATAGTAACAGGATAGTAGAAAATGTTGCACTTACCATAGTTAAAAATTTTAATGCGTATTCTCTTCAATTTTTCCTGCCTCATTTCATTATCCCACTCTTTAAATTAGCAGTTTTCACCTTAAAACAACATAAAATTTTAAAATTTAGGAAAGGTTTTTTGTTAGTTACCATGGCAATGTGATATTTTCCTTTTAGTCAATGTGAATGTTTGATGGGTCTGATGCAATTAATTTTTCTGTCCCCCCACGCAGTGTTGCCAGATTTCGGTGAAAAAGCGGTACATTTAACATTGATTTAAATGGGGAAGATACAGCTTTTTACCCTCGATCTGGCAACACTGCCCCTACAGCTGTTTAAGAATAGGCCCTAAAACTTAAGTGTTTGTGGAGTTCATTTCGGAAGTGTGGGCGCAGCTTACTCTGATAATCTTTGGCGAATTTTCAATTTTCATTCCTTCAAATCAAAACAGAGCTTGCTTATGGCTTTGAGTTTTTGGTTCTGAAGTGTTTATCGATGAAAATCCAACGTTTTAAGTCATTTTTGCTCATTTTTATTTTGTATTATGAGAAATGATGTTGAGAAATTCCGAAGATCTTTCCTCGGTTTAGATGCGCCTACATTCCTGAAGCACAAGCAATCAACTTGTGGTTTTCTAAAAATTTATTTTGAACCTCCCTTGCTCAAATATGGCTACATTAATTCCTTTTTCTACCCTGTATCCTTTCCTTTGTCTCTCTGTTCCGGTGTTATGATTTGTACCTTGCAAAGGAAAAATATGAAGTTGATGATATCCTGCATTTTGTAACTAGCAATGAAAAATGGGGCTCTTTCTCACTATTGCTACAAGCGCTTGAATAGATAATTCTTGCGTAAAATCCAGGAAACACTACGATGAGCACATTAAAAACTCACAAAGTCACAACATTTACTCACAGACCTTGAAATTTGAATTTAAAAATTTAAATTTAAAATTAAATTGTTTATTTCTTTTCCCAGGAAAAAAATCGAGGATTATTCGAAGAAGAAAAGCCTAGCCAACCTAGATTGGAAAAAGGAAGTTCTAGAAGTATTTTCAGTGAAGCCAGAGATCTCATAGAGTTGATTAAGGATAAATCGCGCTCTGAAATTTTACTAGCTAAGGGATTATCTCAACCTGTGTAAGTTTTCAGTTTGTATTTTTTTCTTGCCTAGCCCTTCTGTGCCTAGGGCTGGTTAATTTTCACTCAAAGCCAGTTTTTTTCTTTTTTTTTTCTTAAGATATAAAGCTATGATTTCAACAAAGCACTTCAAGATTTCATGTATTCTTTGAGAATCTTTAGAAGTATTCTACCAAGACTCAGCAATTTTCATCAAAGTGTCCCGCATTTATAGGCAAGATTTATAGATGGGGTAAAAATTCTCCTACCCTGCAGCATCAACACATTTTCCTGCAGTTTGGAGGGAAGAGGGATTTTTCTTCTAATGATCTTATAGCTTATTACATATATGTAGTTTCAGAATAGGTATGTAATTTTTTTGGACTATCGTACAAATAAATTTCAAAATTCAAAGGAATCAAAAAACGTCTGTCACAGTTTTTTGTGAGGAATATTTGCACTATTTTTGGAAATTGCCAAACATCTTAAATTGAAAACATTTGAAAAAAATAGGCATACTATCATTAGCATACTGGGCAAGATGGTTGTTACAGATTTGAACAATATTAAAAAATAAGCCATCAGCAAAAGTATTAAGTTGGGGTGAAAATTCAGCACCCATCCCCCCTGGCCCCCCTCCCCCCTCAGTTATCAGAAGGTATAAAATACCTTCGGCGCATTAGGGTTAAAACGATTAAAATCTACGATGGAAATATAATTCATCCTCTGATTGTTGAATAATTTTTCTTCTTTTTTTTCAGGTCACTGGAGAATATTGCTGAAGAGCCCCCTACGAAAAATTGTTCCAACGAATTCCCGCCCAACATTAAGTTGATCTCCATTGTTAATGATGATGATTCATTTGAGATTACATCAGGTAATAAAATTCGCTCTCTATTTAAGGGCTGTGTTTCTTTTCCAATCTCCAGTGCTGTGAACAATTTGTCCTCTAGGTTAATAATAAAACAAACAATTATTCACGTTTATTTGCACGAGTGTTTTCCTCAGGAAAATTAAAACTTAAATGATGATCTTGAAACGTTGGAAGTGAATTATGCCTTTATGTTCGATGGCCGACAATAAATGTAGTTCTAGAGACACAGGTAGTTTCTTAGTTTTGAATAATCTCTATTTATCAAATCATATTTTTATTTCTAGATTCAGAAGAAGAAGAGGAATTCGGGAACAAAACCATCGACATAATGCAAGAGAATGTTGATTCAATCATCAAATATAAGAATCAGAACGAAGTCTACAAAAGCCAATCGCCCCTTTACAATGCTGTGGATTACCCGTGGGAATCCCTGGAACAGTGAGTCGTAGAGTCATTTCCTTCAAACAATATCTATTCATCCTTCTTTGTCATTTTTTTCAAAATGTTACGATTATTCATGCTTAATGAATGCATAGAGGGGTAGTCTACCCAAAATAACAACATTACTCCCTTTTGATTGTAAAGACCTTTTTTTTCTCTCCATTGACAGAGATGCATGCGTTAAAAAAAAAAATAAATAAATAAAACTGAAATATCTGTCGAGCAAACTCAATACCTGCCCCTGAAATCTGCAGTTGGAAAGAAAGACTCAAAAGAATTAAGTGTCCAGCGTTTAGTGCCAATTTCTGCCACCAGAGCGCTACTGTTTGATTAACGTCAAATTACAGGCCAAAAGTTATTTATATTTAAGGAAACGGATTGTCAGTTACTTGATAATCGTCTGAAGAACGTCTCTGCAAAATATCTCGTCAATAACAACAAAAATAAGGCTGAAAGTACCAAAAAATGAAATATTGCATTCTGATACAAAAATCGATTTGCGATGTTTCATTTTTCGGTACTTTCAGTCTTATTTTCGAAGTTATTGACAAAATATTTTGCAGAGACGTTCTTTAGATAAGTATCTAGTAAGTTACACTCCATTTTCATAAATATAAATTGCTTTTGGTCAGTAATTTGACTTTAATCAAACGGTAGCACTCTGGTGGCAGAAATTGGCACTAAACGCTGAAAAATCACCTTTAATGATAAATTTGGATGTATGTGTACTTTGTTACAGTAGAGAGACTTTCTTTCGCTTTACTTGAACTTTTTTTTTTTTAATTTATCTTTTAAGAAATTATTTTTCATTGCAGTTTTATCCTTCAAAACCTTTGAAAACCTAGCAAACCAACAATGACAAACCTCTATCCATGATGGTATTGTCAAGAAAAGTCTGTAACTTTGACCCTTTTTAAGTCATTCAATGTTGGTGACTATCCCCCCCCCCCCCCCCTCATGTCTGTCATTAATATTGAGAATTCTCTCTTTCCCATTTTAGGATCAGTGAAACCCTTTGTGATGATATACTAATGCAAGTTGCTGATAACCTTGAGCTGGATTCTCTCATCAGAAAAATCTATGATCTCGAGTTTCGATAACAATAGTTTAAGATTTCCCTATTTTTATTTTTGTTTATTTTTTCAATAAAAAATTAAAACTTTCGATTTTGCGAACATTCCAACATCCTTCATTAGGAGATATTAATAACAGAGAAAAAAATTATCATTGCCGTGGAATATATCACATTTTATCAGGCAGAATTTGTACACTTTGTTACTGTTTATTGCCTTATTGGCAATAGTAACAAAGTGTACACATTCTGCCTGAAAAATTGTGATTTATATATTTCACGGCAATGATAATTTTTTTCCCAGTTATTTTTTTCCCTCCCTGAGACAGTAAGTTTTGATAAAAAACCACTGCTGTTAAATTTTTATTCTTCACAATAGTCTGAAGCCCCTGATTGGCCTGGCGACATGCAATTCCCGTTATTGTGAAATCACCCATAGAAACCTTTTGTTTCAATTTGTTCTGGTGACTCTAGGACTCGACTACAGTAGCGAGTCCCTACATACTAAGAAAGTTGCGCCATTGCTGCCGATTGGCTCTCAGCTCCAAGAGGCAAATGCAAATGGCAGAGGGTTTGTTTCTATTCGCGAACTCGCTTTCATTACACATTTAAAGTAACAGTGACTGCGGTAATTTTTGTGAATTTTTCCTCTACTTGAATTTTACTACGGAGAACGTTATCTCTTTCAATAACAACCTTTATTATCGAGAATCTGAACCTAACCTATAAGAGATAGCAAAATAGTGGCAACAGCGCAGAGGCAAATGGCCATCTGCCATTTGCAATTTGCCTCTTGGGGGCTCCATTGATCCGCTTCTTCTTCTTCATTTTGAGTCTTGTCGCAACTCTCTTAGTATATAGGGACTCAAGACTAGAGCTCGTTTCAGAAGTGTAGGCACACCTAGACCGTAATCTTTGGCGAATTTTCAATTTTCATTCCTTTAAATCAAAGCAAAACTTGCCTCCGACTTAAAACTTTTGATTTTAAAGCGTTTCTATGAAAAGAGAATGTATTATATCCCTGCCTTTATTCTTCCTACTTTTCCGTATTTGCTTTTCGACACTATTCTATGTTCTCGTACTTTTTTTTGTAACATAAGAAATAATGTTGACAAATTTCAAAAATTACCGGTTTAGGTGCGCCTACACTTCTGAAACTACCTCTAATGTAAGGGCAGCGCCACACACTGTGAGATTTGACGGATCTAGCTAGACAAAAGTCTTATCGACTATTATACTTCTTCATTTGTGGTACTTTAGGGTTTTTTGGGTCGCTGAATCCGAATTTAAGGTCCATTTTCAATAATTTTGGCATTCAACGTAATTAGAGTAAAAAAAAAAAAAAAATGAAAAATCACGAAAGTTCAAAAATGACAATGACAAACTATTAAACAAACAAAACAATTTGACAAATGAATGTTTTTAATGGACAATTTTAATCAATTTTCATTTAATTAAGTAGAAACTAGATTTTTGTTTTTTTTTTTTTTCATGATGAGCTTTTTCAGAAGAATAATTTCAATAATTATAGAAATTAACGCATGGAGAGAAAAAAGAAATGACAGAAAAAAATATTGTACCTCATGCTGTGAATAGGAAAGGCAAAAACATGATAACCATAAGCGAAACGTAACGATTAGACGATTATTTAAAAATAAGAGGCTTTAAAATAAAATAATAATTAATTGACAGGTTCCGAAAATAAGTAATCCAGTTCTCCTTCTCGTAATTGATCAACAAATTATTTCCCTTCAAGAGCAGTAAAGTTCATTATGAACAATCATGGAGAACAAAAAAATTTCTATTTGAACCGGGTTTCGAAAGCTAAACCTTTCATCAGGCGATCCACTGCGCTAGCCATTACACTGGCGGGGTCGCATGTAGGATAGCGTTGTTTCAACGTAACACATTTGCATAGGTGAATACGACAGCAAGTGGCTCGCAGCACTGCGCACGGTCAGCCAGTCAGACACAGCGAGAATTTGTGAAAATACGAGTTGATTTTCAATTTTCATCACGAATGTTCTCGCTTAGTGCGCGAAAGTAGCAGGAAAACGTTACATGGATCTCTTCTCTGAAACACGGGCTTTCACGTGAATTAAGTTTCAATGCGGACGGATGAGGGGTTCGTTTTATATTGTCCATGAAATATGAAGTTGTATGGAAATCTTATCACCAAAACCAGTCCACTTTAAAATAACCATAGCACAATAAAAAACGAAGGAAATGCAATTCTAATTAATGAAAAACTATCGTCATACCTTCCTGTATCACTTCCATTGCAAGATGTTTCTTAAAATACGATTAGTTTTAAAAAAAATCGCGAAAACTAGGATGACGTTTTGGACGATGAAAACTGCTCAGACGAAGCCATTACGATCGACCAACTTCCAAGCTGAATAGTTCATGACCTGGTCAAGCAAAATAGCTTATGTACCATATGTACGTGATCAGCACACCCTAAGCTTTCATTTCAGTCCATTTTCGATCTGATTGGAGCACTCTGATTTTTCGACTTTTGTCTAGCTAGATCGGTCAAATCTCACAGTGTGCGCCATGCGCCACTTGATTTTCAGCACAGATTTAAATTCCCCGCGCACAAATTCTCAGTAGTTCTTATGCCTGACACTTACCGCGCTGCGGACGCGACGCGGCCGCAACGGAAAATAAACAAACATAACCTCTTTCCTATTTCAGTCTTTTGAAATAAATTTACCTCCCCACGAGTCTAATAGAAGGGATTTGCTATGTGTACCAGAATGGGTCAGATGAGTCGATTTTTTTTAATTCACAATATGAAAGTTGAGAAAAAAATAAGAGACCCGTGTTTTTCCTTTTTTCTCTAAGATCACGGGAACATCAAGATAAATTGGTTTGAAAAGTGAAAAAATTGATTTCGTTTAAAACGGGCGAGTAATGGCGGGAGATCAGTGGCTACGTCACATATTCCGTGTCTCCCAGACGGTCGTTTGTTTACATTGAAACTACATGGTAAACACCGTGCCAAGTGTGTCTCCGGTAGTGATCGTCTGTTTTTCGGGATTTTATCGATTAAATAATGAGCTCGCGAACATTATCTGTTTATTTTTTTGTGCTTGACAGTTCAACAACGAGCTAGAGAATCTCTAGAATGGTCGACAGCTCGACACAGTGCTAGTTAATAACCAGGAAGTTTGAAACCTGAGACCTAACCTCACTCAACTCTTTCAAAAATGATCCTTCCTTCATTCCCCAGTGTTCTTTTAAAGCCAGTTTTTAATATTAGAGAGAGCTTTAGTGTTTCTTCGCGTTGCATTGGAGTCTTACCTGAATGGTAAAGCTACTGTCAGGATTCTCAGCTAGTGCTGTGATACTCCTCCTGTTCTGTTTCAGATTCTGTGGCATGATTTGAGTTATTTTTCCGGTCACTCCTGCGTAGGTTCTTTAAATTATCTATCTCAAATTATTAGTGTTGTTGAATGATATGGGAACTCGGAAGGTACTGTTTACAATCACAGAGAAATTGGTCTCTCGGGCACAAGTTCAGGCAATAAAGTAAACCAATAACTCATCTCCCTACGTGTAAAGTGTATCAACTGACAAACTTCAACTTTGAAGTCTGATTTGCAGTAAAAGGTAATCTTCATGCCAAGATTATCATTTGCGGAACTCAGTCTGAAGTTAAATCATCGGTGGAACGGCGGCAATTTTTTTTGGATTACCAATCTTTCCCCGGAGGTATGTATCTTGTGGTGAAATTCGATTTCATTCTCTGAATTTCTAGTTTACTACTTATATCCTTATAGCAGTCCACCCAAGTGACATTCCGATAGCTTATTGCAATAACTTTGCCAGAAAAGTTATCAATTTGAACTAGATGAGGCGGTCACAAACCATTGTATTGTAATAAGTTAACTTTGTTTACCACAGCTAATCTTTCAGGGGAACTTTTCCCATCCCATTTAGGTCATTCAATGTATGCGCCAGTAAATAGAGCTGATATAGTTGTTGGTAGTTGACTCAATCTTGCAGAGATAGTAGGAGTTCCATCAGGTCCGTGTACGTTCATGATACATTCATAAAAGAGTTACAAATACTTAGTTCCAATCATCCACTTGGTACGGACAGTAGTTTGCAGAACCACTGCTGATATTCAAAGTTTCACGGCCAAACCTCATTAGTGAGCTCGTTTCAGAAGTGTAGGTGCACCTAGACCACAATCTTTGAAAGGCTTTTAATTTTCATTCCTTCAAATCAAAATAAAACTTGCCTCGGACTTGAAACTTTTGATTCTAAAGCGGCTTACGGTGAAAAGCCAACGTGCATATTCATATGTGCATTAATTTTAACTTTGTAACATGAGAAATAATGTTGAAAAATTCTAAAGATTATTGGGCTAGGTGCGCCTACACATCGAAAACAACCTCTAGCAGTCCTTAAAATGCCAATTAACTGCATACCTGCATACCTGCATAACTGCCAATTAACAGAGCGCATAGAAATGCTGAGAATGAAATCGAATTTCACCACAAGATACATACCTCCGGGGAAAGATTGGTAATCCAAAAAAAATTGCCGCTGTTCCACCGATGATTTAACTTCAGACTGAGTTCCGCAAATGATAATCTTGGCATGAAGATTACCTTTTACTGCAAATCAGACATCAAAGTTGAAGTTTGCCAGTTGATACACTTTACACGTAGGGAGATGAGTTATTGGTTTACTTTATTGCCTGAACTTGTGCCCGAGAGACCAATTCCTCTGTGATTGTAAACAGTACCTTCCGAGTTCTCATATCATTCAACAACACTAATAATTTGAGATAGATAATTTAAAGAACCTACGCAGGAGTGACCGGAAAAATAACTCAAATCATGCCACAGAATCTGAAACAGAACAGGAGGAGTATCACAGCACTAGCTGAGAATCCTGACAGTAGCTTTACCATTCAGGTAAGACTCCAATGCAACGCGAAGAAACACTAAAGCTCTCTCTAATATTAAAAACTGGCTTTAAAAGAACACTGGGGAATGAAGGAAGGATCATTTTTGAAAGAGTTGAGTGAGGTTAGGTCTCAGGTTTCAAACTTCCTGGTTATTAACTAGCACTGTGTCGAGCTGTCGACCATTCTAGAGATTCTCTAGCTCGTTGTTGAACTGTCAGGCACAAAAAAATAAACAGATAATGTTCGCGAGCTCATTATTTAATCGATAAAATCCCGAAAAACAGACGATCACTACCGGAGACACACTTAGCACGGCGTTTACCATGTAGTTTCAATGTAAACAAACGACCGTCGGGGAGACAAGGAATATGTGACGTAGAATCGGTCACGTGACGGAGCGGACCAATGAAAAACGATTATTTTACTGCTTAACTTTAAGCAGCTTTTTTGTAGCTTTGCGTACGATTATGAGCTTTTTTAAGCTCACCACCGTTTTTCTGACGGAATTTTACCTAGGAATCAACCATTAAATTAGAAATCCCAGGATCACTCATGTGACCCATTGTGTAATCGATATTGTCGAATTGAATTTTCAATCACTCTGATACTCTGTTAGAAAGAAATGAAGTTTTTTAAATTTGGATAAGTCAATAGTTTGTGTTGTTAGGAGCATTATTTACAGTATTATTTGTTTATCATGGCAGACCCCCGAATGAAGGCTCTGAAAATTAAAACAGGTGTTGTGAAAAGATTGACGAAGGAAAAAGTTATGTATGAGAAAGAAGCCGAATCACAGAAGGTGCGCATTGAGAAGTTTAAAAGTGAAGGTGAGGCACATTGATCTCTCTATATATTTGCTCTGCTCGGTTTATCATTATAAGTTTTTCTAGAATGATTGCACTGCGTGAGTACACCTTACTTCGATTTTGTTGATTTGAATCCTAGAAAATCTTGTTTTACAATTGTATTGGTGACGGATGACAGTTCAGATTGTTGCGCTGAATTCGATGTGCAGGTAAGTTAACGCACCTATAGTTGTGGAAAGCAGGCAAGCAGTTATCTGCCATCTCGTTAGAACTATGCTTTACTTATCGCAGGTTTGAATATTCTTTTTTACTTGTCAGCTGTGTCGATTTGACTCTTGTCAACCTGGGTTACGCTGACTTGAGTTTAGACTTGTTAGTTAAAGTGCATTGTTTGACGAAGGTAGCGTTTTAGAATTAAACCATTTACTGCCTATGTGCGAAAAAGATTATATTATGGACTGGAGTGCAATATACTTATGCCCATTAAAAAATGCTGCTATTCATAATCTTTTCTGAACGGAGACAATGAAGAAAAAAATTCTCGAACGCTACCCAAGGCTTCTATGCAATCCATCGTTTCTTAGTTTTATCGAGTGGAAGATCAAAAGTTGTTATTAAATATTTCGAGCGGTGATTCTGACGAAACAAACCGAATTCAAGAGCAATCCTTTCAACTCTTTTAGAGTCAGTGCCTTGCCATTTTGACACAATGTCATCATCAAATAATAAGCTATTGTTCTGTTGCCATGGGATACCTTGGTAAAATTTCCTGTTATTTTAAAGCTGGCGATGAGTCATCTTTAATTCAATGATGGTTACCATGGCAACAGAGTAATGAATTAACATTATCTGACCGAAAGGGTTTTTCGGTCATAGACATTTTTAATGGTCGTTTTACTGGAGAAGTAAATGGATCGAGCCGTATGCCTGGCTAGTTGGATATCAAGTCCCTGCTCCTAGTCAACTCCATGCTAATTTCTTTAATGGAAACAATGGAACACTCCTGATTTTTTCTTGCGGTTAGCTGTCGCTGTTCAAGTGTTCGATTGAAACAAAATGGAACATCCCTCACCAATCTAACGAGTCGATCTCTCCATTGCAGTTACTCAATACTTATGTTCCATTGGAATGTAACCTTCAGGTGATTCGGCCCGAATCGTTCGGGGCAAAAACTTTCCAGATAACAATCTAATGGATAGTACCACTAACGCTGTTCAAAAAGTTAACAGTCTCTGGGTGAAATTGATGAATTTACACCAAAAGTACCACTTTGAGGAACATCAGCACTTGTAAACTTATCTCAGGAAGAAATCCTGAAAGTTTCAAGCTGAAACATTCAAAAATAAAGCTGGAATTGATGAAATACGAAAATTCCCATAAGCCTCAATGAGTGCGAGTGAGACTGATAGACATTGTACTCACCAAGTTTATGGAACAATGAATTTCATAATTGGGCTCTTGCAAACTTCTGCTGTGAGCAAATGAATAGTCGAATCTAATGTAAAAACCAGCAAAAATCACGAAAACCACTCTTAAGAAAGTCTAAAATTCAGTAATAAACTCGCTTAACTGCTAAACTTGCAAGTTCATGATGGCGGTTCAACACAGGTATCATGGGAGATTCCTGTCTATTAGGTCACTTTCTCTACGGAAACACAGATATGGAATCTCTCATGATACCTGCGTCTTTCTGCCACTTAGCCCGATTCTGAGAGTGAATTTCGTAATTCTTTAGAGAACTCATCATCATTTTTACAGGTTTTTATGCAAGAATTAACTCCTTAATCACCTGTAGCAAAAGTTTGCAAGAGCCCCATTCACGGATTTATTTCTCAACCAACTTTGCTCGTTTTGGGCTCAAAAAATTCCTACAAAAATTACACAGGTGCTGATGTTATTGGATTTTGCGTTTTACCTTTGTTAAGAATTTAATGTCAAAAACATGACTTTTCCCCGAAGTGTCTTGTGGTGCTATTCATCGGATTGACATCTGGAAAAGTTTTACCTGGAATTACCTTGAACCTGTCAATTCCGTTTGAATCTTGAGTTCTTTGTCCTGTTAACTTATGGCACACAAAGGAAGTAACTTGAACAACAACGGAACGCAAGCCGTTTTTTGTTTTAAAAAAATCAGAACGCTAGACGAACCATGCTCAACCAAGAGTAACTCGTTCCATTTTGTTCCATGCATACAAAAATTAGCATACTGACTTCTTTTAGACTATTTTAAGTTATATGCTGTGGATATTGACCTGTACCATAACGACTTGTTTGTTCAATGTACCAAATTCCTAATAAATAAATAAATAAATAAATAAATAAATAAATAAATTCTTAAGTTTCCAAAATCATGCAAGTGTATTTCTTTTATTTTCACAGGAAAAGACGAGTACGACATTAGAAAGCAGGAAGAAGTTTTACGTGAGTCACAGTCTATGGTCCCTGATTGCCAGCGTAGGTTAGCCAAGGCTTTTGAAGAACTCCAAACGCTCATAGATCACGAAAAAGACCTCCAAGGTCAGGAAGACTACTCAACAGCTGTGAAAATTTTAGAAGAGGCAAAGCCAGAACTCCCAACCACTTAATTGTCTCATTCCCTCCTCTGTCCAAACATATATTTTTTTTTTTTTTTTAAATCGTTTCCCTCCAGTAAGATTTAATTTAATATTCAAATTCTCCTTGCATCTTTTTTTTAATTTAGGATTCCCAACTTTTGTGTTTTGGACACTTTGTTGGCAATTAAGTTATTTATTTATTTTTTTTTTCCTACCTGGACTCAGTTTTTCCTTCTTGAGCTTTGACTTTGAATTAATCACCAAGACTTGTACTCTATATATTTAACCCTTCTAATAATTTAATTCTTTGTGACATTGCTTGTCTCGGGTGTAATTATTCTAAGAAGTCAACAAATTTAATATTGCTAGCAACTTTTTGTCACACTTTAGTTGCAATTACTGGAATTAATACCAAAAATTACCTCTGAACCTTCACAACAACGTTTTGGGTTGAGACAGTTTGATTATACATTTCCCCCCCCCCCCTCTTGATTACGATTGTCGTGGTAGAACATCTCAAGCAAACTTTTACATTATTCAGAGATTATTATCTACTTTTAAACATGTACCCGCATAACTTCAACTCGCAGCAAAGAGGTGGCCACTCTGGCCCAAGAAATAATGTCAGTTCTGAAGAAACGGACTTCTTCGGTGGTGGGAGATTAAACTCACCTGGACAGTTTGCGAGCAATCCTCAACCATTTGTTGGTTATAGCGGACCGAATTACAACCAGCCTTTTATGCAGCCTCCGATTTACGCTCCGCCTTTCATGAATATGGGATTTGCACCGCCGCATAATTATTCTCAAGACTTCAGTCAGATTCCAGGGAATATCGAAGGAAACCCTTGTTTTCCTCCTCCTCCTGCTCAATTGAGTTATTCTCTACCAAATCAAGGCTCGTCCGACTCTTGTTTGCAGTCGAAATCTGTTGCCGCTTGGTGTGATTCTATGTTTTCTCAAAGGCATGCTTCCAGACAACTTCCGCGCCTTAAGTATCAGGTGAGTGGTGGTTATGTTTTACTAATCCACACTAAAGATCTGAACATGAATGTATCTGAATTTAGAAGTATTTATTTACTTATTTATTCATCTGTTTATTTATTTAATTAGAAAATGTATGGGACAAGCGGTTAGTGTGATTCCAGGCGAAACATATCCAGATTTGAATCCAACGAATGGTCCGACTAGTCGCTTTTGGCTTTTGTATTCTTGGCGTTTTAAATTTAAAATGAAGAAAAAACGCAAAATCCAAGAATGTCAGCACCTGTGTAATTCTTTTATGGATTTTTTGAGCCCTAAACGAGCAACATTGGTTGAGAATTAAAGCTGTAAATTATGAAAAATCATTTTGCCATTAGCTTAGTAAGTTCGAGCAATCTGATAATATGTCTATCTGCCTCACTCGCTCTCATTGAGGCCTATGGGAATTTTTGTACTTCATAATTTCCAGCTTTATTTTTGAGCATCTCAGCTTGAAACTTTCTGGGTATCTTCCTGAGGTCTACTCGCAGGTGCTGACGTTCCTCAAATTTGTTCTTTCAACGTAAATTCATCAATTTCAGCCAAAAACTGTTGACATTTTGAGCAGCGTGTCGTGGTGTCCATGCAGTGGCGGATCCAGAAAATTTTTCTTGGGGGGGGTGCACCTGTAAAATTTTGAAATTTGAAGTGTCAGTGGAAGTCATTTCAGGCCATTGTAGAAAAAGGCAAAACTTGAGGCTTTTGGGGAGAGCTCTGTGCCCCGTGGATCTGCCATTGTGTCCACGGTTCAAACCAATCGACCCTGGAATCATATTAACGAAAATTTAACAAAAAACATAACAAGCAACAAGAAGGTTACAAACAAAAATAAGATTCAAGACTGTGTCAAATTATAAAGAAGAATGAAAATAGAATAAAACAATGGAAAGATTTTTAACGAAAATCAATTGGAAAAAAAATTACAATGAAAATGAGATAACCAGTATCTGTGAAATCAACAACAAGAAAAATTTGTATGAAGTTGAAAATTGAGTTGTTAGGTGCAATAGAACTTACATAAAACATCTTAAATAATGCCTCATACCCTCAAGAATAAACCCAGCAAATATCATTTCACTTGGACATTTACAGAATTCAAGGGAGGAAAAAGTTCAAAAATAGGTAAGTGGATCAAAAATTGCGTTTCTTTGAGTACGCATGTGGAGACCATCGAATTGCCGTGCCTTGGCCTTATTTATTGCAAGTCAAAGTATGTAGTAAAACTGTTTTTTTCTGTCTCTCAGATTCACGAATATCGGATTCGTCTCGAGAAGCACATCCGCAATATCAAGAAACTGGATCAACTATCGAAGACTTCGAAAGACGAACTCGAAAACTTCAGCGATGAAAAATGGGATGAAATTTCCAGTCAAATGGAAAACTTAAAAGTGAGTTTGTCGTCAATATTCATCTGATCAAAAAGAATGTTAACTGTATTTTCTTTTTTTCTTTCCGCTTTCTCTTAAAGCGTGTGTTCTGTGAGGTGTCCTTACGGAATATACAATCTCTTTATCAGCTTTTGAATGAGCTAAAGTAAATTTTGATGCAATTTTTCTCGCGAGACCAAAGCGTGCCAAGTCTGATTTTTTGTAATCATGAAATAAGCAGCGTTCTATTTGCCTTGGCATTTTATAAGCCGCTTGTAAAATGCCTGTGACATAAATATTCAGACAGAACTTTTGAACTTTTTTAATTTTAGGGTTTTGGTATTTTAATTTCATTTCTGTCGTCATAAAGTTGGATTATCAGAGTAATGAAGTGAAGCAAAATTTTAAATGCATCTCTATTATTGCAGAAAAGCATCAAAGATGAAACGAATCACTTGACCGACGCGGAAGTTTTATCCTCTATCAAAGTTCAGTTGAAGAAGAGAGCAAAAAAACGTTCAAGGCTCAAAAGAAGGAATGTAGAATACCATAAACAGAAAGTGAAAGAAGAAAACAATCGGAAAATAACAAATCAGAAAATCAACGATTGGTTAACTGCCGAGCAAGAAAAGGCAGCAGCTTTTAAGAGAGTAAGCTCAACACCTCCAACTTTTCATTTATCTCTTTACTAAAGAAAAAGGACGCTGCAATTGTGGTCCAGTGGACCACAATTATAGTAATTTCATGTATGGTTCCGATTGTGGTCCACAAAAAGAAAAAACATCATTTTAACCTAACATCACCTAACCTTTCAATAGCTTAACCTTATTTAACCTAACCTCACAGATTTAGGCAAAAATAATTGAACGGATTCGGAGATACGCCCTTTTGAAAAATTTAGTTTGGGACCACAATCGGGGCCGTCTGTAAAATTACCGCGATTGTAGTCTCGTTCAGGGCCACAATTGCAGTGACTATAGTCTGTTCGTTCTAACTTGAGACCTGGAGATTCAGGTAGATTTGCCTTCTGTGGCAACGTAGGAGTGCCAACCCTCGTCAGTCAGCCGATGTGACAGGGCTGCTGCCCGACTCTCGGGCTATGACAACCTATTGAAGTGCTGCCACCCTCTATTTTCCGAAATTCATTTATCAACCGCTCAGGACACAAGTTAAAACGAACAGACTAGACGTATTTATTTATTAATTTATTTATTTATCTCATCTTTCCTATCCTTTGTTTTGAGAATTCTTTGATAGTCTTTCCTACCCCTTCTTTTTTTATGCAGTCCAGTTGATCACTGTTAAATATCAGCATAACGAACCACTGTGTTTGGGCGGCAGGACTTTCCTACTACCACTATTTATTTATTTATTTGGCAGATTGTAAGTACAGCATGTAGTCATAGTGAAGTGCGGTGGTCTCTCAATTGAAAAAAGAGTAACACAGTTGAAAAGAGAGTTAAGAGGGGGGGGGGGGATAATTGAGCCCCATTGATTCATTGTCAATTTTTTATTTAAAGTTCAAAAATAAGAGGCAATCAAACTTTCCATCCAGGCTTTTCTCAATTTGGGATTGGACTTATAACCTGGCTGTTTTAACTTGACACTTCAAAGCTTTATTGAAGATGTGTATCTGTAAAATTCGAATTAATTTTCTTCTTCTTTTATTTCCTTATAATTTATTAATTTATTTTGCTTTTAATTAATATTTACTCAAGGATGAACAGCTCAAAAAAGAAGCTCAAACGGTACTGTCAGAGGTTACGCGAAGAACAACGGAGGCCTATAGACAGCTGGAACTTCTTTCAGGGCTGGAACAACTACAACTTTTGAAATCTCAAGCTCCTCAGCGCAAAACTGATTCAAAACCGTTCGATTCCTTCATAGTTTTCGGTAAGCACATTATTTGCACTATGACTTTCACAAGAAAGTACCCGGGTCAAAATTTTAACCATTTTTTATCTCGTCAAGCTTTAAACAATTTTGTGGCTTTCAAGTGTTTGAGAACTAAACAGAATGACTCTTTAGAGTACGTCAGAAAAATCGAAAATTCTATTGAAAATAACGGAACAATCTAAGAATAAGAATTTCAATCAGGGTACTTTCTTTTGAAAATCATGGCACTTTTTCTCTGATATATCTTCTTGCATATTAATTTGGATCATAAACTCATACATCAGAACTCTTGCTTGTTTTTACTTATATGAAAAAGGTACTTACCAAGGCATTTACATATACTACTTCCTTTCCTCAGGGTGTCACGTTTGGTGCAGTTTCCCTCTTGTCTTCTCACCTTACTGAGAAGTATATTGGTAGGCGCTTAGTCAAGTCAAAAATTTTGCAGAGTATTTTAAGTTATATACTAAAGATATTGACCTGTACCATAACGACTTGTTTGTTCAATGTACGGAATTCTGAATAAAAAAATAAATAGTATTCATTGAGCAGAAGAAAGTCTTACGTATTCTCCTGAATAAACCTTCTAACTTTTCTCGTCGAGCTTTGTTTGTAAAGATGAAATTAATAACGATTCCATCTCTCTATATTCTTGAAATTATTAAAGAGGTTGATCCAGCTCCCATAAGGAATGGGCTATCGGCAAAAAAATTTCATATTTTCAGAGGCGATAGAACTCGTCAAGACGCGTTCAACGATGGCCAGTTTTTTAATTTTGGTCAACTGGTAAGAGTGGGGGGGGGGGTCCAAAGTCAAAACCTTCAAAGTCCCATAACTTTCGCCCAAACCAATATTTTGACTTGTACTTTGCGCCAAAAGATTTGTCTTAAAAAGAACTTTTGATTGATGCGTATGAAAATTAAATTATACAAATTTTAAACCAATTTTTTTCAATTTTTACAATTTTTACAATTTTTCCAACTTGAAATTTTTGGTTTTTTGAGCCTGAAAAATACGCGCAACGGGTTGAGGAGAATAAAAAACTATGGGAATAAAAGTCAAAGCGATGCTCTTTTGAATGTCACAAACCGCAATCCGGGGAAATGCTCCGTTCAAAAGTTATAAGCGCCTAAAGTTGCGCACCTCCGAAATCACGGTGCGTTCAGTGCATATTCTCAATGGCGCGCGTCACCCTCGCTCACCCGAGATCGTACGCGCCATTGAAAACATGCACTGAACGCACCGTGATTTCGGAGGTGCGCAACTTTAGGCGCTTATAACTTTTGAACGGAGCATTTCCCCGGATTGCGGTTTGTGACATTCAAAAGAGCATCGCTTTGACTTTTATTCCCATAGTTTTTTATTCTCCTCAACCCGTTGCGCGTATTTTTCAGGCTCAAAAAACCAAAAATTTCAAGTTGGAAAAATTGTAAAAATTGAAAAAAATTGGTTTAAAATTTGTATAATTTAATTTTCATACGCATCAATCAAAAGCTCTTTTTAAGACGAATCTTTTGGCGCAAAGTACAAGTCAAAATATTGGTTTGGGCGAAAGTTATGGGGCTTTGAAGGTTTTGACTTTGGACCCCCCTCCCACCCTTACCAGTTGACCAAAATTAAAAAACTGACCATCGTTGAACGCGTCTTGGCGAGGTCTATCGACTCTGAAAATATGAAATTTTTTTGCCGATAGCCCATTCCTTATGGGGTTTGGATCAACCTCTTTGCTATCTATAACAATTTAATAGGACCTTTAGATTTATATCCCCAACACAAATACAATTGTAGACAGAATAACATTGCCAACATTAGAGTTTCTCTTGAAGTATCAAAAACTAGGTAATATTAAATACTCGGCAATTCAACTGATTAATGCCTAACCCTTAAGTTTAAAAATTCTTTTTAAAAACCAGCAGGTTAGTGTGTTTATTTGTAAATTAGAGGGTTTTGTTATCGCTGAGGCGTTTTATAAATTAGATGACCTCATGTCATCTAATTTAGTGTTAAATTAAATTAAGTGCTCAAATTTAATGTTAAATAACTTGATGTTTTTTGACCTGTATGATAGCCTCTGCGGCATTATGTACGAATTAAGAAAATAAATAAATAAAAAATAAATAGGTAACCTGCAATATTTAACAAAAAGAATTGAAGCATTGATGGTGACCAATCTTGCCAAAATTCAAGGAGTCGGCTGTACCTCCTTTCCTTCTTTTTCCCTTTTTGTATTCTCAGTTCTCAGTTTGAGTTGTTTACTGTGAAACACCAGCATAACGAACAAATAGTTTGAGCAGCTGGCTTTCCTACTACCACCGCTGCAACTTTTAAAATTTGAAGTATTTGTTATTTTCAGACAATTTAAAGAGGATGTGGCAAACGAAATTGAAAGAGTATGAATTGGAGGAGCAAGGTTTGCGAGTCATGTTGTCTGAGGCAAACCTTGAAACGATAAAATCAAACAAATCTTTAGAAAAAGAAGCGCTACTCAAATGGAAACAACTTCTCTTTGGGAAAGAAAGCTCCCATCAGTTCTACACAAATTTTAATGAGCTTCTGCTGATTCGGTACGTTTGTTTTTGTTATTTTTTTCATATTATATATTATAAAAAAAAAAAAAAAAATGAAACAAAGAAACAAAGCAGAAAGAGAGAGTGGATCAATTTATATGAGCATTTTATTTGAGAAAAGAGAGAGAAAAAAATATATTTAGAGCACTTTACCTCCTTTAGTGCTCTAAGTACTCCCTTCCCAATTTGAGAATCCCTGGCAGGTCGCCGTTACTCTCCTCTTTCCTATCTTTTGTTTTGAGAATACTTCGATTGTCTTTCCTACCCCCAGAGTTGGGCAACCGAATAATCAGAAATAATGAAATGACTCCGGCAACACTGAAAACTGGGTTTGCTACGTGAGTTGAGGAAAGGGAAACACACGGAAGGTATAGGTCAATTGTAGAATTATTCGTCGAATAATTCGATTGACTCGACGTTGCCGGACACACCGAATAATCTCCGAATAATTTTTTGCCCAACTCTGCCTACCCCTTTTTTTTATGCAGTCCAGTCCTTTGCTGTGAAATATCAGCATAATGAACCACGTGTTTGGGCGGCTGGACTATACTACTACTACTACTATTTTGTTCTAAATTAAGTACTCTTTTTTCCTCTTGACTTTTTCCCAAGGAACCATAGCAATAGAGAGGATTTATGATTATGAGACGTAATTTTGCTACTTCAAGGAAGCAGTCATGATAGAAATCTCTTATGGACATTTTACCAAAGACATTATCTCATATAGACAGAATGCATCCTATATCATAACTTTGAGCCAGGTGAGGAGCTTACACTAATGTAGGCAGACAGCGAATCTATAGTTCGAAATCGGGGGTGGAACGTTCATCTGGTAACAAACAAATGAATAAAACCTCATCATTAACTACTTTATAAAATGAGATCAAAGAGGGGTGAAACACTATTTAATGACCATTATTTTGATAATATCTCACAAAATGGGAAATAGTGTGCAACTTTCATTCACTCTCAAGATGGCGTCGGTTTGTTTGTCACCAGTTTTACCTATGATCACCTTGAAAAGATTACCAATCTAAGTTTTGATGTAACTGTTGAGCAAGCTGATGACTGTATTGAGCATTTTTGGTGAACATACGAAGTACCGTCAGTTTGCCTCAAGAACCTTGTTACACGTCTTGAAAATGTTGCAAAACTTTGGTTAGTTTGCCCATAACTTAAAAAATTTCCTCAAAGGATTTTTAAAAATGTCCTCAAGTAAATTTGAAAATGATGACTTTTTTTGGTTATTTTAACATTTCAACACCCTATATACTCATAATGACCTATATGTTGTTCATTTTTTACACTATTTTCCTGGCAAATCCTTATTGCCATTATTAAAAACCAAAAAAAACAAAAACAAACAAAAATATTTGGACAAATTTCCTCACTTTCACGCGATCCGCGGATCGCTAGATCGGGCACATTTTGCACCCCTGCCTTGTTATACACTCCGTCTATACGATATAATGTCTTTGCATTTTACACAGGCTCGGTTTGTTTGCCTCATTTTTTAACTTTTAAAAGAAAGTTGTGACAAATCCTCTTGAAATTGGTTTTTCAAGAAAGTGCAAGTGCTTTAGAGTGCTATCGTATGGGCACAGAAATCGATTGAACTGTTTCTTTTGGATAGATTTGCTTGATAAGGAAACTGCCCCATGAAATTACAAGCAAAATGTTCTCACCTGGATAGTTGTATTGGAATGGATTAGGAATGAATTATGTAACTGCATGGGTTAAAAATGGTGAAAACCATTTTTTAATGTACAATGTGCATGGATGTTTAAACTACATATTGTGCTTTTGACAGGTTTTTTCAGGTAAACTTGAATGTATGCCAATTTTAATTCAAACGGTGAGTAGTCTTTTGAATGAAAGTTCTCCCCTGTAAGGCCGACTTGACATGCTTTCATTTTATTCTAGGTAATTTTTTCACTCATATCTCGGCCTCTGATGTTTCTGATTTCAGGAATCAATGGGATAAATTTGTTGCACCTCACCATAGTGGTATGGTGAATGTAGAAGGAATTTCACCATTTATTCCGATAGGCTGGGTATTGCCGTCAGCTCCGTCCAGCGATTCTTGGAGAAAACTTCTAGTAGATGAATGATGAATTTCACTTCTGTTCAAAGTTCCGTTTCCGTCAGTGTTTAACTGCGACTCCTGAGTAAGAAATATGGAAAAAATTTGCACTAATGTGTCAACGATTTTCATCCTCTCTTTCGTTGAAATGTATAACGAGGTAAGCGCCATCAGACGTTGCAAAGATTGTGTACTTGTTTTTTCTTCAAACAGGTTACCTGTGACGTCCAGTGAAACGAAATTATTAAATCAAATTTCTACTTTAATGAATGATTTTTCCAGAGAAAAACCCGCTTTGGTAAACACACTTAGTATTTTAGATAATCAAGGAAAATATGCACAATCTTTGCAACAACTGATGCCGCATACCTCATTATATATTTCAAAAAACCTCAAATCACCTTCTGAAAAAACAGTGATTATAATTACTCCGTACTTGTGTAATCAACTACCCTTTTGCCCTGCTCTGGTCTCTATAAATATATTTCTTGTTGGTCCTAAGAGGGTTAAAAAAGGTTTGATTGCCTCTTTTTATTTGTCTATCAGGTATTACCTTCTCGCAACTAGCAAGATTAGAGACTGAGGAAGTCTTTAGTTGGCATAGAGATTTATGAGGCATTTTTGTAGGTGAATTTTCATGCAGAGCCTGAAGATTTGATTTATTTAAGAGTGAGATGTCCGTTTTCTAACTTAACTTTGCGAGTGGGTGCGAATTGTGGCTATACTGCAACAATCCGCTTTTGCACTGAAATGAGGCTAAGTATTACTAGTTTTTTTGGTGAAATTTGCCGTTGAAGTCGTGATCTTTTGGTGCATTTAATCTACCGCTGAATTTATTTAGGGAGTTTTAGTTATGTAATAAATAATTTATTTTTTTTCCTACCCACTGAAGTGCATACTTACTTTCTCATTTGCTTGTATCTATTTTTGTAATTTAGTATTTAAGGTGATGCATTAATTAATAAAAAATTTTGATTGTTGTTGAAAATTTATCGGCAGGTTTAAATTCTTTTTTTCTGTTCACTGGAGTCCCTTCGAAAAAACTTGGTTTGAAAAAAAAAAAAAATTGTTCCTATTACATTAAGGGGAGGTTATAAGCAATTAAAAAAAAAAAAAAAAAAAAAAAAAAAAAATCAGTATAACTCAATGCCAGACTCTTGGGTAGGGAAATTAGAAAAAATAATCCTCTGCCTCGTGGAGCTGGTCAACCTGCACATCCTAATATGTACTTGCTTACATTCAGAGAATCCTACTCCACGAATTACAGCACAAAAACGGCTAAAACACCCACTAAGTATTCGGAAGGTGGGAAAAATCTCCTACCTTCGGAGAGAATTCTCAAGAAATCGAGGTTTTAAGAAACAGACCTAATTTTTTTTTTTTTGAGCATTTTGTTCGAAAACCTCCGGGAAAAGGCCAAAGTAAGGCCTTGGGAAATTAGCACTTTTAATGGCCTAGGGGTGTTCCTTGGACCGAGTTCCCTCGGCTTAAGCCTTCAAACTGCCTTTAGTTTTCCTCTAAGACGCACGGTCCTCGAGATATCGAGGTTTAAAGAAACCGACCTTATATTTTTTTTTTTTAGCATTTTGTTCGAAAAACCCCTGGAAAAGGCCAAAGTAAGGCCTTGGGAAATTGACACTTTTGATGGCTCAGGCGAGTTCTATGGGTCTAGTTCCTTGGGGCGTGAAGCCTAAAAGTGGCCTTAGTTTTGCTCTAAGACGCACAGTCCTTGAGGTATGACGGTTTAAAGAAACTCTCGAAAGAGTTTAGGGCGGAATGGGCTCTTTCAAATGCTTTCAGATACAAAAAGTCTAAAAAAAAAATTTCCTCTAAAATTGTCTTTAGAATGTTCTTCAGAATATTCTGAGATTATTCTCATTGGAATATTCTGAGAATATTCTCATCCTGAGTTTGACTGCAGGGAAGATGCACATTTAAAGCAAATAGCTCCCTAGGTTCAAGCGGTCTTGAGATATGTGTACGTACCAAAAGTTTGGTTAATTTCCATGGTGAAGATAGGGCTTACAACGTCCCCCCCCCTTAAAATTTAGGATTGAGTGGGTCAGACTTAAGGGGTCTCTCCACCTGCAAATTTAAAAGCGCGAATGAACTGATTGAGCCAAAGAGCCGCCTTGAAGTCGGTAGGTCCAGTCCGATGTATCTACAACAAAGAAGCCCATTGGCTCAAGCACTTTTTGGCATGCGCGCTTTTAAATTCACAGGTGGAGAGACCCCTTTAGAGGTCAAAGTATACTTGATGGAGCAACATCAGAAAGACGAGAAAGACAATTATGAAATTTAATGCTTTATTTTACAAGTCACATTATAAATACCTAAGTCAACCTTTTCACTCCCATCAAAGTAAATAGCAGAAGCATGCACTCCTCCTTGCTGACAAATGCATTTATAAGTGGGTACATTGGTAGACCAGGAGGCTATATGAAATTCTGAGTTGCTGTGTAAGGCCCACAAAATTGGATGAAAGGTAAAAAAAAGCAATATTGCTTTATAAGAATTCAGACCAGGATACTGATTGTTAAAATACTTATCAATCGATTAATTTGATTGGAATAAGAAGGATAATTACTTTCTGAGGAGAGGATAAGTCAAGGCTATTGTTATAGATGGTTAAATATTAGGGCAACAGGACCATACTCAAAGGTTTGCAAAGAAATTCTGAATTTAAGAGTGAAAAGGTTTAAACTCGTGTTTGTACTTTAAGATACAACTTTTAAATGAGAATATTTCGATAGAAGACAAAGTAAATTACGAAGCAGGCATAAAGGAGGAAAACTATACAATGTTGAGACATGGGCTGATAGAGGAGTTTGTCTTTCTCTCTCTTACCTCCCATTTAAACGCAAGCAGTAGAAAAGGACGGATATAGAGGGTAAAGTCATGTGATGCCCCCCTTTGCTATCCTTTTCTAACACATATGTTCAAATGGAAGGAGAGTGAGAAGGACAAATTTCTGTATCCGCTCATGTGTTGAGAGCTCTTTGTGATTGGTCAGCCGCATGCTATATTGAGTTAGAGCAAAGAGCTGTAACTTTAGAAGGTTTTTCTGGACCGTTTAAACGGATCATTCTAATTCTGAACCCAGAACAAATTGGAACAAAAGGTTCCTGTAAGGTGAACCCCAAAGTGTGTTTTAGGAAACACATCGGGTATTTTCGGGACGTTTATAGGGTTTACAGGGTCGAGACCAAAGGTGATTTTGATAAACTTGAACAAGTCCTATTCTCTATATTTGCCTGCATTTTTTCACGAATATAAACCTTTTGTTTCAATTTATTCTAAGTTACTCCTTTTTTTCGGGTAGACTTTTGACTGGTAATTTTGAAGACACTACAAAGGAGGCAGCCATCTTACTTTTAAAGCTTAAAGTAAAAGTTGTGACACATTTAATTGAAATTAGTAAGAAATTAATAGAGTCCCTAGATGGAAATATTTTATAGGGAGTACCGACACGATGCTTTATACATTTGACAGGAGTCGGACACCTAGACGAATACAAAGGTGAGGTTCGACAGAGGACCAGTGGTGGACAGGCGAATTTGCCGGCATTCTGCTCTGTTCCCGTACATCCCTCTACTCATCGACTCCTTTTGTGCGGAGCCTTCGATGTTGTTGACTCCTGCTGGCCTCCGTGAAAGCCTAAAATCATCGATCAATCACAACTCGTTGAGCTTGTGTCGGTACTCCCAATACAATATTTCCATCAAGGGACTCTAGAAATTAAGGTGAAAGTATTCAGGAGTGGCTCTTTGAACACCAAAATTTTGAAAACTAGACATGAAAAAGATTTCGGTTGGAATTTTTTTGGTCAGCATTTATTAAAAGCATCGTGCATATTTTATGAAAGAATAGTCGTTTAATAGGTTTGAGAGAACAAAATTTAATGTCCAATTTCACTTAAACGCTACTAATTGAATTTGACAGAGGAATAAAGGTGATGTTTTTCTAATAGTTCAACATATTCGAGGCAAAGGTAAATCAATGATGCATGTTACAGCGTTGTCAGCGATCTCCAGAAAAGGACTGAACACCTCAGCGTGGGTTAATGTGTCGTCTTTCCAGCCACATTTTTTTTTAAAATATCTATCACTTAAAATGCTTTAACTCTCTGAAATATCCAGTTATTGATTTGCAACTTTGATCATTATTTCCGACAGGAACAAAAAGAGAAAGGAGGTTTGATAAACCGTAATAAGTACTTGGCCTTTTGAGAATAAATTTGACTTACTGATACAATTATTCAACTTATTAGAAGAAATAAAGTATGCACACAACACCAATATTGGTAAAAGAGGCTGACAAAACTATTTTGGTTTACGAATAAGCCCAAGGTAGCTGCATGAAGTAGGACTGAAAAGCCCTATTATTATAGGCTCAATGCACTATGGTCTGAGATCGAATAAAAATGGCCAAAATTTAGAGAATAGAAAAAGCGTTTTTGACCTTTTCAGCTACAAGTAAAACTTTCCTGGGAATTCCGAGGTTAAAATCACTTGTTAAAAGTGTGTGTTGAGATTAAAAGTGGTCTAGATAGTTTAAAAATGAGAAATTAATGAGAAATTTATTTTCTGATTTTTGGCCACTTTTGGCGATCTCAGACCGTAGAGCAATGGTTCCTTTGCACCATCTCTAAACACTTGAAGTCTCAAATTTTGACCCAAAATTTTTTCTTTTTTCTTTGGCTTGAAAAAGAGGCTGTAACTCTTAACAGACATCCTCTGTTTTTAAGTGAATCACAAATCGCGACAGCGAAGTTGACAATAAGAAATTTCATGACAGCAGTTTGCGAAGCTGAAAATAGGTACTCGATTCTAAGATTGTGCTTGCAAGATGCCTGAAATTCAATGAAATAAAAAAAAATTAAAAGAGAAGAAAAAAAAAATTAATGAGATGCTAATGAAATACTTTAAATCAGTTATCAAAATTTTACGGGCATAATATAAGGAGTCTGTGTAAATAAAAATGAGTTGGTTTTGCAACGACTTCAAAAACTGCACGAATGAATGATTTCTGAAGGCATTAATGGATGCATCAGTTTATTTAAAAAAAAAAAAGAAAAAAAAATCCTTAAAACCTTGAAAAAGAAATGATGGTAGCAAAAAGTACCACCCATCTTTTCCATACATGCAAGAGAAATGTTTTGCGGTAATTTTTTTTTTCCGCAACTGTAAAAAAAAAAAACAGATAATTTATTATTTTAGAGCAAATGTTTGGTCTTCTTTCAAACTATTAGAGAAAATCAGTTTCTTTAGAGGATCTAATCAGAGTTGTTTCATGCATGGAGCCTACAGCTGATCCAGGAATTTATCTTTCTCACAATCTCCCTCCTCTGTCCTTCTCTAGCAAGAGTATACAAGTGAGTGAAGAGAGAGAAAGACAGAGTCTTGAATTTTTCCACTATCTCTCTCACTCTCATATGACCCCAATAGGCAAATTTTATTTAGTAACCGGGTTCGGTCATGGTTTGGTCACTTAGTGACTGTATAATATGCTTGATAATTTGTACAATATTTGTCAGTTAGTTATGTTTCGTAGGTAACTTTAATGTTAATGAACATCATTTCATACCATGTTGATAGTAGATAAATATAATATTACACAAATTCAAATTATTCTTGTCCCAGATTTCTGTGACCAATTAGTAGGTACCTCGCTAGGTAGGTTTCAAAAACCGTAACCTGGTCATGAAATTCAAAACCAAAGATGGCGTACACCCATTTGATTGTACAGCAATTAAGTGACCGAACTCGTTTAGTAAATAAATTATGCTTAGTGTGTTGCAATCTTTTTCTAATGCTGAAATTTTGGGTACTGGGACATATTTTACAAATATTTCTTAAAATCACCATAAAGCTGACTCGAAAAATTTTACCACACAGGTCTCTACATACAATGGGTCTCTTGCAAATATTTGCTACAGCGCTATGGAGGGTTGATTACTTCATAACATCTCTTGAAAATAACATTGAGAGCCTCAGGAAGTTCTAAAATCTACTCTCAAACACGAAGAATGCGTTTAGTAAAGTTACAAGATGTTGATCGAATGCGCAGGTGACAATAGAAAAGTCCCATGCAGTTGATATTTTCTATGCTCAGAAAAGTGATTTGTCATAGAGAAATCTGCAATTAGACAGGACTCCCCACTGTCCCCCCCCCCTCATTTGGCGGCCATCTAGTAATTTTGTTAAATACATTTGTTGAATTTAAGAGGGGGTTTTGGAACTTTCTTATGCTCTCAACGTTATTTTCAAGGGATTTTACATAGAAATTGACCTTTCATAACGCTATGGCAAAAGTTTGCTACAGACCCATTTTAGCTATGAAAGAGAGAGAGGGAAATAGCAATTTAAAAGGGCTACAAGAGAGAGAGTGAGAGAGAGAGAGAGAGAGAGAGAGAGAGAGAGAGAGAGAGAGAGAGAGAGAGAGAGAGAGAGAGAGAGAGAGAGAGAGAGAGAGAGATGACAGAGAACCAGCAGCGAATCATTCACATTGATCTTAATTGTCAGACATCATCAATAAAACTTTCGATAGACTAAATCTATCCTTACTATGCGCGCTACACATTAACCAAATGGGTGCCATACAGTGAGAAGTTTGATTTAGCCGAGAAACGGTTAAATGATAATTTCTAAATAAGACCTGACGATAGTGAAAGGGCTCTATCAAAAAACGTTGCACCTGCGACCAGAGCAATTGAAGCTATTGAAGAAACAAACAAAAACCTGTCAATTCATCGGTTTTTGTAATTGTTTTTTTTTTCTTTCCAAGAATATTTATATTCTTGCTTGTGGAAAAAACTGAGGCATCCGTTATTTCAGGTGTGACGTTTTTTGGCGGAGCCCTTCAATTGTCATCATCTTTTAGTTCATAAAATTTTCAGTGAATTGATCTAAATCAGATCTTGATTAAATTTTACGGTTTCAAAATTAAAGCTTATTAAAAGTGAAAGAGGCGCCACACTGAACATGCAATAGTTCGGCATTTATTGCACTTAAATGTATTTTGAAAGATTTGCACTCATCTAGCCTGAAGAATACCTTTAAAGTGGCACATTTTGGCCAAAAAAAAGAATAAAAAGAATAAAAAATAAAACTTCAAAGATTTTTTATTAGCTGCTGTAATATTTGAATTGGAAAATTTATAAATGCTTCTAATTTCATAAAAGAATTAATAAAGTGTTTCTTTTTTGGGGGGGAGGGGGCAAAAATATGCCACTAAAAACATACTTATAACAAAAATATACCTAATTTAATAAGCTTTAATTGCTCTTTCGAATTGCAAAAAGAAAACCGAAAAGAGGGCCATTTTACAGGCTTTGGGAAGTGGGGGATAAGTGAAGTTCTTGCACTTTGCCGACGCAAATCAGATACAGTGATACCCATCTGGTTAATCTGAGCTCTGGGCTAGGTTAATTAACAACAGTTCTATCCAAGACTCACATAAATAATTAAAACTCAACATTTTCATAGACAAACAGAAAATTTTCAAATTTCCCCAGCGACAATGCCTGGAAAGTCGAATTTCTTACAATTCCATAAAGCACTCAGTAATTCTAAAAGCTGAGTGTTTTACCTAACTCTTAAACTAGGTAAGCGATGAATCAGTTGTCATTTGAAATTTTCCAGCAAGAGAACATCTTTCCTTTCGAAAACATGCAGGATAAAAACAGAAGGGGGGAAAAAAAACGCCTGCGTTCTCAAATAAACGCAGCCGGGGAAGCATAAAATGTACAATATTGCTTTCAAGATATTCTGAACAATGGCAAGCTATTTGCCGACAAAAATAAATTACATAATATACATTGCAAACAAAGAAAACATGCACCCTAAAACGGTGCGAATATATGTAAATCAATATCACCACTGATAAAATCCTGACGAATAAAAAGAGAAAAAGACAGAACATGAATTGAAGAGGAAGTAGAGGCCGTTACACTCCTCCTGGAGAAACTTTACAGATTAAAATTGAGGCCATAGACTGTTTCAGTAGAGCCATATATTGTACCGATTGCCGTCCGAGGCCCTCTGGTTCCAAACTAGGTAACTCTGATTCAGTGCATTTCCCCATAAAGCAGATTTTTGAACGGAAATTTAGGCTACTATTTAAAACAATTAATGCAACTTTTTGGCGAATATGAATTCTATATCCTCAAAAATGCTTGATTATGCCGGGCTCCACGACTAAAACTGCCGAAATCAACAAGATATTACAGATTAAACGATGCATTTGGAGGTTGGAATCACCCAAATGTTATTGTCGCTGTTGTAGAATTGGCGGGATTTTCGGCAATTCTAACCTCCAAATGCAGTTTAATCTAAAATATCTGATTGATTTTTAGTTTTAGTCAAGGAATAAGGCATAATTAAGCATTTTCGAGGAAGTAGAATTCATAATTGCAAAAAGATCTCATTAATTTCTTGATTTTATAGTCAAAATTTCCGTTAAAAAATTCTCTTACAAGGAAATTACATTGAACCAGAGTTTGTTTGGAACCAGAGGCCCTCAGACGGAAATCGATACAATAGGTTTATCGCTCTCCTAAGAAAGTCTATTTGCAGAAAAAAGGCGCATAAAACAACAGGCGTGCTCTTCAGGCGAAGTTCTCTATTGAATCACATGTTAATTTCTCAGAAAGAGCATGCCCTTTGCTTTAAGGGCTCTTAATCGGAAAATGGCATCAATGGAGCTCTTCCTAACCGTTGCATGAGATTGAAAATCATTGATTCTTATGTAAACATTTTTCCAGTAGGCATTTTTATGATGCAATTCCTGTAAAATTTTATGGCATCAGTAAAAAATCCTGTTACCATGGAATTACTTGAACATTGAAACAGAACGGAAATGAGACATGACCTGAAACCATAGATCAGGCAACATTAGATCCTTCGACTCCTCCTTCTTCAACCTACCTAAGGTTTCCCTTCCAGCTGAGCATTATGTTCTGTCTTCTTCGGTTGTCTTGTTGTCATGGAGAAAAAAATAACATCATCCAAGACACAAGGAAAATTGAAAAAATTAACAAAATGGTAAAATTCACTTGCGGGTCATTTCAGGTTAACTGTCCCACCCGTCACATTTAAGTCTATATATTTCATTCTCAAATTGGAACTTTTTTATTTTTTCTCCGAAGGAAAGAGAAAGAGATTGGACGTTTATCATCGCTTAAATCGCCAATAAGTTAATAATTTCGAGTCGCATAGTGAATAAAATTGTTTTGAAACGTGAAGGATGGGATATTAAACCTGGAGTGACCTTTGTTTGAGATCAATCTCCTGCAAATGGGGCCAAACTCAACGATTTCAGTTAAGAATAATTGACTGCGAGAAACTCAAGACCAAATGGGTAAAAATATTTTGTGACAAATCTCTGAAAAATGTTATGTCACAACAAATGGGATTTGTTTCTTTTGGATTCCAAATGGGCTAAAACTAAAACAAACAATTAGAGGCCCCCTATAACTTTAATGTCTCTGTGGGCCAATCATTTACTTCAATGAGAAACCGGTTGTTAACATGATTCTTCAGCGTTTAGTGCCGATTTCTGCCACCAGAGCGCTGCCGTTTGATTAATGTCAAATTACAGGCCAAAAGTAATTTATAATTGAGAGAAGGGAGAGTCAGTTACTAGATAATCATCTGAAGATCATCTCTGCAAAATATCTCATCAATCTTTTCAAGAATAAGGCTGAAAGTACCAAAAAATGAAATATCACAAATTGATTCCTGTATCGAAATGCTATATTCCATTTTTTGGTACTTTCAGCCTTATTTTTGAAGATATTGATGAGATATTATGCAGAGACGTTCTTCAGATGATGATCTACAAACTGACTTTTCCTTTTCTCAAATATAAATTATTTTTGGCCTGTAATTTGATATTAATCAAACAGCAGCGCTCTGGTGGCAGAAATTGCCACTAAACGCTGAAGAGTCACCTCAAGTGCCGTTTTCAACTCCATCTATGAATGACCTTTAAAAATTGGACACTTCAACAATGGTTACCATAGCAACAGCCAAGTTTTAGAATTTTAAACCAAGAGCACAGATCTTACAGACAATCTTAATGATCAGTTTATCATTGAAGTAGATGATCAACCCCCTGGTTTATTTGCTGCCAATAATGAGGGAGTTTCAGTTGAAACTTTAATCAAAGGTGCGTCAAGATTCAATCGGAAAATATTTGAATTCAATCTTCGTCAAGATCCAAAGAAATTTTTTCAAATTTGAGAGTCAAGTCTGGCAAACTTTGCATGAGATTCACCCTTGATGCAAAAAGTGAACATTATTTTATCTGAAAAACTTACAGATACCTAAAAGAAAAAAAAGAAAGAAACAATTGAAATTTGTAAAATTTTGAAAACAAAACAAGGAGAAAAAGAGTAAAAAAATAAATAAAAGAATGATGGAGAGCGTTTCATTGCCATAGACCAGCGTAGTGGCCACTAGTGTTTGAATCAAGCGGACCACCAGCTGCAAAGAGCCTGACGCCTGATATGTCATAGCAGTGAGTGTAGATTGCCGGAAGGTACTTCAAATTCTGTTGAAAACCATGGTCTACAAAATCATTATCGGCAAATTGCTGAAACAGGAGGACAAAATCAATTTAGAAAAGAGTAGTCTCAAAAATTTTAACAGTATGTAATAGTAAAGATCAGCCAATTTTGACTCTTTAAAAATTCATAGCTCAAAAATGAAAAGTTCCCCAGACATGTAGTTTGGACAAAATTGTAGCAAATTTTTTTAGAGAGTAACAAATCTCGAACAGATCCAAAACAAAGAATGCATATCTTTTAAGAATTACAAAATTTGCGGAAAATTTTGGGCTAAAAAATAATGAAATTCAAATAACAAGTTTTTGATTGAGATTTTGTGGAATATGTATGTAGTTAGAAAGAAACGCAATTTTTTTCTGCGTTTTAGCGCCCAAACCTTATCACAAAAGCTGTATTTGTTAGCGCAATATTTGAGTTCTAAGGTTTCAACTTTGACCCACCCTCCCCTAAAAATAATTTTTAGATCGCAAAATTTTGAGGATCTACTGGATTGGACACCACTACGGTTAAACTTAATCCAATACCCAAAGTTTTGCGAGAAGCAAGCTGTGGGGGAAAAATGCCGATTTTGAATAAACCTGTTTTAGGATCCTCTAATGAAGGTCACTAGAATCACTAAAAAAAATTCAGACTCGAACTATCATTAGGGCAGAAAATTCATTTTTTAGTAACTTACCCCTTTTACACTGAGGACATGCCTAAAAAAGTACAGTGAAACTTTGTTGTGAGGAACCTCGGTCCTGTCCCGAAAAAAATTCCACTGAGCGAAAGTTTCACTTAACCCTTTCCACTCGGGTGTCGGATATATCCGACAAGGGAAAAGTTGAGTTCCACTTGCATGTCGGATATATCCGACAAAAAAAGAGACCTTCTGCGGACTTGATTGTAGGATATATTTGACGCGCTTGACAGATAGTGAGCTCTGGCGGAATTTATGGGAACTAGTACAAACATCTTGCATTGCACCAGCGCCCTCTGTACACTGTGATGTGAGTTTTTTACAGATCATATGGTTTGTTTACATCGTGTTGTTGAAGCTCCCCGAGCTGGTGGGGCGGTCAGGTAAAAATGCTCACGAGTGGAAAGAGTTAAGAAATTGCGGTCAGAGTATGAAAGGTTTCATAGCGCAGAAAAAAAATTCCACTTGGAGGACATTCCACACAACTAACTCTCACTGTAGTAGTTAATTGTCGGCTTTTTTAAAATTAGTCGCAAAATTTTTACTGACAATGTTAAAAGGAAACATTTCTACTGAACACAAAAATAATAGAATCAAAGCATAAGACACTTACCACAAACCCTCGGCTAGTTTTGAGAGAGATGGTGCGACTAGAATTCACTTTTGATACAATGTATCTACCCGCTCTCCAGTCATAGAATAGTATTGTTCCAAGACCCGTTCCTATCGTTAACATATCGCCTTGAAAACTTAGAGATCTAATACCTGGAATCAACAAAAATTCAATTGGCAAACCTCACAATCTAATAACCTAAAACAGGAGCTTAAAACAAACACAACACAGAAGAAAATTCATTCACTCACTTGCGTAAAATTAAATTAGTTTTAACTGAACGCATTTCGCAGCACACAGCGTACGTCATCAACATTGGTCGATCTCACCTGCTGTTGATGGGCGCTGTGTGGCTCGAAACGCATTCTAGTTTTAACTACTTTAATTTCCACGAGTGTCCAAATGGATGCTTTTTAATCATTCTTAGCTTCCTTTTTTTTTTTTTTTTTTTTTTTTTTTTTTTTTTTTAAAAAACCTTGTAATAACTAAGTATTGAGTAATAATGTGATGGCTTAGATTAGTAAATTAAAAAAATGTTGAAATACTTTCAAAAATTTAGGGGTCGCAATTATCAGTTGGACCTGTGCAATCGACCAAAACATCGACAGATCAAAACAAAGTTTCTCAAAAATGTTAAGACTTCGGTTGATCGAAACTTATTCAAACTTTGCATATTTTGATTCAACGGCTGAAAATGCAACTTAAATTCAAAACTATTTAAGCGATCTAAGTTTTTTCGAAGTTTCAAGCCGTTGATTGATACAAAATTTTAAAGTTTCAAAAAATATTGTTTCATTGGTACAATTGAAGCATACACAAGCCTGTCTCAGTACTTAAGAACAGAGCATTGAGAGAGGAAATATTTCCCTGTTAATAATTGACCGAGATGCATCTCAGCGTCACTTGAATCATTCTTTTAAAACTAAACCAGATTTATTAAGTAACAAATCTGTTAGGAACTCTAAAATGGAGTTTTGGAAACTAAATGATAAAA
This sequence comes from Trialeurodes vaporariorum, assembly GCA_011764245.1. NCBI lineage: Eukaryota > Metazoa > Arthropoda > Insecta > Hemiptera > Aleyrodidae > Trialeurodes > Trialeurodes vaporariorum. Next base: position 17,978,577 of record VMOF01000320.1, read on the forward strand.
AACTAACAAAGATAAAAAAAAAAAATTTCAGACTGCTCAAAAGCATGGAATAGATAGAACTTACCATAACCGTTATTTTTAGAAACAATCTTTCGAATTGGTTGAATCGTTCTGGAATCTAGTAAAGCAGTGTAAGATTTACTTCCGATAGCGTAAACCATCCCACTTCCATGCATGGCCATACACGCATTCTCTTGACTAGATTGCAGTTTCCGAGTGATTTTCTAGAGAAAATAAATAAAATAGAAGCGTTTAAAGAATAATATGTAATAATAATAAATAAAAAAAAAAAAAAAAAAAAAAAAAAAAAAAAAAAAAAAAAAAAACACCTGCCAAAGCAGCAGATTCTCCTTGTCATTTTGTTGACTGCTGAACAAAGGGGCGTACTTCATTTTTTGCCATTTTCTCTGATAAAAAAAAAACAAAATAAGGAGCTTTTAAAAATTCTTGCAATTTATACAGAGATTTTCATTTTAAGGTGAATTTACGTGCAAGTTGAAAAAATTGATTTTCCGTCAGGAAAACGGATCAAAGAGCTATACCCAGAGACAATAAATAAAAGAGATCACACACTAGCCATGCGCGCAGTGGCTGACTTATTTTCCAAAACTCAACAGGAATTAACACAGGGAGCATGAGGGAGCACCATCTAACACGGACCATATGTTAGATGATGAAATTTCGGTGCTTCGGTTTCACTCGGCAAAAATCTCAACGACTTTTCTCATCAGTCAACGTATTGTACATGTTTGCGGTGTTCGGTTGAGACCCCAAAAAAAAAGTTGCCACTGCGCGCAAACAAGGGCAAGATAGATGGTCTGTATAAGTCCTGATCAGACTTGTCCCTCGGCTTCCTGCTCCTATTTCCCTCGTCTTGGCAGTTTTCTTTAATTTTTTATTTTTCAATTTGCTAATTTCTTTATTTTTTTTTATATTTGTCTTCTAAATAAAAATATTTTGGACATCGGACATTTTTGCATGAGCCAGTTCAATTGCTTACATTATTTTTTTAGCAACTAGACCAAACAGTTGCAAAATAATTGAGAAATCTACAGCTGGCGCCTAACAATCCAGGCTATTTTCCTAAAATAATTTCTCAAAACCAAGCATTTGGAGAGGTTTAAAATCGAGCAAGAGCATTTACACAATTACCTGTTTGAATTCTTCCGTGCTCCACACATGAATGAACCCATTTAACGTTAAAGCTACGATTTCTTTCAAGGACTGATTGAACACTAGAGATCTAACTCTGTCGGCATTCTTGACTGTTTTTATGGAGAGAGGCTCCATGTAGTGAGTGGTTGTCGGTGAGAAATGTTTGAACTGAGGAACGCGCCACAGAGCCATTTTTGTGTCTTTCCCTCCGCTCACCAGAAATTCATCGTCGAGCCACACAAGATCAAAAATCAAATCATCGTGAGCTTTCTGAAATACAATGTAAAATAGACGAAGTTAAAAAAGTTGAACATTATCGCTATCAACTTTCTAAAAGTCATGGTTTTTTATGGAGGGAGGTCTGCACAGCCCTCAATTTAAAGTATGCGTTTTGCCCATTGTGATACTTTAAAAAGTTTTTCGGTCCTTTTAAAATTAGTAACTATAACAAAGAAATGGTTTAAGAAATAGCATTTACCTTCAGAACTGCAAACAAACAAGTTGAATAAATAAATTGAAATAATTGAATAAATTGAAATTGAAAAACTTGAAATTGAAAAATTGAAATGTTTATCTAGATAAAATAAAAAATTAAAAATGAATCAAAAAAGCCTCACCTCGCCCACACAAACTGGTTCCAAAGTTGGCAGCTTGTAGACAGCCACTTCGTTTGCACTATTTCCAATCGTTGCCATAAGAGTCCTGGAAGGATTGATCTCCAGCGTATGTATTCCTTGGTCTTCGATAGAATCAGAGCGGAACTCTCTTCGTCCTTCTATCAATGGAATCTGATCTAGTTTTTGCGTTACTACATCATAAACCATCAACTGGAAAATATGAAAATAATAACCAAGGATATTACCATAAAAAAAGCTCGTAAAATTAGGAAGTTACCCTATCTTACAAACCCAAAGGCGGATATGAAATTAAGGCAGGCAATACTTATCGCAAAGATGAGTACTTAGAAACTCCTCTGGGAAAAACCTTAAAGTTCTACTTCCTAAGCACAAAATTTAGTCGAATGACAAGAGAAATTGCTGAAGGTAGTAGGTTTACAGGGTAATTTAAAATCATGCAGAAAATCTTAGGCCAGCCTTGCTTTCTGGTACCGCATTCATTCTCGCACCATGTCAGTAGTATCGTTTCGACGACATGCTTGAGTGCGAAATTGCACCTGCCTGAGCTGAACTCTCTCACCCCCCTGTATTTTTACGCAGACATACATTATTTTTTCATACTTTTTACTATTTTTCTGGCTTGTTGAATCTCCAAACTTTAAAGTCTGACCATCTCTAAAGGTATTCATCATTTATTTGTTGGCCATGATTTGTGTTTTGTTCATTTAAAACTACGTACAGTAACCAATGGGTCTGTCGCAAACTTTTACTACAGCGTTATAGAAGTTTGAAACTCACATAAAATCACATGAAAATTGCATTGAAAGCACGAAAAAGCCTTAAAACCCATTCACAAACTCAATGAATGAGGTGAACAAAATTCAAACATGATGGTCTAATGAGCATGTCACAAAAGGGATTTTTCTAATCGCAACTTTCTACACAGAGAAGAGTGATTCGTGAGAGAGAAAGCTGCAAAAAAGTGGGACTGATTTTCACACGATTTTACGAAGGGAAAGACCCTTCACACTGCTCGTTAAGGTGGGTTTTAGGGCACCCAAATGCAAAAGCCTTAGACCCTATTTATGATGATGGGAGGTCTTTCTGATGTATTTGAGGGACACATTCCCATAAAATTTAAAATTATTCCTTAGGCCGATTTTTCTTTACCAGAGAAAGACCATGTTAGTATGCATTTAACCCATACGTAGCCTTGTCAAAAGCTCTACTATTAGTAATTTTTTAACATTTTTGCCTATTGAGTAAAAACAAATGAAAATAAGTGCAATACCATCCATACAATCTAAAAGTACATCCAATTTCCTACAATACCAGTTAGATTTGGGTCAATTATTCCATCATTGAATCCTTGCAAGTAGACACCTAAAAAAGCAAGGCAACTTTAAAAGCACAACAATCTGTTGTTTTTGAAGTTGCCTTGTTTTTATAGGTGTCAGCTTGCAAGGATCAAATGATGGAATAATTGACCCACAACTAACTGGTTTTGTAGGAAATTGGATGTACTTTAAGATTATATGTATGGTCTTGCACTTATTTTCATTTGTTTTTACTCAATAGGCAAGAACGTGAGAAAATTACTAATAGCGGAGCTTTTGACTAGGCTAGACATGGGTCAAATACATACTAAAATGGTTTTTCTCTAGTAAAGAAAAATCGGCCCAAGGAATAATTTTAAGTTTTACAGGAATGTGTTGGCCGCAAATACATCAGAAAGACCTCCTATCATCAGAAATAGGGTCTAAGGCTTTCACATTTTGCCCATTCACTGTGTGTTGTAGCAAAAGTTTGCAACAGATAGTGGCGAGGCGTGAAATTTGGCAACAATGTATTTTCTCCACTTAAATTCACCAAAAAAGTCGAACGCTTCCGTCATCAGCGATAACCAGGCATTTCGACTTTTTTCATGTGTTTGAATGGGGGAAAGGAACATTGCCAAATCGCACGCTTCGCCACTGGCAACAGACCCATTCTAGGTGAGGCACGTGCCGTAACTAGAATCAATTTTTTACACAGGTTTTAAAGGCAAAAAAGTACAGTTGCCAGTTCGCACTAGCTACTAATGTAAGAACCTTTTCTGAATAAGGCATGAAGAAAAAATTATGGTGACTTACCTTATAACATTTAGTGCCGAATGCTACCAGCCTATCACTGAGCCACTGCGAGCTGAAAACTTTATTCATCGGTGTGAGAGGTATCGTCCATTCTTTGAACATCTCATGAGTTGAAATATACTCTGAAGCAAAATTCGATTTGAAACTACGAAAATCTCTGAGCGCTGCTTGCCTGCTGCAAACATAATCGACAAAATTATACGAAATATTGAATCTATTCTTGTTGATGAGTATATCTTCTTCGTCTTCTGTGTCCGAATAGCAGATGAAGTCATCTGGTTTGTCTGGTTTGCGCGATCTTTCAGCTCGCTCTGCGCGTACTCGCGACAGATAATCTTCGATGCGGTTGGCATGATTACAAGGCGGCTGGACCCCGTAGACCGGAAGTCTTCTTGTTTGAGCCATTTTACATGGCACTCGGTCTAGAATATCATAACATTATCTGCACTGAGCTGAGAGATACTAGTTGAGTCTTGTAAGTCACACGAATTCTCTTTTAAAAATCTAAATGTATTATTTGAAAACGTCAGAAATTGTGCAATGCCATCAACTCTGGAAAAAAAGAAAGAAAGAATTAAAAAATGGTTTGAAAAACGGAGTTTTAAGTAGAGGTAGTTTCAAAAGTGTAGAAGCACCTAGACCAATAATCTTTGGAATTTGTCAACATTATTTATGATATTACTCAACGAAAATGAAAGAAAATGAATTGGATGGTTCACTTTTCATTAAGGAACGCTTTAAAAGCAAAATAGTTAAGTCGTGGGCAAGTTTTGTTTTGATTTAAACGAACAAAACTTGAAAATTCACCAATGATTATTGCTTAGGTGCGCCTACACTTCTGAAACGAGCTCTACTAGATAATCATCTCAGCACAGAATACCACAATCAGAATGGATACTTCGGTTCATTTTGAAACATCGCTTTTTTTGGTCTGCCATCTTGAGAAGTTCCAAACTGTCACTATGCAAAGCAATGCAAAAGACAGAGGCGGAGATAAATCCGCCATCTTGAAAGTCACCAAAATAGACCAAAAAAAAACAAAGACTTCTGGTACTATCTAGACTGAACACAACGTCAATGTAGGAGCGGGGAAACAAGTGGTAGAGTGAGACGAGACTTGTAAGTTACTCCTGACTCAAGATATGGAGATTGCAGTTTGAGTTTTATGGATGATGTTTGAATGAGGTACCTTCTACAGGGACTTAAAGTACCAGCAACATGTAACAATTAAAGTTTCGTGGCATGAGAAATAAAAAGAGATAGAGATGAAGTGAACATAAATTAATACTGTAAAACAGGATAACTTGGGAAGGGGGGGGGGGGGACTTGGGACAGCCTGCTGGGAGCACTAGCAGGCATAAACTGTGCTTTCAGCATACTGTCCCAAGCTACCCCGTTTATCAGTAGGTTAGTAGAGGACTTTCCACAAGAACTGCAGATGACAAATCGGCTTAGTTGCAATCAGAGATTACTAAGCTAAAGAGATATGGCAAGTCCTATCCCCGCCATGTTAGAAAACCGTTAATCGACAATCGTAGAAAACGCCTTCAAATAGGCCGTGATACAATACGGCGTACCACCTGGTGGACCATTTTTCGTAAACATTGCTATTACTGCTGTTAGTGGAAATAAATTCTAGGCACACACTTTTCTGATTTTTTTTGCTTTCCAAACACGTTGATAAGATGGAAAATGTCAAGGGAAAAATTTAACCACCAAAATAACCACTAAAACTTTTGTCAAAAGTCATTTACTGCCAGCCGAACGCACTTCGGTTACTTTCAGAATTGTTTACAAAAATGGTCCACCAGATCGTATGCCAGTTTGCCTACTTCGTAGGAGTCGATTAACAGTTTTGAGCAGTTCTGCCATATCTCTTTAGCTTAGTTATCTCTGGTTGCAATGCAGTGCTTGAGGTTGTGTTTAGACGCACTGACTTCAATGTGTACAGACATGAACTAACATGCAGCACAGATATCTGGCCGAGCTGTCATCTGCCATCTTGAAATGAGCTCTAACTATGTCTCCAAACATCCGATTTGAATCCGATCAGTGGCAAAGTGTGCCGTTTGGCAACAATGGTTTTTCCATCCTGCAAACTCATGAAAATCAAAATTCCTAGAGATAATTGCTTCCCTGAAGCATTAATTAGGTACTTTACATCGATGAAGGAAAACCACTCTTCCCAAACTTCACGCTTTGACACTGAATCCAATAGCAAAATGCTACAAGAGAAGCATTGGGACAGCAGCCATGATAAATTCATCACTTTGACGGCACTTGGCAATTTATGAGTAAAAAAGAGGATTTATTTTGGGTCACAATTCAATAGAACAGAACAAAACAAAATGAGTCAAACTGACAACTCAACAGGACAAAAATTTTTTGAGACCTGGAATTTCTCATTGTGATTCATTAGGTACAAGACACCCTAACTGTACCAGCTTCTGTCCACCTGCAAAGCACTGAATATTACGAAGGTCCGCGTTCAGAATACAACTTCTGCTACAAGTTGGGCATTGTTATAGACCGAAATGGTAAGTTGAGTATCTCCAACTTGAAGAGGGTACTTGCAGCGCATACTGGCCTGATTTTCAGACGTAGATGTTTACTTATAATATGAGCAACACAAGGGTGATGTAAAGAAAGACACCACCGCTAACACAAAGTTTAGAAGTGGATCTACACGCAACAAACAACATCTCATAATGCTGCAACTAACGCACAGGCCAGCTAATGTTTGGAAATGCTGAGATAGAACGACAAAATAGAAAATCAGTAATAGAAAAAACTTCGGAGCCTCGGAGCTTATTTTGATCGATTAAAGGCAGCATCAACCACATTAGCCAGAATGAGTCTGTGAGACACCAAATGAATCCATAATCCTTATTAATATTCAGGTGAAGTGGCTAGAAAGGGCCACTTGATGGAAACTGGTGGATTTGTTGACCGCCAGCAAAATTGAGGTTAGTTTTCCCTTATGAAATGATTTGGGTTCTTATAAACAACTTTTAAAAGACCACAAAAAGTAGAATAATAGAAGGACGGAGAACAAAAATGAAATCTGAAGGAACAAAGAAGAAATTGCGAAACGTTTGTTTGAATGCACTTCAACACAAAGACAAAGAGACAACTCTGTTCCAGGTGAAAATACTTACCAACTGGCAAAGATTTGGATGAGAATTCGATAATCTTCAGTCGCAGAAAAATTTGGAAGGGTCAGAAGCGTAAAAGGCGAAGAATATTCATCGAAAGAAAATGGTGTATCGATGAAAATAAGGACAAACGTGAAATAAAACGAAGGTAGGTAAGGTATATAAACAACTACTTGAGCTCGACACTTCGGGTCAAATTCGAAGAACTGTTTTAGGCTTTAATTGATGTTTCACACATTCAAATAAACTTTATCACGAGAGGTAAGTATCGAGTGAGATAGGAAACGAACTATCAAGAGAGAACTTGAGAAATGTGTCAAAATTAGCTTTTAAAATGCACAGCAGACGACCATGATCAGTTTCCTTGGCTCACAGGGATTTTACACTACTCAATTTTGTTTTGTTTTCTTTTGTCTTATCAATGCAGCACCATTGCCAGATTGTGCTGCACGATGTGATATTGATGTTTAAAAAATAATTCAATCCTTGTTCGAAAGTGATTGGAATTTCTCTTGAGTTATAGACAGAAATATATGACACTCGATTATAAAAATAATAAAAAATTCCGAAAATTGGCTGATTAAATTTTGTGGTCCTTCAGTAATTCGGCATCAATGTAGTGGTGAAACAGCTGAGCTCTCAGCTCTAGTTCCAGGTCAATCCGCATCGGGCGTATCAGTAGGTTCGTCATAATTGGTTTGGTGGTTCGTGTCGTGATCCATTTTTTTACTTGGGGGGGGGGGGGGGGGGGGGGGGGGGGGGGGGTTATTATTTTTACGTTTCGCATTTGCTGAATTACATCGTAAAAAATCGTAAAAAAGCCCGTCCATGGCTTATTGGAGTAAAATTTAATAGATATTCTTAACAACAAGCAATTTTCAATTTGCCCGAAATTTTCCGATACGTAGCTGTAGGTAGAAGAACTCATGAAAGTGCATCAGTTGGATGTTAGTCATCACTGCATACGGGTGTCGACGATAATAATAACTACTGCTTACTTACTTAAGTATTTTGTTACAATTTAAAATGCTGACGCTTTCTCGAGCAGAGAACAGACTATGCCAATCGCAAGTAACAGGGGCGGGATCAATGAGCTATAACTTTAGAGTGGCAGCGGGCACGTCCACCTTGTGCCGCACAGGGTAGAAGGAATCCCGGGAAAAAGCGGAATTTGGACGGCAGATTCCGAGTTTTGAGGTTAAATTTTGTAGGTCGTTCGGAATGGAGCTGTTGCAAACTTTTGCTACAGGCTTATTAATAGTTGATGATGGGGCAATACCCTGAAAAAATAACGATTAGCGCACTAAAAAATCACGAAATCCACTCCTAAACTCACAAAATGCTTTTAAATACGAGACCGTAATGGCGGCCGGGGCCGCGGTTTTCATTGGAGTTCCCTATCTTCAATCAGCGCCATCTACACGAGGTGTTCTCACAACACCACACAAGAAGAAGAAGAAGCATATAATCGCCATAAGAAAACCGCGGCCTCGGCCGCCATTACGGTCTCGCATTTAAAAGCATTTTGAGAGTTTAGGAATGGATTTCGTGATTTTTTAGTGCGCCAATCGTTATTTTTACAGGGTATTACCGCACTATCAACTATTCATAAGCCTGTAGCAAAAGTTTGCAACAGCTCCATTTGGCGGGAATTTGGACGGCAGATTCGTAGGTCGTTTCCGGCGATGCCCGAGTTTGTTTACGAAACGACCGGAAACAACCTACAAAACTTAACCTCAAAATCGATTTTTACGGCAATATGGCGGCACCCTAGGTGACAACAATGAACCAGCGGAACGTTCCTTGATGTGCCACTCTAAAGTTATAGCTCATTGGGCGGGATCACATTTCTTGCGGCCCTAAGCAACGTTGAATTTGAGGCCCCCAAGAAGCAGGAGGGGCTGTCTGGAAGATTTTTCCCCCAAGAAAGAGGGGGAATAGGAGGCCTTCACCTTGTCAGCGATTGAAAAGCACCACCATAATGGCAGGTCTGCTCTCAAGACTTTTCTCCCATTAAAACTTACACTAGCGGTGCCCCGGAAGAGCAGTTTTGAGAGCCCTGCGCCTTGTCAGCGATCAGAAGCTCACCAAAATAACAGGTCTGCTCGTAAGTCTGTTTTCCCATTTAAAATTACATTGGCGGTGCCCCGGAAGAGCAGAGGCGACGTTTTGAGAGCCCTGCGCCTTGTCAGCGATCAGAAGCTCATCAAAATAACAGGTCTGCTCGTAAGTCTGTTTTCCCATTTAAAATTACTCAGGCGGTGCCCCGGAAGAGCAGAGGGGACAAGCAGAGGTTGTAATGTAAACTTGAATTTCTCTTTCAGGTGGAGGGAAGAGGCAAAACTGCCTGTGGATAAATGTATCGTATACTATGTGGGATCTACGGGTCAGTTCCTAATAAAAATGAGTCTTGGGGCTTTAATTCCCCCGGAAATTTTGAAAAGTCAGATTCACTCAGACGATAAATTTCAGTTTTCAAAGATCGCAACAAGAGCCGCGATGCCTTTCGTGCGTCATCGTTGTTGATGGAGAGCCTACCACTTTTTCTTCAGTATCTTCGGTTCTTATGAAAGCCTGATATGTTCTCCTCAATACGTCAGCATCGATACGATGGGTCATTCCCACCCTATTGCGGCTCAAACGCAAAATACCTTCAATTTTCAAAAATCAAATGGAACTTTTGCCTCTTTTTTCTCAGAAACGGCGTACTTATATTGACCCACCTTTTCGATACTTACTTATCGAGAAAGACACCTCGGACTATCAAAAGAACCCAAGATATTGAATAAAACAGGGTAGGTTTTCAAATAACGACCGGGTTTAGAAGCCGGACTCTTTGCGATATTTTATTTTACTCCTCAAACTACGGAGGCCTCTCCGTGACGGTAGATATTCAGGGGCCTGGGCCCGCCTGGGCATCGTCATTGCGGGTTTGGAGAGGGGGGGGGCTTCAAAAAATCTCAACTCGAATCATTTTATTTCCGCCATTTTCCCCCTTCCCTTTGCCGTCCTTTGCTTTTCCCTTCTTCCTTTTCACACTTTCCTTCCTTTTCTTTTTTTACTTTTTTTCTCTTTTCTTTCCTTCGAGAAATGAGGCCCCCTTTAGGTCTGAGGCCCTAGACGTAGTAGTGTATTTTGCGTAATGGTAAAACCGCGTGTCAAGCAGTTTTCCCGCTTATTTGATCATATATGTTTTTAAAATAACCTTGCTATAGCAACCTATATATGAAAATGGTCTGTCTGTCATACTGCGAATAAATGAAGTGAAAATAGGACGCTCTCTCTTTCCTAAAACAAAACTATTACTAAAACTAAGTATCAAACCTTACTTGTGTAAGTTTATTATTATCAAATATTGGTTAAATAAACTATGAATCAATATATTAACTATTGTTACTAATTATTCAGTAACACCGCGCCTGGCTAGTAACACACACAATGGGGCAGTTGCAAGGGTCTGAAATGTTGTGTTTTTTATAAAGCAAATGAAAGAACTTGATGATGAGCTGAGAACAATGGTGCTTTTGGTTTTTTCCTAAGTGTCCTGGTTTTGGAGATACACGCGTGTGAAGTTGTAAAAAATCGTGTGCGTTTAGTGACGTCACTACGCGGAATTCTCATGTAAAACAATGTATTTTGGGCCAAAATCTCATCTCTGGAACAATGGGACTTAATGAGAAACCAAACGCATCTTTGCTCTCAGCTCATCAAGTTCTTTCATTTTCTTTATAAAAAACACAACATTTTAGACCCTTGCAACTGCCACATTGGAATGTTAAGCCATCATAGTGGCGCACTATGGTATCCAAATCGAATTCCAAGCGGTCAAAAATACCCAGTAATGAAATACCACTCGAATTAAGGTTCCATCTAATATTTTTCTGCGATGGATCCATGACCACCCAGAGCGGTGATCACCTTGCTGAATAAACCCTCTAAAATCATCTATAATAGCTAGAATAGTTTTTTTTCCGACTTTGGACGGATCAATTTTTGACCGCCTAGGATTTAATTTGGGATCATCATAGTGTGACGTCGCGCTCAATCTAGCAACGCCGTATTTCAATAATTTAAATCCACATAAAATATCGATTCAAGGGAGTGCAGGGCACTGTGCACCTCCAGTATTCGACCTATTTTACACGTTGAAATGGACGGAATAAAGTAAATATTCATTAAACGGCTTCATCAAAGGTTGTCCCTCTCGCGCCTTCAATTCACGGTTTATGCAAAAACAGCTCCATCACGTAGGAATAGTTACCTATCTCACAACCAACGAGCTGAACAATAGACGAGTTTTTCTGGGACTCGCTTTTGAGGCGACACGGAGGCAGCCACGATGGAAACCACCTATATAGGGGCATTTCCACACAGGCTCGGTTTGTTTTCCTCATATTTTTTTAACCAATAAGGTTTAAACATGAAATTGTGAAAAGCCTTTTGGAATCGGTTTTAAACGAGAATGCGATTGTTTTAAAGACTATTTTTGGACGTTTATTGGTTAACGCAACGGGAATTTGGATGAACGCATTTTTTATTATTTTGGACTTGAGCTTTTCGACTTTGGAGTTTCGTTATTTTTGAATGCGAAAAAATTGGACTTAGCCTGGGAAGGAACCAACACTACAAGATAGGGTGTTTGTATGTATATGTATGTACGTACTTATTCAGAGCTACCGATTTGCGTAGATTTACTTAATGACATTTTGAAATTCGCCGTAGATTCCACCGGTTGAGAAAAGATTACATAGTTCAGTTCAATGTATGACTGTAATGCACGAAAATACTCTGATCTGTAATCTTTTCTCAATCGGTGGAAACGCCGTTAATTAATTAAAATATACCGATTGAAAAAAGATAAAAGACGCTAGTATTTTCGTGCATTACAGTCATACACTGAACTAAACTCTGTAATCTTTTCTCAACCGGTGGAATCTTCGGTGAATTTCAAAATGCCATTAAATCTACGCAAATCGGCAGCTCTGTACTTATTACTTACATTGAAGATTTTTACCTTTTCGCCTCGTCGAATTTTCATATTATCTCATCCATATTCCACTGCGTCACAAGACAACGATTGCAGGCTTTGAGCACTTTCTCACTCGTTTTACTTACTGTGATCAAAATTAATCGAAGAAAGAATCTTCGATCACAGTGAACATGTCAAGAATATTGACTGAACAATTTGGGAAGAAACTGCTGCACTGATTGACTTCGTTTCCAAGTTTTTCGGCTTCATCAAATTTGGAGGATACATTGTCTTCACGGATCGAAGTTGATGGTCTGCAAAGATTCAGGTTTTAGAATTCATAGATATTAAATTTCAGAATCCATCCCAGAGACTTAACAATGTTGTATTTTTCTTTTGTTAATATTGAAAAAAAAAATTAACGGTTTTTGAGAAGTTTGGAGGCAAAAATCCTACGATTTTGCGGAATTTGTAAAAAGTTGCCCACCCCCTCCCCCGGAAAAATTTCTCATCTGATCCACTCACTGTGCAAAAACATTTACCTACCCTCTGAACAAAAAACATAGTGTTTTTATTTAGTAATAGTAACAAAAAAAAGATTTAATCGATAGTTACCGACATTTCATCCGGTAACGGAAAAAGTGGGCGGAGCTATGTAGTAAAGTGGACGCCATACGATTATGTATATGGTACCGTATAACAAAAAGTGACTGGGAACTGCTTGGTTCCGCTTTCCGAGGCCCATCTGATCCCGAGGTGGGTTATCTTGAAAGGGACTGGAGAAGTAAGTAATCGAAGGGAATATTTGAATTTTAAATATCGCCTTCTTCGTGATTAGCTCCCGTAAGTTACCGGGATTTCGAAACCGAGTCGATTATCTGGTCATAAAGTAATTATTCATTAATTGGAAAACAAAAGAACGTTAAATCTTTAGAGGATATTCTCGACAGAATGCTTCGTTGAACGCCTTCAATTGGTAATGTAGGCAAAAGCAGGCACGCAGTAAAGTAGGTATTTACTAAAGCTTACTTATATTCCAGTTATGGCTTTAGCTATCTCGTCCATGTTAAATTTTGTCAAGCGACTCCATTGCTAAAAGCAGGCTAAACACTGGCCCACACGGTTTGTTTACGTTTCGGCGAACGAGAAACTCGTGGGGGCCATTGGAGCCAGTCGGCTGGCCCACGACCGTCACGACTGGCCCGTACGGCCCACATGATTTTGTACTTCGGAATGATTAAGGTAAACAAAACCGTGGGCCAGTGTATGTGTTTTAGCAATGAAGGCGCTCAACAAGATTTTAGCTAGTAGGTACCATATCAGGACTGTAGGCCATCTTTGGTATTTACACTCGCTTGATTTTTATGAGCATGCAGTGATACCTATACCTATAGTTGACACTGATCAAGCTTGGTACTGGAAAAAGGTTATAGGTACCAGGCAAAAAAAAAAAAAAAAAAAAAAAAAAAAAATCTTAAATAACAGAGTGAGATAAAGCTTAGATGTTTTGTTCGAAGAAAGCTTAAAATGCTCTGCGCGTTTTATTTGTGTACTCACCCTGTTAGTCATGAATTATGAGAGAGTAGTTCTCGTTATTTTAGACTTAACCACACACCATTAAATTTGAGCGAGTAATTTTATATAGTTTTCAGTGAGACATTTTTTTTTTTTTTTTTTTTTGAAATGTCATGAGACCACGTGTTAAAAGTCTTTCCTTATAATATGGAACCATTTTGGCCGGAAAATTTAAGTAAATTTTAAATTAATGTCAGAAACAGAAGCCTCCAAATTGAAGAAAGGCCAAAGAAAATGTTCCTAAAGCCTGACAAAAAATGGTAGATGAGTAGGGGGGGGGGGGGGTTAAAAAAATAAAATAAAAATAAAATAAAAAAATGATACAAAAGAAATGAAGAAGACAAAGAAAAAAGTGCTCTACAAAATATAGTATACCCTTTAAAATTTACAAATTTGCAAGATTGCAAAGCAAAATGAGGGGCACAATTAATTCTTTACGAAATTTTTCTTTTTCACAGTTGAGAATCAATTACTTATTTAAGTTACCTGAGAAGGACGTCAATGATCTCTCCGAGGAGACCGCTAAAATGCAAAGGCATCAAGGTCGCATCGCAAATGAGTCTCAGCAAACATTCTTCACCATCAAGGCCGGCTCTGAAAATAATTAAATTTATATTTTTTCATATAAAGCACTATGACCTTCAAAAGAAAGTCCTCTGATCGAATCAACCACCCTTGATAATTTTGTCCAAAGAGCTTTAGATTATTTAAGACATACTTAATTTCAAGTGGCAATTCTGTTAGACTCTGAAAATACTTGAAAACTGCAAAAACTGACCATGAAATGGAGGAATGAAAATTTTCAATAAAATACTTTCTTTTGAAAGTCATAGTATACCATTTGAAATAAGACCAAGGACCAAGGATGATTATATCTATTGGAACGATCTCAATGGGGCTATTGCACACTTTTGCTATAAGCTATTTAATAGTCAATTGAGGCGTAAAAACCTCAAAAAATAACGATGGCGGCACTAAAAACTTCCAAAATCCACTCATAAACTCAATAAACGCAGTTATTTGCGCGAGCGTAATGGTGGCCGAAGGCACTAACAATGGGAGATTCCTATCTTAATTTCGTCACTCTTTCTATGTTGACAAGGATGATTCACAGAGTAATTAGTCATCAGAGTGATGACCCACATCCGATGAATGGTGCCGCAACACCTAGTGACACCGGTGTCAAATGAAAGTAGTCTCTTTTATTGGTCACTTCTTGATGGAGTTTCAGAATTGTTAGATGGGAATCTCCCATTGTTAGTGCCTTCGGCCACCATTACGCTCGCACAAATAACTGCGTTTATTGAGTTTAGGAGTGGATTTTGGAAGTTTTTAGTACCGCCATCGTTATTTTTTGAGTTTTTACGCCGTAATCGACTATTAAATCGCTTATAGAAAAAGTGTGCAATAGCCCCATTACAGACATGTGCCTAGTCCTTAGCCACGGCTCTATAATATGTTCAATTATTTAACCATTGCGGTGGTATAGCAATGGTCTGACATTTGATGTTTCTTAAACAAAAAACGAAAGTTCTTGATGCGGTGAGATGTGAGAACAAAGCGATGATGTTGAGTATTTTTTGAGTTATATCATGCAATCGAATGGAAATTTACCTTATAAATTTGCTCCGCAAGATATCGTACACAAATTTGCGGTTGAAGAATTTCAGCGATTCGCTGGGGCTCGGAGGAAAATATTGAGTCACATTATCAGGCAGGTCGTAGTTTGCTTCAAAAATGTACGAAAAAATGACCCCGTCTTGTGGTAGAGGCAGTGGAAAGGCAAGACCTAAAAACAACTAAATTCAAGTTACATTCATAGTGATTTGTTTCATACCGTATATACATTTGAAACAGTTTAAACACGTTTTCACGCAGGTGTTCATTACACGTTTTTGTATTGTCTTTTTCTTTAAATTGGAAGGACAACTCAGAGACCCTTCTCCGCTCCGATACATCAAATATGATCATTTTTTGTTTATGTGAGTATTATAATAAAATCCGATTTTCTTGCTCAACAAAATAATACAATAGGGCAGTTGCATGGGTCTGTAATTTTGTGTTTTTTATAAGGAAAATGATAGTACTTGATGACATTAGAACAATGGTGCCTTTGGTTTTTTCCCAAGTGCCCTGGTTTTGGAGAAACACTCGTGTGAAGTTGCAAAAAATTGTGGGTGTAGTGACGTCACTACGCGGAATCCCCATTTAAAACAATGTATTTTGGGCCAAAATCTCATCTCCGGAACAATGGAACTTCATTAGAAACCAAAGGCATTTTTGTTCTCAGCTCATCAAGTACTTTCATTTTCTTTATAAATAACGCAACATTTCAGACCCTTGCAACTGCCCCATTGAGGTAAACATTCCAGTAGCCGGCACCTATTTTTCACAGTGTGAAAAATATTAGTTTAGGGGCAATTTTGGCGTTTTGCGTTTTTTAGTCGAATGTTTCACTCTTGAGATCTCGGGGGGAAAAAAACCACACAAAACACCAGTATTGCCACCAAACTATTACTTTTCAATTGTAAAAAATTGGTGCCGGGTACTGACTGGTGCTTTTAGGGGCGCTAGCTGCTGGGGTGTTTACCTTACTTTCAAAATGACTATGCAAGTTATTACAATTTTTACACACCCTCATCTTAAATTTGACATTTTTCACGGGTTGTTTTAGTTATTTATAGATTAGAGAGTCATACGTAATGGAAATTTTGTTGGAGAGTGCACCGACACAAGATCAGAGAGTTCTGATTGGTCGTTGGTTATAGGCTTTCTCGGGGGAGAGCAAGAGTCGAAAGACATTGAAGGCTCAACACAAAGGAGTAGATGAGCGGAAAGAGGAGAAGAGGAAAGTATGGAAACGGGCCTGAATGCAGGCAAACCTGCCTGTCCACCGTCAAATGTTACCTCCAAATTCTTTCAGGCTCCAAGCTTTCGACACCTTTCAAGTATGCATAAGTGTCCTTTCGGTACTCCCAAAGAAAATGTCCATTAAGGGACTCTAATAAATTGTAGTATCCCGGCGCAGCACGATCAGCACCTATCCTGCGCGTTGCACCGTAATGCAACTAATCCTGCATTCAAGTAGCCGAAATGGTATCAACAAAATTTGAAGGCGAACTATGCTATTACCTGGCAACACTGAATGGGGCTGTTGCACACTTTTGTTATAAGTGATTTAATCGTGGACTCTGCGTGCCGACCATTTACTTTATCGTTAAAGCGATCGTTAAAACTGTCTACGAGTGATGCTATTGGTCCTGGTGACGCCGCGCCGTATCCTAGGACGAAAATCGCCGGATCCTAGGATCTTTTCCTAGAGGAAAAGATTACACTTGAAGAAAGTATGGTCTCCTGCAGGCCGATCATTTACCTTATCGTTAAACTGATCGTTAAAACTGTCTAGGAGTGATGCTATTGGTCGAAAATTGTAAATCTTGCCTGTTGCTATGGTAACCATCGTTAAGAGTCAAGTTTTATAAAGGCTATTCAAGAGTATAACCTTTAAAAAACGGACACTATAACGATGGTTACCATAGCAACAGCTAAGTTTTGCAATATTAATAGTTTTACAATATTCGACCAGTAGAATCACTCTTACACAGTCTTAACGATCGGTTTAACGATGAAGTAAATGATCGGCCCGCTGGTGTAAAAACCTTCAAAAATAACGATGGCAGCACTAAAAACCTCCGAAATCCACACCTAAACTCGATAAACGATTTTGTTTGCGCGTGCGTAATGGAGGCTGAGGATAGTAATAATGAGAGATTCCCGTGTAGCTCTTTGATTCAACCCCCACCCCCACCCCCTCCCCCCTCCCCCCTCCCCCCTCCCCCCCTCCCCCCTCCCCCCTCCCCCCTCCCCCCACCGGTCTCCCCTCCACCCTCATTTTGTCTCCCTGAACGGTGGCGGTCTAGAATTCGTCGGTTTACTGCATCCGTGCAGGAAAGATTACATTAATCTGTGATGTAGTATATGCCTGTATGTATATTGAAAAGTACTGCTATTCATAATCTTTTGTGCATCGAGACAATAAAGGGACGAATGCTAGAACGCTACCAATTAATGCATCATTGAATTTATAGGAAAACTCTTACCCCAGAACTAGTGCCTGACGGATAGGCAACATATCGTCTCTGTCTTGATGCGAGCTCGAATGGTGGCGTAAATGTTCTCTCGTTGTTGGCGCCGAAAATGAACACAAGAAGCACTATGATCAGAATTATACTATAATTTAAAATTAGCCTTTCCTCCCGACAAGGATTCATCGTACCGAATCCCAGATCCCAGATATGTCGACCACTCTCGTTAATATTACTGAACAAACGATTTCAAGTTGGAAGAGCGCTCACTGCAGTTGTTGCTTGGAAAGTTCGGCTCTTGATTTTTTTTTCCGGTGCACAATGGTCTGAGATCGTCAAAAAGTGGCCAAAAAATCAGAAAGTATATTTCTCATCAATTAGTTATTTGAAAACTTTCAAGACTAATTTTAATTTAAGAGAACACTTCCGAGACGTCAGTTAAACCTAGAAATATCACTGGAAAGTTTTAAATGAAGCTTAAACGGTCGAAAACTATGATTTGTTTATCACTTTTTTTCACTGATTTTTGGCCACTTTTTTTCACTGATTTTTTATCACTTTTTTTTCACTGATTTTTGGCCACTTTTTTCACTGATTTTTGGCCACTTTTTCACTGATTTTTTATCACTTTTTAGTTTTTTTCACTGATTCTTGGCCACTTTTTTCACTGATTTTTTATCACTTTTTTCACTGATTTTTGGCCACTTTTTTCGATCTCAGACTATAGTGCGGTGATACGAGAGGGAATTGTCCATTCGATAGACGCCCAAGAGAACGAAACTCGTGGTTTCTAGGACAAAAAATTACCACGATTTTGTTTCTTCCTCTTCAACCCTTTAAGGGCCAGGCCCGAGTATACTCATTTTTCTTCTCTAGTCTATTTCACATTGTTTCAATCTTCGTTCCGGATAAACGCGACTATTGATGAAAACATGTACAAGATAAGATTTCTTCAGGCGCCTTCAATGTATCATATAGGCGATTTCAACTCCCCCGAGTACGAACAGTTAACTACCTTCCGTTTATAAACGGAAGAGTGGCGTCCTTTTGAAATAACCTGGCCCTTAGAGCACAGAATACTCTAATCAGAACGGAAACCTCTAATTAATTTTGAAACATTCTTTACTTCGGGCCGCCATGTTCGAAAGTGAGTATCTTCGGCAATCTTCGGCAGATCTTCGGCAACTGGCCGAGTTGTGATTGGTTGTATAGCCTGAAAAAGCATGTCCGCCATCTTGAGAAGTGAGTAGGCACAGTTGCCAGTTTGTGGTGGTAAATTCCAAATCTTGTTTCCATTGGCTCTTATGGGAGTTTCCCTTCTGATTGTATTATTCTGTGCTTAGAGGGTTAAACAGACTGTTTCAGCAAAACGACGTGTCAAGTAATTAGGGACGGATTTTGATGGCATTGTCACCGTAGGAGGCTAATTTTTCTATGCATGCATTAAAAACACGATGAAACAAAATGGAACTAATGGCGTAGCGTGCAATATGACAACATTGTATATCGTGTCATTTAAACTCATGATAAAGATCAAACTATTGGGTGTTCTGTGAATACCTTCGAATTCGACCCTTTACGTGAATTTAAATGGGCACAGTACAACTTTGTCAAATTGCACCTCACACCACTTGATGGAACGGGTTAATGTGGTCGGGTCCGGTTCTTTAGCGTTCCGAGTTAGAAAACGCGGTATCGACCTAATGGGTCTGTTGCAAACTTGAAAATCACATTGAAAGCATCAAAAAGTCTCAAAATCCACTCACATTTTCAATTCATGCGTGCGTTTAACACAAGCCAAAAATATGGTGATCAAATGAGAGGGTGACAATGGGGGGGGGGGGTGTCCCAAAACAAGCTATATATACCAGTCAAGGGGCTTTCATAAGTCCTATCCCAAAGAGTGACAGCATGAAAGATCTGATTCTGGTTTGTTTGCCTCTTTTTTTTTTTTTTTTTTCTTTAAGAAATCAATTTTTTTATTAATCCAGAGGAAATTGGTTTTAAAGGAAAGCACAAGTGTTTCAGAGAAGCTATCTGGACACTGAATTTTAATACGATTATCCATTAGGTGAGAAAAGTTGGCTTGTTTCTGTTAAGTGACATTTTCTTCATCGTGCAAATCCTTTCAGAAGAAACAGTTACGTCGATTTCTGTGTCCAGGTAGTTACTTCAAAACACTTGAACTTTCGTTTAAAATCAATTTCAAATGAATTTGTCACAACTTCTTCTCATTTTCGAGGTGAAAAGAAAAGAAGAAAACAAACCGAACCCGTGTGGGGGCAACTCGAAAAACAATGTGTCGATTTTACATTACGCTTATGGAGCAAAGTTCAGAGATTACAGCACAAATGGACTGGATTGTTATTCATAGACCTTGGTTGACAAAAGCTCAAGGTAGATGGAGAACAGGTATGGACAACACTTAGAGGTTGGCTCTGATTGGTTGTGAAAAAAGCGACTCCGCCGCGATTTTTCTGACCGCGCGATTCAAATTTAGTATTCACGTCGTGAAAAGGAAAATGAACAACGTAATTGACGATGTTAATCCATTCTATAGTCACAGCATTAACATTTAAAGATAAAAATTACATGTCATTGTTCAAATAAATAAAGTATTGCTTCCGATAAACTTCCCTTTCAAACCTAACCTCAAACAACAATGCAAGATACACGGAGTAAATAGGAGGAAAAGATGGCGACGAAGTCGCTTTTTCCGAAGTGGCCACGCCCCCTGAGTCGAGTGTTGTCCATACCTGTTCTCCATATACCTTGACAAAAGCTAGTGACTCAACTGGGTTCACTGTGTGGTGACTTGAGAGAGGTGAATTTCATTCCAATCCTAACCAGTAAACAAGAGCAAGGCACCGGTTTATAATAGTACCGTATTATTTACATTTCCTA
The DNA here is from genome assembly GCA_011764245.1 of Trialeurodes vaporariorum. NCBI lineage: Eukaryota > Metazoa > Arthropoda > Insecta > Hemiptera > Aleyrodidae > Trialeurodes > Trialeurodes vaporariorum. Next base: position 17,999,169 of record VMOF01000320.1, read on the forward strand.
GTGTAGACTAATGAATAGCCCAAACAAACTCATTCTAATTAGAAGCGCACTTCTATTTGCTTTTCTGATTACTTACCTATTTACTACCGCACAAGGTGGGTTTGCCGAGGAGGTAGAAGCGTGGTATGAAGCAGAGAGAATCAGTCAGTCAGTGTTGCGTCGAATATCGAATCTCTGAACGAATGTCGTTACTGATATTGCTTCTGTACTGCCCTCTCTTCATCTTGGGTCAAATCACCGAGGATACGAGGAGAAGTCTAATATTTCCACCGGGAATCGGCAATAAAATTCAGGTACACGCCAAAAATTGTAATAACTCCAGACTATTAATAAGCTATAGCCAAGATATACATTATACATACGTAAATCTAAATAAAATTAGGGACAAATTATTGTTTCAAAGAAGAGGGGGGGGGGTGCAAGACTTTTATTAGAAGAAAGTTTTACACCCCCCCCCCTTATTTACTCAGGAGCCATGTGTGTAGAATGCAGACAGGGGAAAAAATGTTTTTGAATTAAGTATATGACAATAAGACACATTTTTAAACTTAAATTAAATTAATTGTATTTAAAGAAAAAATAATTGATTTTAAATTAAAAATAATTTTACATTTAAATTGAAAATAATTGTTTTTAAATTGAAAATTCGATATTTTGATCAAATGAAAAGTTTTTTTTTTCTTTTCTTTTAAAAAAACAAAACTTAGTTTCAATTTTAAAATGCGTCTTTTTGTCATAAAATTAAAAAATATTTCCTTTTAAATCTAAAACTATTTTTTTGCGTGTATAGGGAGACCTTTTAGTCATTGACAAACTCCATTTTATCAATGCAATGGATTAATTGAATATGCGGAATGATGACAATTTTTCAACTAAAATTGATATAAAAATCTGTTGAAGTTTTGATCTGTTGAAATTGAACTGTGGATCGTAGCGTGTATGGGGCTTTAGGGGCTTAAGCCCCCTCACTTTTTTCTGAAGTTCGGAGGATCGAGTTGATATTTAATAGAATCGAATAACCGTTATTCAATGACGTATCTAATATCTAACATAGAATAACGTTTGCATAGGCAACTTAGGCTAGAGCGTTTCAAAGTATCAATTCATATGTAAAAAGCCGTAAAAATAACAATGGCAGCATCAGGAAACACCAAAATCCATTAATAAATTCCCAAATTGCGAAAAACACTAGATCCTATTCACCCTCGTATCTTTCCACCACGTGCACGTTATTTCGTAAGGTTCGCGCGGCACATTCAAATAATCATAGTCGACTGTCATCACAGCTGACTTCATAAACAAATAAATAGTAAACACTGACGGCGCATGGCGTCTGTTTGAATTCTTACGTCTCAATATCCTCAATTCCTCACACTAGGTTGTGAAAGGTACGGAAACCAACATTTGTATCGAAAAATGATCAAAATGAAACAATAACACACAGGAGTTCCAAGGATGATTCCTGCGAGAGACGAATCCTGCGTACGCTATTAGCCGTCTTTTTTTTATGTCCACAGTCGTTCGTGGTTCGCAGAAAGCGGCCATGAAGTTATCTGTTCTTATGAAAGAATCTCATTGCATCCAGAGTCCCTATATACTATGAGAGTTGCGCCATTGCTGAATCCGTTTCTGATTGGCTCTCAGATTCAGGCTGTCAAAAGCTCCAAGAGGCAAAATGCAAATGGCGGATGGTTTGTTTACTTTTCGCGAACTCGCTTTCATTACACATTTGAAGAAACAGTGACCGCGGTAATTTTTGTAAATTTTTCCTCTGCTTGAATTTTATTACGGAGCATTATCTCTTTCAATAACGACCGTTATTTTCGAGAATCTGAACCTAACCTATAAGAGATAGCGAAAAAGTGGTAACAGCGCAGAGGCAAATGGTCATCCGCCATTTGCAATTTGCCTCTTGGGGGCTCCATTGATTCGCTTTTTCTTAATTCTTCATTTTGAGAGTCTTGTCGCAACTCTCCTAGTATAGAGGGACTCTAATGGGTCTGTTGCAAACTTTTGCTACAAAGATCAAGAGTGTTTAATCTAATGTAAAATCGCCTGAAAAGTCCTTTGATGGCATCAGAAAGTCATAAAATGCAATAATAAACTCACAAGAGGTGTTTAATGAAATCCAAGATGGCGGAGAAATATCGAGCAATTTGTATGCATGCACCACGAACATCCAAGGAAAGCCAACTTTGACTACCTCACTGGAGGTAGAGGTTATATGTATTTGTTGACGATGTGATCGCTTGTGATCGATATTGTGAGGTTGGCTATCCTTGAATGTTCGTGGTGCATGCATACAAATTGCTCGATATTTCTCCGCCATCTTGGCTTTCATTAAACGCCTCTTGTGAGTTTATTATTGCATTTTATGACTTTCTGATGTCACCAATGGACTTTTCAGGCGATTTTACATTAGATTAAACACTCTTGATCGTTGTAGCAAAAGTTTGCAACAGACCCATTGCATCTAGTCTAATTTGAATCTTGAAACCTTCCCGCTTTATTTCCTTCAAAAGCATGCGAAAGCTTGTGGACCGCGGACCTCTTTCCATCCACCCGTCCGCAGTGGATGATTCTGGACATAAAAAAGACGGCTATTGGTTGGCTATTGGGAAAGAAGAGCGGAGTCAGAGATCTGTCAGCGTGTAGTCTACATCTGCCGGCGCAAAATACAGCTGCGCAACGAGAAACTCTCTATCGCTCCCTCTCTATCCTCCATTGAACCACGTGCGTTGGACAAAGATGGACAAGAGGATAAGACCTCCTCTTTCTATCCTTCTTCAACTCATTCATTCAAAGAAGAAGTGAGAGAGATAGAGGGAGATCCATGTTTCGCCATTGGAAAAGTACAAGATCAAAAAGAATCGTGTAGTGTTTGAATCGTTCATATCCATGCGTTGTAGTCTTTCAGATTGATCCAAAGAATTATTATGCCACGGATCATAGAAGTTATTTGCATTATATAATGTATGGATTATAAGATTATTGTTATTGGAATAAAGATTTTCAAAACTTTAAGTAATTTTCTTATTTGGAAGTTAAAAATTATGAATTTTTGAAAAATCACGATCAATTTTTTCCTCGCAGTTTTTGACCGGCTTTGGAATTCCTGTCTCCGATCTCCCGGAACCCTATAGCATAACTCATGGTTACGTCATCAAGACCAATTTCGAAATTTTTAACAACGTTTCCGTATTCCATGATCCGTACATCCAATATCAAAAGAGGAGTGTGACACCCTCACGTTGGCAACTTTATGAACTAATGCAAGAGATCACCAACAGGTGAGTTTGCAATGTGACAGATCTAAAAATCAAATATATGCAATGGGTCCTCGAAACATCCGTTGCGCTCTTCCGGGGCATTTCCTTTGTTGAGAAATCCGCAAAACTTATACGATGAGCATATTAAAAGAATATGAAATTCACTTACGGACTAACAAAATGACTTCTTTTTTGAATCCTAATGGCAGAGCTACGCAGGTACCATGAGAGATTCTTGTCTAATTAAAGGCTTTCTTTGGTGTGTTTCTGTAGAGAGAGAGGGAGAGAGGGAGAGGGAGAGAGAGAGAGGGAGAGAGAGAGGGAGAGAGACCATTTTACGAAAAACGTCTCTCTCTCGCACTCATTGTCTCTTATGGAGAGTTGCTCTCGTAAGGGGGAGGGAGAGCGATAGAGAGACCGGTTTGCAAAAAAGGTCTTTCTCTCGCGCTCATTGTCTCGTATGGAGAGTTGCTCCCGTAAGGGGGAGAGAGAGAAAGAGACCGTCTTACGAAAAAGGTCTTTCTCTTGCACTCATTGTCTCTTATGGAGAGTTGCTCTCGTAAGGGAGGGGAGGGAGAGAGAGAGAAAAGGAGAGAGAGAGAGAGGAGGAGAGGAGAGAGAGGGGAGAGAGGAGGGAGGAGAGAGAGAGAGAGAGGGGGAGAGAGAGAGAGAGAGAGAGGGGAGAGAGAAAAGAGAGAGAGAGAGAGGGGAGAGAGGGGGGAGAGAGGAGAGAGAGAGGGGGAAGGGGAGGAGAGGGGGGAGGGGAAGGGGGGGGGAGAGGGGGAGGAGAGGGAGAGAGGGGGAGAGGAGGGGGGAGAGGGGGAGAGAGGGGGAGAGGAGGGGGGAGAGGGGGGGGGAGGGGGAGGGGGATGAGGGGGAGGGGGAGAGGGGGAGAGAGGGGGAGAGAAGGGGGAGGGGGGAGAGAGGGGGGGAGAGAGGGGGAGGAGGGGAGGGGAGGGGGGAGGGGAGGGGGGAAGAGGGGGGAGGGGAGAGAGGGAGGGGAGGGGGGGAAGAGGGGGGAGAGGGGGGGGGGGGGAGAGGGGGGGAGAGGGGGGAGAGAGAGGGGGAGAGGGGAGGGAGGGGAGAGAGGAAAAAGGGGAAAGGGCCCTTTGGGTAGAAGAAAAGAAAAACAGGGGGGGAGGGGAAAAGAAAAGAGGGGGGGGAGGGGGAAAGGGGAAAAGGGGGGAAAAAGGGGGGGGGGGAAAAGGGGGGGAAAAGGAGAAGGGAAAAAATAAATAAAAAAGGGGAAACGGGAAATTGGGGGATTGGGGGGAAAAGGGGGTTTTAAAGGAAAGGAGAAAGGGGGAAAAAAGAGGAGAAATTCAAACCCCTTTTGAATGCAAAGCTTTTTCCATTTTCAGTAAATGGGGTAAAATTTAAAAAATTGGGAGGGGCTGGTTTTTCTTTGAAAAACATTTTGGGGAGCGGCGGGGGTTAAAATTTTGAAAAATTTTCCAAGGCCTCGAATTTTTTGGTTTTTAAAAAAATAAAAAAATTTTAAATTCTGTTCAATTGCTCATTGTAAAAGTTGTAAAGCCCCATTCAGTTGAGAAATTGGCGTTAACTTCAACCATGATGGACGAAATTCAGCTTTAGAATGACAAATGACAAATGTACCTATTTGGCAGTGAAATGGTTAATTAATATGTATGTTTCTGGTTTTTGCTTTCGATGCAGTTTTGGTTACGACGGACGGGAGTGTATGCTCAGAATAATCTGCGAAGCAGCCTCGACTTACTTCGTCAAGAACAATATTGTCTCAGAGATCCTCCACATTTTACTGACGTGCGTAAAATCAACTCTTATCACTCACCCATACCTTCAAGATTTATTCTGAATCAGTCCTTATTAAAAAAACTTCGGCAGAAAAATAACTGAGGATGTATTGAAGTTTGCAAAGTTTTCATGGTGGCGCAGGTCCAAAAATAGAATGAGAATATTTAATGAGAATTTAATGAGAATACTTCTTCATCATTCTAAACCCTGGTGATAAGAATGGGCCATACAGGTCCAGGTCCATAGCCAATGCCGCGTACGGTCTAACTACGTATCGGTATGGATCTATCCATCATTTCAACACTGTTTGGGGAATCGGTTATGTATCTATGTCGACCATATTCACCAGCAACCTGATTATGGACAATCTAATCGTAATGCTATCGAAAGGATGATTGAGAGCGTGTTATCTTATGGGTGGTTCCATTCCGATAGAAACCCTCCTATCTCTGCGGAAATTCTCCGATAGCTCAGGAGTCCTCGGCGAATTTCCGCAGGGATGCGGGAGGGTTTCTATCGGAATAGCACCACCCATAAGATAACACGCTCTCGATCATCGACTCGATAGCGTTACGATACGATTGTTCATAATCAGCCTGCTGGTTCGCTGCGGGGAAGGTATTTTTATCCGATAGTGGTGGATCAAGAAATGTTTACTGGTGAGAGAGGTACCTACGTGGAATCGGAAACTTGCGTCGAGAAAAGTAATTTTATAAAGGCAAAACTTGAGGCTTCATAGAGGGGGAGGGGCCCGTCATGGTTCCGGATTAAGAGGGAAATTCATTAGATTTTACACTGATTTAAATACTGGATGTGGCAATTTATCGCCACTGCGGTAGGTAACAGTGGTGTAGCGTGCCATTTGGCAACGGTGTACTGTGTCCGCGTTTAAACCCATGTAAAAGGTCGAATGCGAAGGTGTTCACCGAACACCCAAACGTCCGATCTTTTTCACGGTTTTAAATGGATGAACTGCAACGTTGCCGAATGGCACGCTACGCGACTGGTAGCTGTAAGTACAGTCGGGGACAAAAAGAATGTCAGACGACTCCTTGATATAGGCCACCTGCAATGCTTATATTCATTCATATAAGTATTGCGGGTCACCTACTTCAAGGAGACATCTGACATTCTCTTTTTCCGCGACCCTTCATCCAGCGTGAGTATGTGGAGCCCTTTGGGGCTTTTCCTAAAGATTAGCGAAATTTTGTTTACAATGGAGCTGTTGCAAACTTTTGCTACTGGCTTATTAATGGTTGATTATGGGTTAATACCCTGTAAAAATAACGATTAGCGCACTAAAAAATCACGAAATCCACTCCTAAACTCACAAAATGGGTCTGTTGCAAACTTTTGCTACAGCGCCAAAGGATGTTCAATCTCATGTAAAATCGCGTGAAAAGTCCATTGGTGGCATCAGAAAGTCATAAAATGCAGTAATAAACTCACAAGAGGCGTTTAATTAAATCCAAGATGGCGGTAAAATATCGAGCAATCTGTATGTATCCACCTTTAACATCCAAGGATTGCCAACGTTGACAACCTCGCAGCTTCAGAGGTTATGTGTTTATTTACGTTGTGATTGGGTGTGATCGATATTGTGAGGTTGGCTATCCTTGGATGTTCGTGGTGCATGCATACAGGTTGCTCAATATTTTACCGCCATCTTGGATTTCATTAAACGTATCTTGTGAGTTTATTACTGCATTTTATGACTTTCTGATGCCACCAATGGACTTTTCACGCGATTTTACAATAGATTATACACTCTCAATCGTTGTAGCAAAAGTTTGCAACAGACCCATTCTTTTAAATACGAGACCGTAATGGCGGCCGAGGCCGCGGTTTTCTTATGCCAATTGTATGCTGTTTCTTCTTCTTCTTGTGTGGTGTTGCGAGAACACCTCGTGTAGATGGCGCTGATTGAAGATAGGGAACCCCAATGAAAACCATGACGTCGGCTGCCATTACGGTCTCGCGTTTAAAAGCATTTTGTGAGTTTAGGAGTGGATTTTCGTGATTGATTAGGCGCTAATCGTTATTTTTACAGGGTTTTACCCCATAATCAACTATTAATAAGCCTGTAGCAAAAGTTTGCAACAGCTCCATTAGTAAGGGGAAAAAACCAGGAAAAGGATGATGGCGACTCTTAAATCCTCCAAAATCCAGAAATGCATTACCTCGACAAAAGTTGTCTAATGGTAGGTTAGGTCCTGGTCTTAGTCAATGATGGCAAACCATCGATATTGCAATATAACGGGCTGGGTTAGTGAGTAAAAACGACATCAATTATGATAACGACGATATTGCAATAAAATGGGTCTGCGTTGATTGGTAGAAACAATATCAAAATGAGACGCAAATGAAACTAAATTCATAATAAAAGCAAATCTTGTATAACAATCTTGCGCAATCTTTTGATCTAACAAGCTTTGATTTTACTATGAAGTTAGTTTCATTTGTCTCATTTTTTCTTTGAATATAATATAAATATTGTTCTTTGCAATGGTTCAATTAATATCAATATGATACCAACAATATTGCAACGAGACTAAAACGAGACATACAGTGTCTTCAAAAAGTCCGAGTACACCCCTGTAACTTTTGAACGGCTGATTTTTAAGAAACCAAATTTTGCAGGTGATCGATTATGGCCATGATGCACTTTTGGGTCTTGTTGAAATTTTCGGGGCCCCCGGGAGGGAGGCGCTATGGGGAGCGGCCCCTCCGAAAATCGAATATTTCAAATGGCGACCCCCGTTTTTTATTACATATCTAAAAAGTGCATAAAATTCTAAGACGTTTGGCATAAACCGCAGATCGATGTCGTTTTTCGTTTTCGATAAATCGAAATTCAAAGTTCGATTCAGACCAATTCTCAAAAAATCGTAGCTCCCATTTGAAAAGTCGGAATTTAAAAAACTAGGAGCTCTAAAAAGCAAGTCCTTTTCAGAAAAAAATACGGTTTTGATATTAGTCTAGTCTTAGAGCCCCGAAAATTATTTAAAAAAATGACCCCTCAGGGGGGCTATTTTAAAAATTTCGAGCCACGACTCCTATCGAGTGATACATCGCTTAAAAGGGCACATAAAACTGAGCATTTTGGCGCAAACCGCAGGTCGATATCGTTTTTTGTTTTCGATATATCGAATGACAAAGTTGGATTTTTACCCGTTGTCAAATTTCCATATGTAGATAACCAAAAACGATATCGACCTGCGGTTTGCGCCAAAATGCTCAGTTTTGTGTGCTCTTTCAAGCGATGTATCACTCGATAGGGGTCGTGGCTCGGAATTTTTGAGATAGCCCCCCTGAGGGGTCATTTTTTTAAATAATTTTGGGGGGCTCTAAGACTAGACTATTATCAAAACCGTATTTTTTTTCTGAAAAGGACTTGCTTTTTAGAGCTCCTAGTTTTTTTAATTCCGACTTTTCAAATGGGAGCTACGATTTTTTTAAAATTGGTCTGAATCGAACTTTGAATTTCGATATATCGAAAACGAAAAACGATATTGATCTGCGATTTGTGCCAAAAGTCATAGAATTTTATGCACTTTTTAGATATGTAATAAAAAATGGGGGTCGCCATTTGAAATATTCGATTTTCGGAGGGGCCGCCCCCCCTACGCCTCCCTCCCGGGGGCCCCGAAAATTTCAACAAGACCCAAAAAAGCATTATGGCCATAATCGATCACCTGCAAAATTTGGTTTCTTAAAAATCAGCCGTTCAAAAGTTACAGGGGTGTACTCGGACTTTTTGAAGACCCTGTATATGGTTGCGTTTTCATGGGTACAAACAACATTAATATGTTAATAACGATATTGAAATAAAACGGGCTGTGTTATAATAGGTAGAAACGACATCGATGATAAGTATAGCAAATATTGCAATGAAACAGGCTGAATTTTTAGGTACCAAAAACATTAATCATTATTAATGTTTTTGGCATGATGGTTGCGATCCACGCACTGGCAGCACTACATATGCGCTAGATTTTCACGTAAAAAAAATATTTATCATTAGAATTTCAGAATCCTCTAATGTTAAAATGTCTTGGCAATTTTCAGACCATCCTTGACGGAGGATTTGAATCCAGATTCTGGCCTAAATGACGACTTTCACAAAGCTGAGCTTTTTGGAGAGACGAGTTCGTTACCATGTTCTGAAGAGTACAAAAACTGCCAGCTCAATTTATTAAATTTCATTTCAATTGTTCGAGAAAAAAAACTTTTTGTACGTAACATGTGAAACTTTATGTGGTTTTTTACTTACCTAGCCATTATTTTGAGCCCTCGACGAAAATCAATGTAATTTGTAGAGGTGTACGTAGGTATAGGTACGTAGTTTATGGTTTATGAAATTAAAACGAATCGTGCTGTTGAATTATGAGGAATGAACTTGTTGCTTTCTTGACTTTCCATTGAGATCTCATGTGGTTTTCTTGAACTATATAAAAATTTTGTCGACAAAAAATTCAAACAAAATTAAAAAGTATACAATGCCAACATTAAATGTCACGCACTCTTGTTTTGTTTTTTTTTTGTTTTTTGTTTTGTTTTTTGTTTTTTTTAAATCTCTCAATTGAAGAGTGTAAATGAACAATGAGGTATGCGCCATTAGATGTTGCAAAATCGTGCATTTAATTCTTTGTCAAAATGAAAACCCAGGATGTCGATAGAGATGAATTTCCATGAAAAACCGCAACGGTGAATACATTTTCTCACCTGAATACAGCTGTATTAAAATTCAGTGTCCAAATAGCCGCTCTAAAACATGTGCCCTTCCAACATTCAAAACCATGGAATAAAATTAATACAAATTTTTGATCAGTGGTCAAAAAAAGAGGGAAACAAACTTTTGCCTCACTTCAGGACAGGATTTCGTTTTTTGTAACAGAGTTATCGATTATTAAATTTCAATTTCACTTATTATCTTCAAAATTCGATTGATCAAATACGACAAATGATATCAATCGCCGGATTGCGCTGAAATGTTAAATTGTATATGCCTTTTAGATCGATGCATCACTCAATAGAGTTCACGCGATGGAATCTTTGAGATGGCCCCTTTGAGGGAAAACTTTTTTAAAAATTGTTGGGGGCTCTAAATCAATTTTACTATAGACTGAATTTATTTCAAAACCATTTTCTTTTCCGGAAAAAGCTTTCTTTTCAGAGTATTTTTGACCCTGTGTTTATCTAATTCCTACTTTTTAAACAGGAGCAGTGATTTTTTGAAAATAGGTCCAAATCGAACTCCGACCTTCGATATATCGAAAACGAAAAACGATATCAACTTCTGGTTTCAGCCAAAAGTCTTAAAATTTGATACTCTTTCCAACGATGTATTACATGATAGGGGTTGATATTTGACATTTTTGAGATAGTCCCTTGGGGGCTCCAACAAAAGAGAAGTCATCCGAAATGATGGAAAATGGTCTAAACTACAATTCTTTATCTCAATTAGCAAAGATCAATACCGGCGAGAGCGAGGTGTAACACATTGTATATAAGTAGATACACTGAGTCACCCTTGACCTTGAGTTAACCCTTAAAGTAGCTCGTTGTTTGCCTCTGTCGAAGTCCCTTTGACAATAGAGGAGCCAAAGAAGCGCTAGCAGCTATCCAAAATAATATTTTTTTATTTACAAGAGATGGATTCAAAGAGTGTTTTGTCATTCACATTGCAGATGAGCCAAAGCCTTAAATTCTAATAATAAAATATATACACTTTCAAGCTAGATTGTTCGTCAACTCGATCAAACGTACACCAGATAAACAAATCATGATAAGAAATTTTTGTAATCTTGGGCAACATTTTTGTAATGTACTGTTTCAGAAAACACATCAGTAAATTTTAAGTTTAATTCTTTTTGGACCACGAAAAATTAAATATGAACTCTTTTAATTTACTTTTCCTTTGAGAAATGATCCCTACCAAATGAATTTTGTAACTAGAAATCAATATTTGAAAATTGTGACGGGCCGAGTTCTTGATGCGCCCCTCACGGAAAAAGGTAATTTAATAGTTGGACGCCACGGAAAGTACCGGTGTATTACCCGAGCCTCCCGGCATCCAATCCTGAAATTGTTTGGAATGTGAAGTCGTCCTGAGGTGCGTAGCGAAGTTGCATATGATGTATGAAATTATCCCAAACAAATAAATATGATGGGTCTGACAGTGGTTAGAAAAATTGCAATTTGGTGGCCAAAAATCAGCAAAGTAAATCACTTCAAATAATTATCATTCAGAAGCTGAAATGATCTTAGGACCTCCCTGTGAGAATTCCCAGCTAGAATCGTACGTACTGGAAGTAGTTTAAGCGAGTAAAATTGAGTCCTCAAAGCTTTTAAACTATAAGTCTAGGCAATTTAGACCGAATGTTTTGACCGCTAAATCACTACCCCCTTTTTTTATTATCAAACACAAATGCACCGAGACGTGAAATTATTTTCTATAAGCACTTAAAAAAAAAAATAAATAAATAATAACAAAATAAAACTGCAGCTAAATCAATTGCAAATTTGTTACTAATTGTAATCTGGCTCGAACATAATTGGAAGTGTTAGAAGTTTTGCCACATCAACGTGTGGTCTGCTGCCGTCAAAGTTTACATACAGGAATGCGAGAACAAAGCGCTTTGACATGGATGTTTGCAATACCTGATGCGTCATCAGCACCATTCTATATTAACGTATTGACTATTATCTGGATATAAGAATAAAAAAAGGAAAAATTAAAACATTTTCTTGCCAACAAAATGAAAGGAACAAAAATATCTGGAAAAGCTTTTCTTGTAAGATAGACTGGAATTGATTGAACCAAACTCCGCTGGAAATTCAGCAGGTAGGTTGCTATTGACCCTCTTATGAGCATATTAAATTTTGAAATGATTTCCTCAAGTGAGGGTGGAAGAATCAAAAGAAAAGTCCCGTCCTCTGATGCACCTCATTCCTTTGCAAATAGTAAACTGGTTATTCATTCTTACATATTTTGTCAAATCATGCTTTGTTTTCGTTCCGGGGAAAATTGAAGCTCTAAAGTTCAGATGCTTGATTAGTTTTGGTTGAATTAACAAATGTAATCCGGAGAGCTTACTCAGGGAATGAAAACAAACCCATCTATAAAATTATGGAGAAACAGCTTTATCTTTATGACATGAATAAAGAAATAGTATAATACTTTGACGGAAGAAGGACCTGAATCAAATTATTATTATTTTTTTTAATGCTAGATCATTAATTTTGGGTTCACTTCGACTCGCGTGACTGCCGGTCAACATTTGAAGCATTGATAATGTAAAAGTTAACTCGTTTTGATTTAAATTGTGCCTCATACAAAATAGAGGACTCACATCAACGTGTGGTCTGCTGCCGTCAAAGTTTACATATAGGAATGCGAGAACAAAGCGCTTTGACATGGATGTTTGCAATACCTGATGCGTCATCAGCACCATTCTATATTAACGTATTGACTATTATCTGGATATAAAACGCCATTCTGGTTCGTGAAACACATGTCGGATGGTTCAACGCCATTGTATGTCATCAGCCTATTGATTGAGCTCATTGCAGAGACTGGTATTGAACCGTCGGGAGTGAAAAGCATGACAATTGGTTTATCGATATCTGTAGCTGACAGTTGACCCGCTGGAAAAAAAATGTCAGGAAATTCAGAAGGAAGGTGGGAGTCATTGGCAAAATTCAAGATAGTTTGGAGAGTAAACGAGAAAGTAAAAATTTGTATATTAAATAAAAATGTCAGCGTTACAACGAGAGAAGAATAAGATAAACTGTTTGTCAACTACGAAGAGCAAGTATTTTCAGTTCTTATTTTTTTTTTTTTTTTTTTTTTACTTATGTCGAATCATCCACCCCCCCCCCCCCCCATTTGATTGAGCTTAATTTAGATGCAGCATAATCAAAGGCATACTCATATAATTCATGAGATCAAAACAGGACTTCTTTGTCTTTATACATTATGTCTAGAAGCGCCCAAGCCCTTCCTTCAAGCCGGGGGCTGCCATTTATTTTTTTCATTTTTTATTTTTTTTGCAAATAACGTCCACCATTTCAAATAAAAATGCCAGCTGGATGAAACTGCTTGCAAAACTCATCCATGGCCGTGAAAATTATTCAATTAGTCTAAAGTTTCAATATCACCAGGAGCTTCTGACTTTTCACATTTTTTAAAAGTATCGATATCAGTGAGAAACCTCTAGATGTAAGTAAAGAGGTAGGTAAAAATTGAGAATAATTACGTTCGGCACCAGATTTAAGATACAATGCTTTGTTCCCGAGATGATGGATAAAGAAAATTTAAAAATCCTAATGCTCTTTTATACTAAATGCTGCGCAAATAGCGGTGAGTGGGCATGAAAGCAGCCTCAACGTTTGAGAAATGCATACTGCATATATTTCTCCGTTCGTCTCAAAACTCTATATTGAGTTCAGTAACCAAAAACACCTCTTTTATTTCTGTAGAAAATGGTTCTTGCTTGCTTTTTAGGGCACTGGACACTTCATCTTTTCAGGGGATAAGGAAACTCAACCGTGGCTTCGCCATCCTCAAGTGTATTTATTTACCTCACTCCAAAGTAATTTTCTACAGTTTTATCATGTTATTCACTACGGGAGGATATTCATAAAAATTACTTTTATAAAACTGAATTTTAGTCCTCATCAAACATTTCCAGTGTGACACCATGAAATGCAAGAGTACGGACCACACTTGTTGAGGGAAGTTATGCTACATGGTACCATGTATTAATTTGAAGGAATGGAATGCCCCCTTATTGCTTAAGAATTACTGATTTTGTTTCATTTTAACTGATGGGAGCATTTTATGAGTTTATTTCTAGAAAAAAGGTATACAAAAAAAGAGGTGTGACTTTCAGACAAAAATCTTTTTGCAACCACAATGCTGATTTCTCCAAAAGAGCACACCTTACGTTGCATGGGCTCTTTATCCTGAAATGGGCTCAACAGGGCTCAGGCAAACTTTTGCTGCAGGTGATTGAAGAGTTGATTCTTGTACAAAAACCTGTAAAAATGACGATGCGTAATTAAAAAATCACAAAATTTACTCTCAGAATCGGGCTCAATGGCAGAGCTATGCAGCTATCATGAGTGATTCCTAACTAATTTGAGACTTATCTCTGTGCTTCCGTTCCGTATAGAAAATGTGTTTTCCTGTGTGATTTACGTGATTTCCGCTGGTTTTTACATCAGATCTAACAATTCATTTGCTTATAGAAAAAATTTTGCAAGAGCCCCATTGCAGAGAAGTTCTTCGAGCTCAAAATTGTACAAGTTTCTTTAATTTAAAAATTGCCGCAATTGTTTTAAAGCCTTACCTAGCATTGAGTCTCGATATCCTCCTTGATAACTACTGGAATCGGCGCCACACTGCAAGCCTGTGCTTTGACCGGCTGTCGTCGGTGAGCTGGTTGTCTGTTGCTGACCTCCCATGACTAATGGGTCAAGGGTAGGCTGTTGAGGACTCGCTTGTTGAGGACTCGCCTGTTGCTGACCTCCCATGACTAATGGGTTAAGGGCAGGCTGTTGAGTACTAGCTTGTTGAGGACTCGCCTGCTGAGGGCTTGTTGGTTGATTGGTGGGTGGAGGTGATGGCATCTGGCTATCCAAAATCTGGCGCCTAGCTCGCAATTTAAAAGAGTGAGCTATTTTACCACCGCTCAGTTCACCGATTACGTTGCTTATTCGCTGCCCATTGTCCCTTCCGATTGTGGGCCCATCTTCTATGATTGATCTTCGTATTCGACTAATTGAAACCGGCTCAACTCCTACCCTTACGTCATTAGACACAACCATTTCATGTAATATATTGTTTGAGGGTAAGACAGTTAGTATTGTTCTCCTACCTACAGTATTGGGGGTTTCAGTGGTGTTAACTGTGCCGTTACTTACACCACCATTAACACCCGGAGTTGCACCCGCGGGGTCGTCCCCTCGTACCTTGAATATGTTTTCGCTCCAGTCCCCATCTTTATCTTGAAGCACCATTTCTTCATTATCAACTTTACTGTCCCAAGGAAGCTTGAATAACACTGTTTGTCTACCTATCATATTAGGAAGACTCCCATTGGTGGACCCATCGGTGGAATCTTTGCTTACTGACAGACGAATGCTACCATCTAGCATTTCCATCCCCCAACTCGTCATGTTTCCTGTCTCATCACCCGATCCCTTACTATTAGACTCTAAAGTTGCTTGAAGGTTCAGTACAAGCTCTCTACGCTTACTGATAAGTTCTTTATCATCACTGAGACAACTGTGGCGTCCACATTGGTAATCCAGGGCTTCATTATCCCAAGGGAGATCATAAAATATCGCTCCTCTGTTCAAAGAATTAGGGGCCTCAGTAGTGTCATCCGACCCTGTGGTACATGTACCGTCGATGCCTGTGCCAATATCGTTAGAAGCAGTGTCCCTCCGTATTCTAGTGTTGTATTCAATTCCACTATAGACCTTTTCTTGGCGTTCTAATCTAGACGCACCGACTTGATTGTCCCATGGGAGCTCATAAAGTATTGTTCTTCTATTCACATTATTAGTGTCATCTGTAGTGTCATCTGTAGTGTCATCTGTAGTGTCATCTGTAGAGTCATCTGTAGAGTCACCCGACCCAGTGGTATCTATGTCGTCGGAGCCTGTGCCAGTTCCGTTGGAAGTAGTGTCCCTCCGCATTCTAATGTTGTATTCAATTCCACTATAGACCTTTTCTTGGCGTTCTAATCTAGATCCACCGACTTGATTGTCCCATGGGAGCTCATAAAGTATTGTTCTTCTATTCACATTATTAGTGTCATCTGTAGTGTCATCTGTATTGTCATCTGTAGTGTCATCTGTAGAGTCATCTGTAGAGTCACCCGACCCAGTGGTATCTATGTCGTCGGAGCCTGTGCCAGTTCCGTTGGAAGTAGTGTCCCTCCGCATTCTAATGTTGTATTCAATTCCACTATAGACCTTTTCTTGGCGTTCTAATCTAGATGCACCGATTCGATTGTCCCATGGGAGCTCATAAAGTATTGTTCTTCTATTCACATTATTAGTGTCATCTGTAGTGTCATCTGTAGTGTCATCCGGATTGTCATCTGTAGTGTCATCTGTAGTGTCATCTGTAGAGTCACCCGACCCAGTGGTATCTATGTCGTCGGAGCCTGTGCCAGTTCCGTTCGAAGTTGTGTCTCTTCGCATTCTAATGTTATATTTGATACTAATTTTAGTGAGATCCCCATAGCTTGAGTGTGCTTTTGCATCTTTATCATTCCAAAAAGAAGGTGTAAGCATAGTCCTTCTTGTCTCTAATGTAGGACCGTCTCTGTCCTCGGCTATGGGTTCAAATGGAGTGAGGTCATCCGTTAACATTCTACGAGCCCTTATGCTACGTTCAGTAACATGCAAAGGGTACATTTGGGGATTCGATAACTCTCCATTTTTATTTGGACCATATTGCTCAATTAGTTTACTCTCTGATGTAGCAAAGTTTTTTGTTAGAACATTTTCTTCTCTGCGTATGTCACTAGTTATCAGGTGACTGATTCGAGTCTCGAATCTAATTTTGCCCCAGTTGATGGGTAGTTTAGACGATTCCGCCCATTTTTCAGCAACACAGGTAGACGAGAATTGATAGCACTCGTCGTTTGTAACGCTGTAAAGTTTGCTCCCGCTCGAATCATTTTCATTAAAATGTTTTGTATTATCAAGAGAAATGTTGCTAGTGATAATCCCAACGGGTGTGTACAGATGCACTTTCGATACAAAATTATTGGGCATTGGATCACTTCCTTTTTTGTCTTCCTTATGTTGGCTCGTTTTTGAGTTCTTTGAAATTCCTAGAGGAAGTATGAAGCTTCTTGCAGACTCATCAATGATGTTATATGTAATTTTGCCAGATGAGTCCATATTAGACAAACCTATGCTGCTGGTCACAAACAACGAACGGCGCTTCCGCCTGCCACCTCCTCCACCCCCTCCGTACCAGCCTCCACCTCCTCTACCACCACTCCAGCCCCCGCCTCCCCAACCGCCTCCACCTCCTCCTCTTCCAGTTCCGCCTCCGTTATTGCCTCCCCATGACCCACCTCCACCACCACCACCACCACCACCACCACCACCTCGACCACCTCCACCTAACGGACCTCCACCACCACCACCCATCGGACCTCCACCTCCACCACCTAACGGACTTCCACCACCGCCTCCTGAGCATATACAAGGAGGACAAACTGATAAATTGGATCTCTTATAACCGCTACTTCTTCGTATCCTTAGCTGTACATTATACCCATTTTCTACCTCTGCATCCTTGCTCAATTCTATACCTGCCACACTGTTTAATTGAATAGATCTTCGCTTTATTTTAATGCTCTTGCCTCCTGTAACACTGCTAATACCTCCATTGATATTAGATATGACCTTGTCTCGTCGATTACGAATCACTAAATTTTCCCCAGGAACACCATAACCACCGCTGGACAGTTTACTGGCCAACTCGTCTAATTTAGTTTGCGATAAAGCCATATTCCTCCGACTGCGTTTTTTAATGGTGTTAAAAGAGGATCCTAGCGGATATGAATGATCTTTGAAATCAAGTTCTAGACTGTCAGCAAAACTTGGTTCCGATAAACTTCTACGTCTTCTACCGCCTCCACCGCCACCTCCACCTCCACCGCCACCCCCTCCACCTCCACCGCCACCCCCTCCACCACCACCACCTCCTCCTCCACCACCACCTCCACCACCACCTCCACCTCCACCACCACCAACACTGTCAGTACCTGGAGGTGGCACCGGTGTACTCGTCTGACAAGGAATACAAACACCCTCAATACTGTCCCTGTTGCTAATATCAGTTTGTGGAATCATTATAAAAGCTCTCCGGCTCAGTCTTTCTGATTCACCGTTTTCAATATCGAGTCCAAAACTGACTGCAGCGTTTGACGGTAAAACACTTCGGCGTTTTCGACCGCCCCCACCTCCCCCACCACCACCTCCTCCGCCACCGCCGCCGCCACCACCACCACCGCCACCACCTCCACCAAAACCGAGACCTGCACCTCCCTCTGGATTAAGGCCACCTCCGATTCCTCCGCCACCACCGCCACCACCGCCTCCACCTCCGCCACCTCCGCCACCTCCGCCACCTCCGCCACCTCCGCCACCTCCACCACCCCCTCCTCCAACTGGATTAGCACCTGCATTTCCATTTCCACCACCACCTCCTCCACCTCCTCCAGTAGATCCAGTAGGAGGTGATTGAGAGGTAGTCATTGTCTGACATAAATCACATTGAACATCACTGAGTTCAGTGCTTGCACCATACTGAGTAACTAGTACGATGCCTCGTCGCCTTCGACCTCCGCCTCCACCACCGCCTCCTCCACCTCCGCCGCCACCCCCACCACCACCACCTCCTCCACCACCCCCTCCACCACCCCCTCCACCACCACCTCCTACTCCGGCACCAACGCCTAAGGTACCACCACTTCCTACCCCGATATCAGACCCTCCGCCACCTCCTCCTCCACCTCCTCCACCACCTCCACCACCACCACCCCCGCCTCCACCACCAACACTGCCAGGACCAGGGCTAGGAGAAGGAGTTGGAGAAGAAGTGCTTAACTGACAGGGAATGCACTGATTATCGGTTACAGTATTGCCAACTGAAGTGCTTGCACCATCTCGAGTAATTAATACGATACCTCTTCTTCTTCGACCACCACCACCTCCTCCTCCTCCACCACCCTCGCCACCACCTCCTCCTCCACCACCTCCTCCTCCACCACCTCCTCCTCCTCCACCTCCTCCTCCACCTCCTCCTCCACCGACACCATCACCCAATCCACCACCGACTCCTCCACCACCTCCGCCACCACCGCCGCCACCGCCAGGGCTGGGTGAGGGAGACGCAGGAGGAGTACTTAGCTGACATGAAATACAAGGATTGTAACTTTGTATACCGTCATTCCCATTGCTCCCGTCAGACTGCGTAATCAATACAATGGATCGCCGCCTTCGACCTCCACCACCGCCACCACCACCACCACCGCCACCACCACCACCACCACCGCCACCACCACCACCACCGCCACCACCACCACCACCGCCACCACCACCACCACCACCGCCACCTCCTCCACCAAAACCAAGGCCCCCACCTGCACCCACTCCAGCATTAAGTCCTTGTCCAACTCCTCCACCACCTCCACCTCCACCACCACCACCACCCCCACCACCACCTCCACCTCCACCTCCTTCTCCTATATCTGTGCTGGGGCCAGGTGGTGAGGGAGAAGGAGAAGCGGTACCTAACTGACATGAAATACATTCACTATAAGGTGCAATATTGCCAACTCCAGTGTCTGTACTGGATTGGGAAACCAATATAATGTCTCGCCGTCTTCTACCACCTCCCCCTCCACCTCCTCCTCCACCTCCACCACCTCCTCCACCACCTCCTCCACCACCTCCTCCACCACCCCCTCCACCGCCCCCTCCACCACCGCCACCACCTCCGCCGCCGCCCCCTCCACCTCCCGCCACAGTTCCACTCCCAGGCGAAGGAGACGGGGACGGTGACGGAGATACTTGCCCCCCTCCATGTCCTCCAGTTTCACCACCACCTCCACCGCCACCACCACCACCACCTCCACCGCCGCCGCCACCACCACCTCCTGCATTTCCAGCTCCCGGCGAAGGAGACGGAGATACTTGTCCCCCTCCTTTCCCTGCACCGGCACCTCCACCACCACCGCCACCTCCACCGACATCTCCACCTCCACCTCCACCTCCACCTCCACCTCCACCTGCAACCGTTCCAGTTCCAGGTGGGGGAGCCGCGGATGCAGGTACTTGTCCTCCTCCTTTTCCTCCATTATTTCCACCTCCACCACCACCACCTCCACCACCGCCTCCACCACCACCACCACCACCACCTCCACCACCACCTCCACCTGCAACCGTTCCAGTTCCAGGTGGAGGAGCCGGGGACGCAGGTACTTGTCCTCCTCCTTTTCCTCCATTATTTCCACCACCAGCTCCACCACTATTACTGCCACCAAGTACTCCTCCTCCTCCTCCTCCTCCTCCTCCTCCACCTCCTCCACCACCACCACCAACGCCACCACCAACGCCACCACCAGCAGTGCCAGGACTTGGAGAAGGAGCAGGTGTTCCTCCCGTGTTTATTCCGCCACTCGAACCTCCTTTTCCTCCTCCATTTCCTCCTCCTCCACCTCCTGCTTGGCCTCCATATCCTCCTAAGACGCAACCATCTGAAATTGTCTGTACGTTATTTCCACCACCTGCTCCACCACCTCCAACATCTCCCCCTCCTCCCCCTCCTCCACCTCCTCCACCTCCTCCACCTCCACCACCACCTCCACCTGCTACAGTTCCAGTTCCAGGTGGAGGAGCCGGAGACGCAGGTACTTGTCCCCCTCCTTTTCCTCCATTTCCATTTCCACCACCGCCTCCACCTCCTCCACCTCCTCCACCTCCTCCACCTCCTCCACCTCCACCACCACCTCCACCTGCTACAGTTCCAGTTCCAGGTGGAGGAGCCGGAGACGCAGGTACTTGTCCCCCTCCTTTTCCTCCATTTCCATTTCCACCACCACCTCCACCTCCTCCACCTCCCCCACCTCCTCCACCTCCCCCACCTCCTCCACCTCCGCCACCCCCCTCACGTCTCTCCAGCAGTAATGATCTTCTTTTCCGTTTTCCACCACCACCACCTCCGCCACCACCTCCTCCCGCAGGTTCTTTTCCTCCACCTCCTCCACCTCCTCCGGCCCGTCTCTCTAGCACTAACGATCTTCTTTTGCGTTTCCCACCACCACCACCTCCACCGCCACCACCTCTGCCACCTCCTCCGCCACCGCCTCCTCCAGCAGGTTCTTTTCCTGCACCTCCTCCACCTCCACCTCCTCCACCTCCTCCGGCCCGTCTCTCTAGTACGAACGATCTTCTTTTGCGTTTTCCACCACCACCGCCTCCACCTCCACCACCCCCTCCGCCACCTCCTCCACCACCGCCTCCGCCACCGCCTCCTCCCGCAGGTTCTTTTGCTCCACCTCCACCACCGCCACCGCCTCCACCACCACCTCCACCACCACCTCCGCCACCGCCTCCTCCCGCAGCCTCTTCTTCTCCACCTCCGCCACCACCACCACCTCCACCTCCTTCTGATCCACCACCACCACCACCCCCGCCTCCACCACCAACACCGCCACCACCTCCACCTCCGCCCCCTCCTGTCCCTCCTCCTCCGGTAGGTGCTGGAGTTGCTGGTGCCTGCGTAGCACCTGCACTTGGTGAAGGAGCGCCTCCCGCTGTCGGTGCTCCTCCTCCTCCATTACTACCACCTCCACCTCCTCCTCCACCCCCACCATAACTACCACCTCCTCCTCCTCCTCCACCTCCACCTCCACCATTACTACCTCCTCCACCACCTCCGCCACCGCCTCCTACTGGAGAGGGATTAGGAACAGTGTTCTGTCCGTTACTAGTGCCAGGACCAGTTCCATTTGCACTACCTGTATTCTGTGAAGGTGCTGTTGGTGTTGATTGAGCACCGGGTCCACACGGTAGGTTATCACCTCCACCACCTCCTCCATTTTGAGAACCACCTCCACCACCACCACCACCCCCACCACCACCTCCACCCCCACCACCACCCCCACCTCCACCACCACCACCACTTGATGTCGGAGATGGCGTCGTTGAGATCCCTGATATGGCACCAGTCTCTCCTCCAGTGTCATTTCCTGTCAATGTTGGCACTAAAACTGCATCTCCACCACCTGTATCGTCTTCTGTAGAGCCACCCCCTCCAGTATTGGTACCAGGAGGTGTCGTTGAAGTAATTCCACTAGGGCCACCACCAGCAGTAGGAGATGTTGGCGAATTTGCTCCACCACCACCTCCACCTCCTCCCATCGGACCACCTCCGCCACCACCACCTCCTCCTCCCATTGGACCCCCTCCTCCCCCACCACCTCCCCCGCCACCATATGGAACTAGTCCTTTTGGACCACCGGCAATCCCACCGCCTGTATAAGGAGACGGTGGTGCAGTGTTGCCACCTGGAGGTGTTGGTGTACCCGTTCCGGCCGGGACTATGCCCTTCGGACCACCGGCATTTCCACCACCTGTATTAGGTACAGTTGGCGCGGTATTATCGTTTCCTGGGGGTGTCGGTGTGCTTACCCCTAGTCCACCACCACCACCACCACCACCACCACCTCCACCCATAGGACCTCCACCGCCTCCACCACCCCCTCCATTTGGGCCACCGCCACCACCACCTCCACCACCACCCATTGGCCCCCCACCTCCTCCACCACCGCCACCACCACCCATGGGTATTTGTCCTTTAGGCCCATTAGCAGTTCCACCATTACCTGGAGGAGTTAGTGGAGATGCAGCACCACCGGTTCCAGCAGGAATAATGCCCTTAGGGCCGCCGGCATTCCCACCGGCTGTATTAATAGTCGGTGGTGCAGTGTTGCTGTTTCCTGGGGGTGTTGGTGTACCAGTTCCGGCAGGGACAACACCCTTCGGTCCACCGGCATTTCCACCCCCTGTATCCGGTACAACTGGCGCAGTATTACCGTTTCCTGGGGGTGTTGGTGTGCTTACACCTAGTCCACCGCCACCGCCACCCCCTCCACCGATAGGACCTCCACCACCACCACCACCTCCTCCATTAGGGCCACCGCCACCACCACCTCCACCACCACCCATTGGTCCCCCACCTCCTCCACCACCGCCACCACCACCCATGGGCATTTGTCCTTTGGGCCCATTAGCAGTTCCACCATTACCTGGAGGAGTTGGTGGAGATGCAGCACCACCGGTTCCGGCAGGGACAATGCCCTTAGGGCCGCCGGCATTCCCACCGGCTGTATTAATAGTCGGTGGTGCAGTGTTGCTGTTTCCTGGGGGTGTTGGTGTACCAGTTCCGGCAGGGACAACACCCTTCGGTCCACCGGCATTTCCACCCCCTGTATCCGGTACAACTGGCGCAGTATTACCGTTTCCTGGGGGTGTTGGTGTGCTTAAACCTAGTCCACCGCCACCGCCACCCCCTCCACCCATAGGACCTCCGCCACCTCCACCACCTCCTCCATTAGGGCCACCCCCACCACCACCTCCACCACCACCCATTGGTCCCCCACCTCCTCCACCACCGCCACCACCACCCATGGGTATTTGTCCTTTGGGCCCATTAGCAGTTCCACCATTACCTGGAGGAGTTGGTGGAGATGCACCACCTCCAGTTCCAGCAGGGACAATGCCCTTAGGGCCACCGGCATTCCCACCGCCTGTACTAGGTCCAGTTGGCGCAGTGATACCGTTTCCTGGGGGTGTCGGTGTGCTTACACCTAGTCCACCGCCACCGCCACCACCTCCACCTATAGGACCTCCGCCGCCGCCACCGCCACCTCCATTAGGGCCACCGCCACCGCCACCTCCACCACCACCCATTGGTCCCCCACCTCCTCCGCCGCCACCACCGCCACCCATGGGTATTTGTCCTTTGGGCCCATTAGCGGTTCCACCATTACCTGGAGGAGTTGGAGTGCCTGGAGATGCACCACCACCAGTTCCGGCAGGGACAATGCCCTTAGGGCCACTGGCATTCCCCCCAGCTGTATTAGGTGGCGAAGTGGTACCGTTACCTGGGGGTGTTGGTGTGCTTACACCTAGCCCACCGCCACCGCCACCTCCTCCACCCATAGGACCTCCGCCGCCCCCACCACCTCCTCCATTAGGGCCACCACCACCACCACCTCCACCACCAACCATTGGTCCCCCACCTCCTCCACCACCGCCACCACCACCCATGGGTATTTGTCCTTTGGGCCCATTAGCAGTGCCACCATTACCTGGGGGAGTTGGAGTGCCTGGAGATGCACCACCACCAGTTCCTGCAGGGACAATGCCCTTAGGGCCGCCGGCATTCCCGCCGGCTGTGTTAATAGTCGGTGGTGCAGTGTTGCTGTTTCCTGGGGGTGTTGGTGTACCAGTTCCGGCAGGGACAACACCCTTCGGTCCACCGGCATTTCCACCCCCTGTATCCGGTACAACTGGCGCAGTATTACCGTTTCCTGGGGGTGTTGGTGTGCTTGCACCTAGTCCACCGCCGCCACCACCCCCTCCACCCATAGGTCCTCCGCCACCTCCACCACCTCCACCCATAGGTCCTCCTCCGCCTCCACCACCACCTCCATAAGGGCCACCTCCACCACCGCCGCCACCACCACCCATCGGTATTAGTCCTTTGGGTCCTGCAGTAGATCCACCAGCACCACCAGTCGGTTGGGCTCCACCAGGTACTTGTGGGCCAATTCCTCCTATTCCTGGTATATATAGAGGATATCCGGCATTACCACCTAAACTATTCCCCGGTGTGCAGACACATTGATACTGTATTTGTTGTGGGGCTCCAAATAATGCGTTGTAGTCACCTCCTTTACACAATCCCCACATCATCCACTGGCTGCTGCTGTATCCAAGCAGAGCAAAGTACAGCGTTTTGTAATCTGTAAAATGATGCATTATTTTTACAAAATGTTCCTTTTGCAACATCTTTAATAAAGCAAAATTAATTTCCGATCATTCATGAATGGTGCTTTCCGTCAGGATTTGGTCGAGAACCGCCCTAATAGTACAGAAATTAAAAGAACTGTAAAACTGAAATCTCTGAGTCCCTCCAGGTTAAAGGAGTTCTTTCCGAAAATTAGAAACAGTTGGTTGAGTGGCTGAAAAAAATTCCCAGCCTTAGAAAGTTGGCCTTTTTGTTTTCGGCCGAAGAAGATGCAAAACTGCGAGGGTCGTTCAATAAGTATATCTTCTCCCCCTCCCCCAACCAATTCCACAGTTCTGATCGGAACGACTTGAGTGAAAGTTCTTTAAGATAACCAGTGAAGATCTGTGGGTTCAAAAACGGAGGGAGGGAGAGGGGGTGGAGGGGCTTGAAAAATGTGAAAACCCTTTTATTGGTTTGCTTCTCACTTTTCTCGGTTCTCTTTCCGTATTAAAGTGGGGGTGAGTTAAATGTGTTAAGACTTTTTTTTCATCAATTTTTTTCAGCTCTTTTTCAGGGGGGTGTCATCGCCAACATCCCCCTCCCCCCGTTGAAAAGTGTCCCAACCCTAACATCTCTGTTGTTAGGGCTGGGACCAAAGCCTGAGAGGGTCGGGACAATTCCCTCATAACCATCATTTTAAAAGTTCAAACCACTTTAGTATCTAAAATAACAACAGAAAACGTACCCATTTTCAGTAAAGAAAATGAGGAATACTGGATAGTGGAGGAATACAAAATAGAAAAAGGTACTAAACCAGCGAAAAATAAAAAAAAAAAAACAAAAACAAAAACAAAAACAAAAAAAAACAAGATTTTGAAATAATCACCACGCAATTTCAGCCTAAAAATATATTTCAAAAAAATACAATTCAATGATAATAATAATTAATAGCTATAATAATAATTATTTATAATATAATATTTTCAAAAAATATATTTTCATATTATCAGCCTAAATTTCACTTAGTACTTCTGTCCCAACCTTCCCTGATGACCAAAATGAAGGTAAACATGATAAAAAAGTGAGGTTATGTTTTGAAAGATCGAGCATGTTGAAGTTGTAGTCAAATGTATAACGCACTTGCCCTCATTTGTGAAATTCTGAGTTTCTAAACAATTATTCACGAATATTTCTAAAAATATTGAAAACAAGAGAAAAAAGGGTGAAAAAAAAAATGCCAGGACAGTCGAGTAGTTACGCTCAAGCCGCCAATCTTTGTACAACAGTTTGGTATGACCATGAGACGAAAAATTATTGCACGAGAACTTAGTGGTGTCAACTGCGACAAAAAAAAAATGTTCCAACACCCCAATCCTCCCAGGTGCAGTGTTCCAGCCCTCCCAAGTCTCCCCAATTTATTGAGGACATTAAAACTTTGCGTTGGAAAATGATTTCGGGGGAAATCTCAAGGTTGGTCCGA
The DNA here is from genome assembly GCA_011764245.1 of Trialeurodes vaporariorum. NCBI lineage: Eukaryota > Metazoa > Arthropoda > Insecta > Hemiptera > Aleyrodidae > Trialeurodes > Trialeurodes vaporariorum. The sequence goes on from VMOF01000320.1 coordinate 18,025,255, forward strand.
ATTTGATTTGAGATCTCTTTCAAATCTCAACATTATCCAGCCCAACTTTTAGATACTCCACATAAATAGTGCACCTTGCGCAGGTAGTCCAACTGCCTTTAAGTAGCGAGCAGAGTATAGGTCTAAGGTATTTATATTTAACAGGTATGCTCGACTTGCTTCCCGCGTCATCTTCAGTGGCGCAAAAATCTAAAGCAGAATCTAAGGTGGCCGACAAAATAAGAAAACACTGGAAAATTATGTCGGTGTAAAATAATTCACAGAGAGATAATCAAATCAACTAAAATCGACGAAGCGAGAAAAAACGCTAAATAGTAAGTTCCACTTCCATAAATATTCATGACAAACCTTCTCCTGATCATGTCCCACGTCATGTCCAGTGTTTTCTTCTTTTGTCAGTCATCTTAGATTCTGCAATTTTTTATTTTCGTGCCTCTGAAGATGACGCGAAAAGCGAGTCGAGCAATCTAGCATACCTGTTAAATATAAGTACCTTGGTATAGGTCTAGCTGTTTAGTCCTTTGATGTTTATGAGTGCCTAACAAATATACCTATTACAAACTATTCCTTAGGTATCGAAGGAGATTTTCTATTTTTACCTGGCTGAGCTGCGTAGCTATTGCTCCACGATAACGGTCCAACCTTGATATCAGCCGCTGAAAAAAAAGCAAACGGAAATCATCAATGGATGACAGTGAACTGAAAATTGAACATTGAGAAATAGAAAAAGTAAACATAAATTAATTAGTACAGATGAAAAATTCTAGATACACCGCGTCCGTTGACGAATAATGTAAGTCAGCGCAAAACTGTCTGAAGGCGACAAGGGTGGATTGTAAATTAAAAATAGAAGAAAGTAAGGGAGATTTCTAATCAACTTTACCTTTATCTAGAGTGGCAAACTAATGGATAAGCTGCGTAACTTCTTTGGAGGATTTTTAGTCTAGGTTTAAGGTGTAATTTGATCCATTTATTCTCTTGTATTTTGGCACAGGTGCACCGTAGATCAAAGCATGTGCCAGCCTCTGAACGTTACACCAAAATACATGGGAATAATTAGTGGAAAAAATTACACCTAAAACCTAACCTAAAAATCCTCCATGTTGTTTACGCAGGTTACCGATCAAACTGCCACTCTACCGATAGATGTATAGCTTGTTGGAGATTTTGTGTTATCGTAGAATGACTGAAGCTTTCATTGCGTGACTTTTTTTTTCTGACAAATATGGATTTTTCAACTCACTGTAGGTGGTCAAATAAATGGGAAAAATGGTAAAAAATACTTTGGCGGTTTACCGGTCACATTACACATTTGTCTATTTTTTATTCGTGTTTTACGCTTTTTTCCTTTAATTTTAATTTTTTTTTTTTACTTAAAGACTTACAAAACTTACAGTTGGGTTTTTCAAAAAATCCCAAAAAATTGGTGGTTTATAAATATATATAAACCTGATTTAGATACAACTTCAAATCCCGCTTCCCTAACATGATTAGATCATTAAATTTATTATAATGAGTGCTGAAAAACTTTTGGAAACTGTTTCAGTCCGTTTTATGTTTTCTTAAAATGTGACGCACTAATAGTAATATCTGAAAGAGACAAAATAATATTAATTCTAGTGTCTGATAGGACTTTTTACGTTATGAATCACCAGTGAAAACACTATGCAGTGTAGGGACTGGGGATAAGGAACATGTGGTGCAGTGTTGTCAAACGTTGACAAAAGTGCCTTTACATGGTCAAAAACTAGCTAAGCTCCTCATATGCTGAGAATGGCGAGGGCAGTTTTACGCGGCTCCAACCTGGCAACTCTGACGTGGTAGTCCGTGAGCTTGAGTTGGTTCATTCTTCGAAAGGTGCACGTATGATGACTAATGATGACAGTGTTATAACCGTTGTTGGAAGAAAAATGTATAGATTCGGATAAATTGTCCGATTTCAGCTGTCGTACCTACTTCACATGGTCAGATTCATTGGAATATCGCTGTTATCATTAATGTCGCTCGCACCTAATCTCAGCCAGTCTCATTGGAATATCGCTGTATTATCATTAATGTCGCTCGCACCTAATCTCAGCCAGTCTCATTGGAATATCGCTGTTATCATTAATGTCGCTCGCACCTAATCTCAGCCAGTCTCATTGGAATATCGCTGTATTATCATTAATGTCGCTCGCACCTAATCTCAGCCAGTCTCATTGGAATATCGCTGTTATCATTAATGTCGCTCGCACCTAATCTCAGCCAGTCTCATTGGAATATCGCTGTATTATCATTAATGTCGCTCGCACCTAATCTCAGCCAGTCTCATTGGAATATCGCTGTTATCATTAATGTCGCTCGCAGGGCCGGATTTACCCCTCTCAGCGCTCTAGGCCAACAGTTTTTCGGCGCCCCTTCGGCCTCCCCGAATTCCCGCTTGGCCGGACTTCCTAACCCCCCCCCCCCCCCAACTACTGCATTTTTTTGTTCTGTCACGACCCTTATAGCCCATCACATCGGGTCGTCGCTCTACACAACTACACAAGAGAACCAAAAATGGAACGAAAACAGTAAATTTTGAAAGACATGGCTACATTTCCTCAAAATCATTCAGTGTTGCCAGATCGAGGGTAAAAACTAAAAAGCCGTATCGTCCCCATTTAAATCAATATAAAGCGTACGGCTTTTTTACCCCAATCTGGCGACGCTGCATTCATTTACAGCATTTTCTTTCTAGATTTTTTGCGTGAGTCGTCGTTAATCACTTCATCGAAGTCAATCTTCCTCGTGAGGCACTGCTCCATAGCTCAAGCAACCAATCGTTCTTGACCCATTGTTGCCTGAAGGTAATTTAAAACGCGTCTTAATGTAGAAAAGGAACGTTCGCCAGTGCAGTTTGAAGACGCGGCAGATTGGACCATTCAGATGGCTTTTTCCACATTCGGGTGAATTTCCAGCAGATCGTTCTGGTGAAGGAACTCACTCATTTCGTAAAAACTTAAAGTTTCACTGGTTTTCGGTGTCGGTGTTCGTTGTTCTGCCAGAAATATCTTCAAATGTAAGCACTCGTTGACTAACGACGCTTCAAGATCTTCAGAGTACGAACTGACTATATAGACTTAGAGCTTTATCTGAAATATACGCAGAATCACAAACGACGATCTCCTCTAAAAATCCGAAAAGAGAATGCAGATGCTCGTATTTGAATGCGTGTTCCCTCAGTTCAGTACTTAGAGAATCAATAATAATAATGAAGGTGTTTACACGAAAATTTTCCCTTCCAGTGAAAGAAACTTCTGTCTCTCTGGACTCTCCGGCTGCCAAAATTCGCCTTCTTTTTCAAGACATCCCGACTTCTCTTTCGCGGCGCCCCTCGAACTGCGGCGCCCCTAGGCCCGGGCCTAGTTCGCCTTATGGGAAATCCGGCCCTGGTCGCTCGCACCTATAATCTCAGCCAGACTCATTAGAATATCGCTGATATCATTAATACCGTTCGGTTCTCATTGGAATATCGTTGTTATCATTTATGTCGTTCGTGTCTCTATAATCTCAGCCAGTTACATTAGAATATCGTTGTTATCATTCATATCATTCGCACCTATAATCTCAGTCTCATTGGAATATCGTTGTTATCATTAATGCCTTTAGTATCTAAAATCACAGCTATAGTCCCATTATTGGAATATAACGGTTATCATTAATCTCATTCGTGTCCCTATAATTTCAGCCAGTTCCATTGGAATATCGTTGCTATCATTAATGCCTTTAGTACCTAAAATCACAGCTGTAGTCCCATTATTGGAATATAACGGTCATCATTAATTTCGTTCGTGTCCCTATATAATTAGCCCGTTCCATTGAAATATCGTTGTTATCATTAATATCGTTCGTACCTATACAATCTCAGCCAGTCTCATTGGAATATCGTTGTTATCATTAATTTCGTTCGTCCCTATAATCTCAGCCAGTCTCGTTGTTATCATTAATGTGTTTTGTATCTAAAAACACAGCCATATTCCTGTTATTGGAATGTAACGGTTATCATTAATGTCGTTCGTCTCTATAGTCTAAGCCAGTTACATTGAAATATCGTTGCAATCAATAATGCCGTCACACGCAAGGATCACGCTGACATTAAATACGCAGGGAAGTGACCACTTTGCGGCCACCTCCAAGCAGTGCGTGCACCCATTTTATTTCGTAAGTTTTTATGAGGTCATCTGGAATTTGTGATTGACCCTTACAGAAAGTGTATTGTGTGCTATAAAGTGTAAATAAGTACAAATATAAGTTTTGCTAATCAGTGCAATGATTGTTTTTTTTCTCTTTTTTTCTCTTATGATAAATGATTCGACCTCTATTGAACTCGAGCCTTCTGATTGCACGGAAAACTTGAGACCAATTTTACAGGTGGGTGCGCCAATTGCCCTTAGTCTATAGACATGTATAGTGCCATATTTAAACTCGTGGTAGGTAAGTTCACGTTGATAAATACGTGTATAAAGTGTAGATATAAAACCCGATGGTCGACATACTCAATCAACCAATGATCTCACATTAAAAATAAATATAAATATTTATGATTCTTCATACCTGATTCTTCCAAAATACTCGAGGATTGGAATTTGCAAGAGCCAAGTTAAAATATTTTTGTTGAGATGTCTGTAAGTCTCAGAATTGCCTTCGAAGGATATGGTATGATGTATTGAGTTGCTTTTTATTGAGACTTAAATCCTAGAGAATGCCATCTATAATGTTGATGAGCTCTATAAAGCCAGTAAATATTTGTTCCTTTCTCTTTGTTGTCACTTTCTTCACAACCTTCATTTACATTTACCTTGACTTATACCAGCTCATGATATAGGCAGCGCGTAGGCCCCCCGCCCTTCTTTTTTGAGGATGTGGAGCTAAATTTTTTTTTAAGAAGCAAAAAAAAAGAAAGAAAAGAAAATCCTCATTGACGAAGTCACTTCATTCATAAGTTAAATTGATATGGTTGGTTTCCCCCTCCCTTCTAAGTTCGAACGAAAAATCTAATTACTATATAACTGAAGAGCAAAAAGCAGCGAAATAAAGGTAATCTATTTTTTTAAGCCCCCCCCCCCCCCACTTCTCGACCCCACACGCCGCCCACGACTCATGATATAAGCATACTGTATTAATACATGATAAGTAAATAATAAATAAATATAAATAAACGAATCAAATTAGGTCTTTTAGAAATACAGAAGCAACTTTAAATAGCATTAAATTTGAATGTCACTTCAACTGTCACTTCAGTTTGTTTTCGGAGGGGGGGGGGGGGGGTATCGTGTCCTTTTTTTTTATATAGCCGTCTTTTTTATGTTCACAGTCGTTCACAGTTCACAAAACGCGGTAATGAAATTATCTGTTCTTATGAAAGAATCTCATTGCATCTAGTCTAATTTGAATCTTAAAACCTCCCCGCATCATTTCCTTTGAGGTCCACGAACGTTCACATGCTTTTTCACAAGCTTAAAAGCATGTGAATCAAAGAGTTAACAAGAGTCGCAATTGAATGGAAAGGCCTGCGTGGTCTAAGGGATCGGGACGCGGGCTGGTCTCTGATTGGCTGTTGAGCGGGGTTCTAAAATGTCTTGGGGTATATAGGGAAATTAACACGGGGTTTTCGTTCCGGAACGTTTATCTCGAAACCTAAGCAAAATCGCCTCCACGCAATAGGGCAGTTGCATGGGTCTGAAATGTTGTGTTTTTTATAAGGAAAATAATAGTACTTGATGAACTATGAACAATGGTGCCTTCGGTTTTTTCCCTCGTGCCCTGGTTTTGGAGAAACACTCGTGTGAAGTTGCAAAAAATCGTGGGTGTAGTGACGTAACTGACGTAACTACGCGGAATCCCCATTTAAAACAATGTATTTTAGGCCAAAATCTCATCTCCGGAACAATGGAACTTCATTAGAAACCAAAGGCATCTTTGTTCTCAGCTCATCAAGTACTTTCATTTTCTTTATAAAAAACGCAACTTTTCAGACCCTTGCAACTGCCCCATTAGTGCGAGTCGATTTAGTAGAATTTTCCGAACGAATTGATAGGTCATAAGTGCCACTTTATTGCAAATTCGAGACGACTGGCTCAGTTGAAAAGTACGCACAATAGTGTGTTTACATGCTTGGCGTGTGTTTGAGCAGTGTTTGAGTAACTCACTATTGTGCGTACTTTTCAACTGAGACAGTCTTCTCGAATTTGCAATAAAGTGGCACTTATGACCTATCAATTCGTTCGGAAAATTCTGCTAGATCGACTCGCACTAATTGCGTGGAGGCGATTTTGCTTAGGTTCCGAGATAAACGTCCCGGAACGAAAACAACGTGTTAATTTCCCTATACCCTAAGACATTTTAGCACCACGCTCAACAGCCAATCAGAGGCCAGCCCGCGTTCCGATCCCTTATCTGCGTTGACCACGCAGGCGTCGCAGGTCTTCCATTCAATTGCGACACTTGTTTACTATTTGATGTGAACGCTTGTGAACCGCGGAACTATTTTCATCCGCCCGTCCACAGTGGACGATTGTGAACATTAAAAAAATACGGCTTATGTTTATTTACCCATACCTGATGACTCTCCGGCCCGGGAAACCGCACGGCAATATCAAGTGATGGCGCACTTACCGCTGACAGGTAGACGTGGCGTCCCATAAAATTACTGCTGACAAATTCTCTATTCCTTTCCATATACAAATGGGGCTGTTGCACAGTTTTGCAACAGGCTATTTAATTAATCGGTCGATTTAAATGTAAAAACCTCCAAAAATAATGATGGCAGCACTAAATACTTAGGTACGAAATTCATTCCTGAACTCTGAAAATGTTTTTGAACGCGTGACTGTAATGACTGCGTGTTGGGCACTAAAAATGGAAGGTTCCCATCCAAAAATATTGTCACTCTATCAAGATTTGGCCAAAAAAATACGAATTTTCTTTAACACCGGTGTCACAGGACCATTAATCGGCTATTATACTCACGCCTCTGGTGGTTAGTTACTCTGTGAATCTGCCTTCCCAAAATAGGAAGAGTGACTCAAATAAGATGGTAATCTCCTCTCCCATTATTCGTGTCCAACACCGCCATCACGATCGCGCCTTAAAGAGCATTGTTTTATGAGTTTAGTAGTGGATTTATTTGTAAGTTTCAAGTACCATTATTTTTATTTTTGAAGGTTTTTACATCTGAGTGACCCTTAAATCGCCTGTACCAAAACTGTGCAACAGCCCACAATCAAGCATATTCTCTACAGAGCAATGTAGTAGGTACAGTCGGCGAATTAAATATTATTAGGTGGGTCCTTGAATTTTGGCAAGGTAGGCCAATTGCAATGTTTCAATTCGTTGTTTAAGTATTGCAGGTTGCCTACCTACAGCAAAATCTAAGGAGTCAATTGCATGGGCGGATCCCAAAGTTATAGATTAATGAGGTATGCTCATCTGACTTCGCGCCACAAATTCAGTGGCACGCAGTTCAAAATCACTGCAGGTAAGATGGCCGACAAAAGCAGAAAACGTATACTCTTTGAAGAAAACATTGAGCTGCACTCTGCAGGGAAGCAGAAAACAGCCCAATGTTCTCTGCAAAGAGTATACATTTTCTGCTTTTGTCGGCCATCTTGCCTGCAGTGATTTTGAACTGCGCGCCACAGAATTTGTGGCGCGAAGTCAGATGAGCTGAGCATACCTCTTTAATCTATAACCTTGGGCGGATCCAGCAATTTGGCAACCACGAATTCATCCCATTTGAACATATGAGAAACTATCGATTCTTGAGGGGGCCATGGCCCTGTTACTGATCGATTGTTTCTCATGCATTGAAATGGGAACAGTACACAGTTGCCAGATTGCTGGATCCGCCTTTGGTCAACTGATTATATAATTCGCCGAATGTGAGTGCACTTCGGAATGAAGGAAGCTCGTTTAAAGTACTTTGGGGTTTGTTCAGTAGCCGATAGAGGCAGAGAGCATGCATTAACGGAGGCCCATGCACTTCTTATGCAGTATGGAGGCTCATGCAGGCTCATGCACGTATGCAGTATGCAAGGCTCGTTCAGGCCCATTTGCAACTCATGCAACTCATGCAACACAACATCGTGCAGTTGTGATGAGGCTAATCGAACAACTTACCACTGTAAAAAGTTACTTTCATTATACCTTGATTTTGGGACACCCACTGGATTGTCATTTGCCGCACTGATGATGAGCATAGTCTGGAGAGAGAGAGGGTCCATGGAACAAAAAACAGATCACTTTTAAACGACAACAACGCTTGGTTGAATGATTGAAAACATCCCGAACCCAAATAAGGCACGAAAAGAAAGGGTCAGTTGCGAACTTTTGCTACAGCAGTTAGGTCCCTACATGCTGAGAGTTTGTAACGTCCTCGATCTTTCTTGAAGACATATTTGAAGACAAAAAACTTAACTTAAGGTGATTCTATGGCAAACTCCCAGGGATTTTAATCCGATAGATGGCGTAACTTGTCGCTGGCTCCGAAAATAGCCGTTTTTTGACGGTTTTCGGCTGTTTTCTCTGAACAGACGAATAATAGACGAGAAATCGGATTGTCAGCACCTGCGTAATTTTTTGCTTGATTTTTTTAGCCAAAAAGGGGCCAAATTGGTTCAGAAATAAAGACGTATTTATGCAAGGAAAAAATCATTTGTAATTTGGAGTTGTATCAGTAAAGATTACAGGTTTCGATTTCACCGGTAATCTTTACTGATACAACTCCAAATTACATATGATTTTTTCCTTGCATAAATACGTCTTTATTTCTGAACCAATTTGGCCCGTTTATGGCTCAAAAAATCAAGCAAAAAATTGCGCAGGTGCTGACAATCCGATTTTTTGTCTATTATTCGTCTGTTCAGAGAAGACAGCCGAAAACCGTCAAAAAATGGCTATTTTCGGAGCCAGCGACAATATTAGTAACGCCAACTATCGGATTATAATCTCCGGGAGTCTGCCATAGAATCACCTTAAATAAAGAGACCGTCTCTATAGTTTCTGCCCATATATTGGTATTTAAAGGACAAGGACGTAGCTCACAAATTCGTCTGAATGACGGACGTCTCGAACAGTGGCGGCGCGTGCAATGTGGCAACAACGTTTTTTCTCCATTTGAACTTATGCAAAACAATCGATCTTCAGGAGGTGCAAATGCACCCCCCCTACATATCGATACTTTGCATAGATTTAAATGGCAAATAAGCATGGTTGCCAGATTGCACGAGCCGCCACTGGTCTCGAATCCGTCTTATCTGCATCTCAAGTTTATTTATACACTGGAAAAAATCGATAGTCATAATACCCGATTCTAGTCATATTACCAGAAACACAACGATAAGTGATCGACAGAAAGTCTAGTACTTTCACCAAAAAATTCTCGTGTGGATACCAGAATATTGTCATAGAACTAGAATTTCCTAAAAAATGTCAATAACTACGGTACACGGAAAAAAACTACGGTGAAAATAACCATACGGATATCTGATTTTGGCATCTGCTAGATGTTAAGGTAATGTTAACCAGAAGTATACTATGTTTTGACTAGGTACTAGGTGATGTTACCTGATTGAATGTCAAGTTTATTAAAAGTATCGGTAAATGTACCATACTTCTGGTCAAGTTTACCATAACATCTAGAAGGTGCCAAAATCAGGTATCCGTATGGTTATTTTCACTAATCTTTTTTTTCCGTGTACAAACACTAGAATTCTGGTAATTGTACTATCGCTTACATAGGTTCACATATTGTCATGCTTCTGGTCATAGCCGTAGCCAGGATATTGTCTTTCTCTCTAGTAGCCCATTTGAACGCATGTGTTAGAAAAGGATGGATATAGGGTCTGTCACGTGACTTCAGCCCCTCTTTCTGTCCTTTTCTAACACATGTGTTCAAATGGGCTAAGAGAGAGAAAGACAATATCCTGGTTACGGCTATGCTTCTGGTAATCCTTTTTTTTTTTTTCAGTGTAATGCCCAAAAGAATCTTTTAAAAGCGTAAAAATCGGTCGATCAGCAGAGGCAGTGAAATATATCACACCGTCAGAAATGCTATGGACCCAAACCAACGGCCTTCAGAATGTAAACGAACGGAGACCACAAAAATATGCAAAATCGCATTCAATCAGCGGCGGCTCGTGCAATGTGACAACAATGGATTTCCTCCATTTAAAACTGTGTAAAATAATCGATTACTTGGTGAGGCGTAGCGCCTCACCTAATATCGATCTTTTTGCATACGTTTAAATGGCAAAATTGCACGGTTGCCAGATTGCACGAGCCGCCACTGCATTCAATGGCGGTGGCGCCCATAATTTTACTTCTTAACTTTCTATGATAATGTTTTAATGATGGTGATTTCTATGACATTTTTCGGTGTCAGCGAAAAATCTTGTCCTGAAGAAAATACCCTTAATATGGCCATTGAAATGCAATGTTGACAGATTGCACGTTACGCCACTGCGTCTAAATTCCTGAAATTTTGATTTTAAACAATTTTAAACTATATGAAAAGGCAGCCTTGTATCGATGGCACAAGCAGATTGTCTAAAATAAACTGCATGCATGGGTTTGGTGTATTTACAATACTCAAAATTTGAGCGCTAAAGCCATAGATTAATTATTAACCCTCTAAGGGCCAGGTTAGTTCAGAAAAAAGCCTCTCTTCCGTTTATACAGGGTAGGTAGTTAACTGTCCGTACACGGGGGAGTTGAAATTGCCTATACGGCGATTTGAAGGCGCCCGAACCAACCTTATCTTGTGAAAGTGTTTTCTTCAATGCATTGATAATCGAGTTTATACTGAATGTGGACTAGAGGAGAATAACGAGTGTACTCGGGGTTGGCCCATAAAGGGTTAATTATTGATTCTGGTAGTATATAGTCATACATCAATTTGATCTAACCGGTTGAAAACTCACTGTGGATTGTATCCGTATGAATATGCGAGGCCGCTAGGGAACATGTCCATACCAATACCGCCGCAGTTTCCACAATTGCCTGGAAAACACAATGGATGTGAAATAAGCTCCAATGACGACAGTTTATCAGTCACATTAACGGACCGATGATTAGGACCGTTTTTTTTTTTTTTTTTTTTTTTTTTTTTTTTTTTTTTTTTTTTTTTTTTTTTTACAAGATTCCAGAAGCAATGGAGACAATGTATTCATTTTTATATTTTGCCTAGAACCGTATATCTACCGTAGGAGGAATATGATGTGATTCACAATAAAAGATGAACTTTCAGGCGTATAAAAATGGGGCCTTGGTTCATAGTCGTAGCTAGATATCTGTCTTTCTCTCTCTTTGCCCATTTGACTGCGTGAGTTAGTAGGTGGTTGGTCAAAATTTTTGTTGGCCGCCAATTTGTTGGTCGGCCAATGCTCCATTTCTCGATGTTTTTTTTGGCCGTCAGAATTCTTATGGGTAACTCCACGATAGTAAGAGAGATGGAGCATTTGATGTTTGGATCCAATTTTGATCGTGACGTTATCACTATATATAAACAGGTCTATTACTGTGAATGAGTCTTGTTTTGCCGACGTAACATGCACCTCAATCGCCTCGCTTGCTTAGACTGTAAGTAAGGAATAGCTAGGCAGTAGGCACCAATCGCTCTTGTAGTTTTTCACGATTGGGGGGTGGGGTGGGGGTGTGGCAGTGGGCAGTGCGTCGCGTTCAGTCTAGCAAAGCTGAATTTTGTCCATTTAAACGCATGAAAAAGGTTGAACTATCGGAAATGAACATTGCACTCCATCGAATCGAAATTGTGGTTAGGTTTAAATGGACGATATGCAGTGTTGCCGAATTACACGCGACGCCACTGGTAATGGACAAATAAAAGCTTCTGCGTCCTATTGAGGAATGCCAAAGGCTAAAAATCATTTTCTTGGCACCTCTACCTCTCTCAACTTCCAACAAACGAATGCTGGAATATTGATTGAGAATTCAGCGTGACACAGCCCTCTTCCCTCAAGCAAATCAGCAAAACGACGCTATTCATACCGAATAGTCCACAGTTGTTGGGACCTCCATCTGGATCGGCTTCTGGTATGAGTGTTGAAGCTGCTAAAAGCCATCTTCCGGTTGACTGAAATCAATATGGAAAAAAAATCAATTTCATCCAATTAAATTTAATCTAATTCAATTTAAAATTCAATCAATTCTTGGAGTCAAATGGACTCATTTTTATTTAGTGATTACCTACTTCCATAGAACTGAGGGTCCTGACCATTTATTTTTTCGATTTGAGGTGGGTTTAGAGATGCAAGCGCCGCGCCGCTCACCAATAATCTTTGGCGAGTTTCCAATTTTCATCCCTCCAAATTAAAACTCAACTTGCTTGCAACTTTGACTTTTTAATATTCTAATTCATAATCAAATAATATTTCAAATTCGCTCGTCTGAGTCAATCGGTAAAATTGGCCAAGAGCGATCTACTGGTCGAATAATGCCTTGAACCACTATTTCTATGATTACCATGATCAAGTTGCCTGTTATTTAAGGGCTGCCAACATTAGTTTTGCCAATTTCTTGTTTATCGTTGAATGTGTTGATAACCATATCATGATCAGCGGGTTGATTTAACGACCCACTTGTTGTGTTATTCTTGGACCAAATTTCAAGCATATTGGACCAATATTGCGATGAACACATATTCAGGCAAAAGACAAACAAAAATAAAAACAAAAAACGAAGTTTTATTTAATCCTGCAAAATTCGAAGTGCGTCACTTATGTTACGGAATTTCTGGCTCAAAATTGTCGTGTGGTTCGTGATCTGTTAATGCGCTAGAAAGACTCACTGTGGGTGGGTTCCAACGTTTGAACATGGGTGTCAGGCATCACCCTTCTGCACTTTCGTTAATGAACAATTTGCCCTACCAACATCAACAAGCTTGAAACATGCAAAAAAGGGTTAACATAAGCTGGGAATTTTACTCCCAGCCATCAATATACAGGGTGTCTCAGACCTCCCGGCCAGCTTTTATTGTGGCCAAACTAAGGCAAATACGGAAATTCTGTGCAACACGTGAAACGTATATCGATCCCCAAAGAATTCGGGGAAAATAGTTTCAGCTCCCCCCCCCCCAAATCATCCCTTGGGGGTTATTCGAGGAGGGGGAGGGGATACCCGTGCCTCAAAAAAATCCAATAGAAAGATAATGTTTCGACATTGGAGTCTAATATGGCATTAAAAATTGAAACTTTTTTAATTTTGAATTTTTTTTTCTAAAGACCACCCTTTAATGAGTTAATGGTCAATTAATATATTGTAGGTATGCTCCAAAAAACTATGCCACCATGCTCAGGTCAAAATATCTGTATTTCATATTTCGATAAACAAGTCTGCTCGTTAGTTTCAGATCGGCAGAATTATCCATTGATTTAACTGATTTATTTTACCAACCTCAAGCTAAAGAGCATACCTGTTATTTATCTAAATGAACAGAGTGATTCTCTACATGGGCTCGATATAAGGAAAGGAAGTCTGAGACACCCTGCTCCCTGTAAATAGTGTATATTCAAATAATTGAGTAGTGCATATTTTTTAAGTTAATTGATGTAAGTACATGTATTTTAGTTTATAGGCAGCATGATTACCGTAAACTACCTGATTATCCGGTTTCGGCACTACTTGGTACATGGCGCAGTCATACTGAGCATTCGAAAACTTGGCCTTGAGAAAACATATGAAGCTAGTGAGGAATATGTAGTTCCAGTCCTGCAATTGAAAAATGTTCCAACTGTAAGTAGGTAGCTAAGCACCTATAACTTTATCTATGGAATCTCAAACACGGAGACTTCGTTTCATCTGCGGTCATTCTCGAATAAAATAGAGCTGTTTAGTGATGACGTCACGATCAAAATTGGTTCCAAACAAATGCTCTATGTCGCTCTTTCTCGTGGATTTTTTACCCATAAGAAATCAGATCCAAATTTTCGAAAGCAAACTCATGCTAGTTAACCACCAGTTTTTTCAAATTTAATTGCACCATTAGATTCCATGTATCTTAAAGCATCTGTTCACTCTAACATAATGGAGCTGTTGCAAACTTTTGCTACAGGCTTATTAATAGTTGAAAAGGGGTAATACCCAGTAAAAATGACGTTTAGCGCACTAAAAAATCACGAAATCCACTCCTAAACTCTTAAAATGCTTTTAAACGCGAGACCGTAATGGCGGCCGGGGCCGCGGTTTTCATTGGGGTTCCCTATCTTCAATCAGCGCCATCTACACGAGGTGTTCTCGCAACACCACACAAGAAGAAGAAGAAGCATACAATTGCCATAAGAAAACCGCGGCTTCGGCCGCCATTGCGGTCTCGCATTTAAAAGCATTTTGTGAGTTTAGGAGTGGATTTCGTGATTTTTTAGTGCGCTAATCGTTATTTTTACTGGGTATTACCCCATTATCAACTACTAATAAGCCTGTAGCAAAAGTTTACAACAGCTCCATTCCTAAAAGATCGCAAGCGAATTCACCATCACAGTTATACCGAAAGATGTTCTATGTTTTGTCCTTGTCTCAGTGTCTCACTCACGGTCTCTTATGGGAGTATCACCGCACCGCCATGACACTCAATCATCCTAACCTCTCTTCGCATCGAAGCTTGTTCGTGGTATAACACATGGTGTGATGGTGCTGATGAGCCTATATCCTAGAATTTTGTGCCCATAAGAAAGTGTGAGTGGGACAAAGAGAAAACATAGGAGTTTCTTCGATATATCTGTCATTGTGCATTAATGTGCGATGTTTCAAAAATTTCGTTGTATAGCGTGCACATATTTTAAGGTACGTAGAATCCTATGGTGTAATAAAATCGGAGAGAACTTGTTGCTTGCTAGCACAAATTTGTATTTGAAAATTTGGATCCTGTTTCTTACGGGAAAACCGACGAGAGCAAGTGAGATGGAGCGTTTGTTTGGAACCAATTTTTTTCGTGACGTCACTCTAAACAGGTCTATGAAACACATTCGCGGAATACGAGGGTAAGGAGGTAAAGTTTGTCCCAAGAATGATTGGACTGGATAAATTGCAGGTTTTGAATGAAAAAAATAAATTTTCTACCGCTCCTAACCAATCAGGTTGCCTTATCTGAGGATGGAAGCTGATGTTTTCAAGAAAATCATAGAAGTATCAAATCCAATATTTTCTGGGACAAGCTATACCTAGTGCATCAGTTACATAGTGCCTGAGTCGACGCAACCCGTATTACACACGTGCATAGACCAGATGATGTATGGCCTAGATTCGTGCAGCTAATAAGCACATTTTATTTCGTGACCAGGCTACGTTTTACGTGACCAGGTTTCGAAAATCGGTAGGTGACAGAAATTTTATTATTCCGGTCACCTAAAAGTGGGCGGAGCCAAGCAACGTACGGTTATGTACGGTACCGTATCAAAAGGTGACCGGGAACCGCTTGGTTCCGAATTTCGAGACCTACCTCCCGAGGTGGGTTACGTGAAACGTGACCGGACGAGTAGGTGACCGGAGGGAACATTTGAATTTTGAATCGCCTTGTCTGTGATTGGCTCCCGTAACTCGTAAGTGACCGTGATTTCGAAACTTTGGTCACGAAAGAAGTGACCGGTGACCAATGGTCACGAAATAAAATTTGATTAATTTGTCTAAGGGCAGCTTTGTGAAAACCTCTGTTCATCCCTCTGCTTTTGAACTAATTCGTCATTTCTAATTTTAGCTGCCTCTTTCGAGATCGGGACATTCAACACCTTGAGGTTTTTAGATTCATGGACGAAAACTGTGGACATTCTTTTTAATGAGCTTTTACCTTGATGCATTGGACATTTTAGAGCGGTTTTTGTTGCGATGGGCATTTCTTGTTGGACATTTGGTACATTGGACTTTAAAAAAAAAAAAAAAAAAAAAATAGAACATTTCCACTAAGTACCGTGGTGATAATCACAGCTTTCAACTTTGATAATAAAAAGCTTTGTTCATTACTCATTTAAAATACGAAGTTATACTAGACCTCAGTAAGATGATAATCATTAATCTTGGAATGAAAAAGTTGACACTTACTGTGAGAGTTCTTCGCAATATCATAGCTTATTTGTTCTACGATGTTCCGGTGAGTAATGAGTCGTAACATTTGGCACCGGTTTGCATCAACATAGAGCACTCAAGAAGGGTGAATTAATCTCACGCACCCGCCTGAAAAAATAAAAAAAACAAATAAGGATGTATTGGTGAAGCGTGCCACGATAGGTCTGTAATTTTGTTTACAAAAGTTTTGGTATTTAGCTTTTGAAATATTATACAGTTTTAATCGTTCAGTTCAAGTCTCAGAATTCACAGATCATTAGCTAACCCCGCCGAACCTCAGATTTTAGCAAAGAAAGTTGAGCTCCTTGCCAGGATATTACTTAATGAAGGTGCATTAATAATTGTTACTATCAAACACTTTCGTAAATTAGGGAAAAAATAAACGCAATATTTTTCAAGAAGTGGCGAGACACGAACCGGGAGGGGGTTCCTGGCAGTTTATCCCCGTAGCAGTGGTACATTATACCTTATATGTAATATGTATGCTGCGACGGCGATAGGGGGTTTGAGGTTTGGAAGAGTATTTCCGACTAAAGACAGAGTGCTTATCGATCTCTGCTCAGCAAGGGGGGTTTTGAATACATCACCTTTTTGCCCATATGATGCATCATAAGTTGGAATGAGTGAAAGAGCCACAGTTGCAAAAGATATGGAAACCCTTGAGGGCGATCGACTCCATTTGCCAAGTTGAATCGATCACAAAGGGGGTTTTGGAGACATCTCCTTTTTGCCCAAATGATAAGTGAGTGAAAGAGCCACAGTTGCAAAACATATGGAAACCCTTGAGGGCGATCAATTCGATTTGCCAAGCTGAATCGAGAGGGGCCACAAAGTGAGTTGAGGAGACATCATCTTTTTGCGCATATGATGAGTCATGAGTTGGAATTAGTGAAAGATCCGCAATTGCAAAAGATATGGAAACCCTTGAGGGTGGTCGACTGCATTTGCCAAGCTTCTTTTCAAGCATTTTTTTTTCTAATTAAGGCTTATGGATTCATTTTGCACCGCATTCTTATAATAAGCTCTCGCAATTTTTTGCAATAACCAAATAAAGAGTATAATCTGATGTAACTATTAGACCAGCGGAATTAAATCACGAAAATCACTCTAAGAAAATATAATATTCAGTAATAAACTCACATAACTGCTGTATCGGCAAGTTTTTAACGGCGGTTCAACGCAGGTATCATGGGAGATTCCTGTCTATAATGTCACTTTCCCTACGGAAACGCAGAGATGTGTCTCAATTTAGATAGGAATATCCCATGATCCCTGCGTCCCTCCGCCATTAAGCCCGATTCTGAGAGTGCGAATTTTGTGATTTTTTAGTGTACTCATCGTCAGATTTACAGGTTTTTATGCAAGAATTAACTCTTCAATCCCCTGTAGCAAAAGTTTGCAAGAGCCCTATCGAGGCCGTCTCCGAAAAAAAGGCTCACAAAAGACTAGATGTGCGCTCTTCCTTTCAAATAAGCCCTATGAGTACATTAGAATTTACTTCGATGAACACACCTATCATTTAATGAGCCAGTTTTTCGGAGAATGCCTTAATTTTTCAGGAGACGCTATCTGAACCGCTATTTTCAGAGACCAAAGTACCTAGTCTACAAAACTGAATATCACAGGAAAAACAAAAAAAAAAAAAAAACAAAAAAAAAAGAAAGGGTTGAGAGCCAAATAAGCTAGTGGCCGCATACAATTTTCAATCAAAATTATTTTTTCTATTTTGTTTGACTACTAAAAATAAGGGTTTAAAATAATTATTTTTCTATTTGGTAATAAGACCAACGAAAAGGTAGAAAAACGTTTGAAAATTTTCAAAACAACCATTCGGCCTTAAAACGGTTTATTTTTTGGTTCCCCTCGTGAAATTTTTGTCATTCCTGTCAGTTTTGTGGACTACTTCGGTTACTGCAATTAGCGGTTCATCTATAGGCTGCTAGTTTCAATGAACATGCTGTAATATTTTCAATCCTTGTCTTTGCCAGTCTTGGCAACACTGCCTTTTTAGGCCGTCTTCATACATATATTATTATTGTCTTATCGTCATTGGCGGATCCAGCCCTAGCGAAGGGGGGGGGGTGGACGAACTTGGGATTTTTACCCCCCGGTGACCCCTCTTTTCTTCCCCCCTCTTTCCGCCGTCCTCCCCCTTCTTTTCCTTCTTTTTTGGCTGAACGGGGGTCGATCCCCCCCCCCCTGTATCAGCCAATGCTTATCGTCCATCCTATGTTATAATGTCATGTCTTTCCGTCTTGTCATGTCTAATATAAAAGTCTAAACGTCCAAGTCTCTGTATTCGATTATTCATTATCGTCCTTAAAGATATAACACCTGCAACACCAGAGGGTAAGATTTTGAAGGTCATTTAAATTTGTTTCAACTAGAACTAATAGCAGACCTTATCTAGCGGTCCGTCATCGTTGAAAAGGATGTAAGGAACCTAGTATTTTCGCAAAAGCAGCGGCGGCTCGTGCAATGTGGCAACAATGGATTTCCTCCATTTAAAACTGTGTAAAATAATCGATTACTTGGTGAGGCGCAGCGCCTCACCTAGTATCGATCTTTTTGCATACATTCAAATGGCAAAAGTGCACGGTTTCCAGATTGCACGAGCCGCCACTGCGCAAAAGCCGCAGGTCGTCTTCGTTTTTTGTCTTCGATGTATCGACGTCAAAGTTTAATTTTATTGCAACCTATTTTTAAAAATTGTTTTCTTCTCTTTGACAGGTCAAACACAGAAAACGTATAGGGTGAAACATGCTGAATTGAAAGAATAATTTTAGACCTAAAATATTTTGATCGATATAGATTGGTATTCGATTTAAGAATTTTGGTAAAGGAACGTATAATAAATTCATTGCCTCAGAAATCGAAGAGACTTTCATACAGCGGGATTGAAATCTTTGATTCTGTCCGAATAAAAGCTTAAAAGCTCCCAGAAGCCTCAAAATTAGTAACAATGGAAATTCATACTAATGTTCATAAATTAAACCTAAAGTCGAGTTTATTTTATCAAGGACTAGGTTTTAGACTTAAATGGTAGTTTTTAGCATTCCGTGAATTCGTGAATTTTCACTTGAACTATGTATAAATGAACGATTTATTGTCAGCCCATTCTCCAAAAATTTAGCCGTTCAGAAAAGTTTCGTTTAGAATCAACTCTCCACCAATTTACGTTCTGTTTCTGTGGCATACCTTATTGCCAGTGGCGGCTCGTGGAATGTGGCAACAGCGTAGTTTCTCCATTTAAACCTATGCAAAACAATCTATCTTCGGGAGGTGCAATTGCACTCCCAAGATATCGATACTTTTATATAGGTTTAAGTGACAGAAAGCATGGTTGCCAAATTGCACGAGCCGCCACTGCTTATTGCCTTAACCTCATGAGTTTTCAGTCGCAAATTCATTGTCATGGAAAAATTGTACTGGAGTCAGCTCTTCACAGTTACTCTCGTATCTGACGAGAGGCAATTAAGGCAAACTTTTGATGAGGCGACCTATATTTATTTGCATAGTTGGCGTTATCTGTTGTCAATAATTCTAGGAATCAATAATTACGTTGTGACGTCAAGATTCCAGACCACCCATCATCGAATCCATGACTTTAATGACACAATTTTGCAATCGGTAACGAATTTCGTGCAAGTTTACGATATGCAATTTTGTCACCTAATTATTTTATGTGCATTAATTGTGGCGGCCGGGGACCGCATTGTGTCGCTCGCGGCGATATCCTGACGCACGCTATTGCTTCCTGGGGAGTAGCCAGTGGCGGACCAAGAGCTCATCTATCTCTCTCTATCATTTCACCATTAAAACGTGTATGGTAGACAAGGAAGGATAAAGGGATGAAACCCCATCTTTTTCAACTATTTCAGCTACCTACCTAATTCATTCTAATTAATGGGAAATAAGACTTATTAAACTTTCTTCATTTCAAATTCCCCTTCATAAAAACACTTCATACCTAGCAAAATTGGTCACCAAAGATCACCTGAAATTGTTCCAACTGTCTCCTAAATTAGGTGATATCACCAAGACTTTTTTTGGTGAAATCACCTTGTTTAGGTGACAGTTGGAACAATTTTAGGTGATCTTTGGTGACCAG
This sequence comes from Trialeurodes vaporariorum, assembly GCA_011764245.1. NCBI lineage: Eukaryota > Metazoa > Arthropoda > Insecta > Hemiptera > Aleyrodidae > Trialeurodes > Trialeurodes vaporariorum. The sequence goes on from VMOF01000320.1 coordinate 18,045,455, forward strand.
TTTTGGCAGGGAAAGCAAACGCTCAAATTCATTTTCATTTTGAAACATGATAAATAATCTAGGAAAATTCCAAAAACTATCGGTCTAGGAACGCAGCCTACACTTCTGAGACGATCTGTATACTCACGGAACCCCTTGCCGCTCTTAAGCTATAGCGCTGTTATCTCAAAGAAAATGGGCAACATCACTCGCCATTGTTATCACAATGAATTTACGTGTGGCAGTTAACCTATACCTGAGCTAAAATTTAATACGCCAAATGATATTTTTTTTAATTATGTATTGGGGGTAGCGGGTAGCCTATACCACCAGGAGTCGACTGAAATTCTTTCTGTCCCCGACTGTACTTTTTGAACCATAGCCCGAAGGGTTGTCTGACATTCGTACTTTAATTCGGCGACTGTTCAGTGAACACGTTCGGAATCGATATTTTGCATGAGTTAAAATGGACTAAATACAACGTTGTCAGATTGCAAGCAACATCACCCAGGTATAAAAGAAACAATTTTAAAATATTTTTAAAATCCTGCCAGAATCTTGCCAAAAATTCTCCTTAATTCTTTCAAAAATATTATGGAGATATGTGATTGCTCCTGACAGTAATTGTTGGCCGAAATAATATTTTCAAAAGATTTCTGAAATATTTTCTAAAAATTCTTGTTTTTAACCATTTTTTGAAAAAAAAAAAAAAAAAAAAAAAAAAACAAGCAGGGAAAATTCCAACACGCAGGTGTTGGAAAAGCGTGCCACTAAAGTCTGAACAGCTTTAATGCTTTTGCTAGCAATGATAATAATTAGACATCATTCAACATGGAGCTGATCTCGAGAAAATTGAGTCCAAAGTTGAAGAGCTAGCATTTAAACAACAAACTTGTTACTTGTTAACAAATTACTTACGTTTTGATTCCATTCAACTACCGTGTTGTGTTTTTGCATTTCAACACCGGAAAAGTGGAATTTACTATGTAGGAAAGGTACTTAATTTTTAGCGTTTAAAGTGACTTGGTTCCTTTCTTCTTTTTTTTTGGCATAATCACGAAAAACGAAACTCTAAGAGAAACCAAACGGCAGAGTTGGTTTACACTGTTGATTATTTTAAAATCCGTTAATCCGGACTTAAGTCCGTTCCCAATTCTATAAAAGGAACCAGTGGCGGCTCGTGCAATGTGGCAACAGTGGAATCCCTCCATTTAAACCTATGTAAAACAATCGATCTTCAGGAGGTGCAATGCACCCCCAAGATATCAATACTTTTGCATAGGTTTAAATGGTAAAAAAGCATGGTTGCCAAATCGCACGAGCCGCCACTGAAAGGAACCAAGTCGGAGTTGGTTCCTTACGTGACTCGGATTAAGGTTTAACCTAATCAGCCAAAGGAACCAAGTTCTCATTTTATTTCATCATATGGACAATGACATCAATGAGGCTCACCAGCTCACTTTTACCTGGAATTTTGACGGGAAATAGTTGTTATTACAGAAGAAGCACTTGTTGCTTCGAGATTCAGTATTGCTAGCTCTATCAATCAATAACTCAATTTTATCAAAAATGTCACTCGGTTCTTTTGTGACAAGTGCTGTCCAATTGAGCTTATTTGGTGAGAAATTATGAAAAAAATAAATTTAGATCAGATGTATCTATAAGGAGATGAGTCAAAGGCGTTGTTTTTTGTGTTTGTTTTTTGTTTTTTGTTTTCGAAACTTTGGAGGGCTCTAGCTCAGAAGAGAAACATTTGCAGCACATACTCATGTAGGAAAATAAAGTCTTATATATATGTATGTTGACCCCAAAAATACACTCCATTAGTTTGGCACTCAAGTTTTGAAACACCCTGTTCTTGATATTTTGCTCCCCCCCCCCGCCCCTTCACAAAAGACAACATCTTGACCATGCACATTTTTAAAATCACAGTTTGACTGTAGAGATATTTTCTCTCCCCCCCCCCTTAACGAAAAAGGGGAGAATGGGTCACCTATCTCTGATGTTCGTCGTGCGCGTGCACAGATTGTTCGGCTTTACGACTGCAATTTTGGCTTTCTTTATAATGCGTTTTTTGGGTTTATTAGTGGATTTTATGACTATTTGATGCCGCCAATGTAATTTTCAGACAATTTTACATCAGAATCAAAACTCTATAGCACTGTAGCAAAAGTTTGCAACAAACCCATTGAAAGCTGAAAAGAGAAAATTATTTGATAAGGCTCGATCTTTTTTACCCACATAAACTATAGACAATAGATATTTCTAAATCCCTCCACCTTTTAAACGGCTTGTTCAGGGATCAAACATGAGGTTGCGTTCTTTTGAAGTCAAAAAGTGTCATATTCGGAAAAGCCGTGATTCTAAATAATAAACAGTTTTTTTTATCTTTTTTTCCGTTTTAGGTGCTGTCAGCACTTGTTGCGATTGTCACGATGTAGATACGTAATATGCATAAATGGAACACTTGCGAATTCATGAAACAATAATCCTTTAATATACAAAACTAACCATTTCAAGTGCCCTTCACACATCAAGCATTCTAGGGGTATAGATTAGTAGGTGTGGAGGTTTAAGAGGTTTGTGGATTTTAATTCCCCCTCTCCCCATTTATTTTCTTGAAAAGTATCGAAAGTTTACAGTTAAAACTATGCCATTATTCACTATAACGCATTGTCATATTATTTCTTTTTTTTTTTCTGTTGCCGTCGGTCGATATCATTTTTCGTGTTGGAAAAGCAAAGTTCCATATGGACCTATAGTTTCCAAAATTTGAAGAAGCTTCCAGTGAAAAATTTTGTACACGCAACGAACTTTTTAGGATAGGTAAATAAGTTATTCCAGAGTCAATTCCATAGCCGCAGCGAGGAAGCTGTCCAGGGGTGGAAGACACGTGACAGCCCCTCTCACTTTTTAGAGCAATTAATGCGAATTTTACCCCTCTGGCTCCCTGTGTTCTGGATTTTAAACACCTATTTTTCAACAAAACGCCAAAAATGTCCTCAAAAATCCCTTGATTCCATCGACGCTCATTGAGGGGCTTTCAATTTGCCGATCCCCCAGAATTTCAAATGTTTCGATGCAAAGACCTGTTTAGTGTGACGTCATGAAAAAAATTGGTTCCAAACAAAGGCCCCGTCTCACTCGCTCTCGTGGGTTTTCCCATACGAAACACAGTCCAAATTTTCAAATACGCAAGTGCTAGTAAACAACACGTTCTTTACACGTTGTGTTTATCACACCATTGGGTTCCACGTCCCTTATAAAAATTTCCGATTGTTTCAAAAAATTTTCCGATTGGATATATATTCCCGCGCTTTATTTCCCATAGAAATAATCGAAATTCCATAGAGACAATCGGAATTCGTGTAGATTCAAGCGCGCTGACTACAGCAACGATCGGTCTCATGATTGAAATAAGGCGAAATCATCTATGGTTCTATTCTTACAGTTTTAACAGCCACTTTTTTCTCAGTGATAAAATATGAGCCTGCTATCACAAACTTTTTGAAACATCGCGCATCGATGCACAATCACAGTTATATCGAAGAGAGTCCTATGTTTTGTCCTTGTCACACTCACAGTTTCTTAAGAGCACAAAATTCTAGGATATAGGCTCATCAGCACCATCACGGCATGTGTTGTACCTCGAACAATAGCTTCGATACGAAGAGAAGTTAGAATGATTGAGTGTCATGACGGTGATACTACAATAAGAGACCGTGAGTAAGACAAGGACAAAACGTAGAACGTCTTTCGGTATAACTGTGATTGTAAATTCGCTTGTGATCTTTTAGGAATTATGTTACCGTGAAAAGATACTTTAAGGCAAGTGGAATCTAATGGTGCAATAAAATTTGAGAAAACTGTTGGTTAACTAGCATGAATTCGCGTTCGAAAATTTGGATCTGGTAAATCCACGAGAGTGAGCGAGATAGAGCATTTGTTTGGAACTAATTCTGATCGTGACGTCATCACTAAACAGGTCTACTTAAGATTATGAATGAGCCTCTCTCTTTTCTATACCCCTCCCGCTCTTCATCAATACCTCGTCGCTTCTTATCGATGTACCCTCGTCAAGCAGATTTTGACACATTTACGACCGCTTAATGCACCGTGAAGAAATCTTGTGACCGGTGGAGCCCAAAGGCGAGGGGCAAAGAGGGTTCCTGCGGGAGATGTTTCCACCCCCCTCCTGCCTTTGAATTTTGACTCATAGGTTGGCACAAATGACTTAGGTTGCTGGACCTGTATGGAATTCTCGTTCAAAGGAATTCGACTTTGACGCTTAATAACTTATTGAAATTAACAGGAATACCAAAACTTTTACAATTTTAAGAAAATAGACGCCGAGACCTCCTGGATTGCAGAAATAAATTAACGATTAATGAAACCAGTTTTAAGAAAACACGTTTTTAATTTTTCAAACCTTTCCCGCCAAGGTTTTGCCATAAGCAAAGCATTGGACTTATATATTAGATATGAAAATGAAAACAAGAAGCGCACCGTATATACACGGCACGCTTAAAACTATATAAACCCACAAATGGCGTTTCAAGGAAAGCCTTCAAGATGACGGCTGAAAGGGCGAATCAACCCTGAATGCATACACCATATGAGCAGCAAAGATGAACCATGAGCTGCATTTGACAAAGTAGGTACTTGCCCAGCGTTTCCTTCTCAAAATTATGGCAAATCAACACAGAACGTAATATAATAACCATAGTAATCGAAACAATAAGAAGAAAGTTTTACCAGAAAAAACACACAGAATGACACAAAATGTAAGTACTATGAGGAAGTAAGACGTTTGTTTACACTCTAACCAACATTATAAATTGCCGTCACCTGGCATCTTTTGCAGGTGCTCGTGGTGCATGCATACAGGGTTGATTCGCCCTTTTCAACCGCCATCTTTCCTTAAAACGCCTTTTGTGGGTTTATGAGTGAATTTTGAGACTATTTGATGCTCTCCATAGAATTTTCACGCGATTTTGCACTATGGAAGCAAACCCTCCATATTGCTGTAGAAAAATTATGCAACAGACCAATTTATTGGTGTTACTAGCTGGGTTCTGACAATTCCTCATTACTTTCAATTATCTTTAAAGACGAATATGACAACGCTGCAATGTTTTAATGTCCATTTAAATCTCTGCAAAAGATCGAATTCGCGAGGATGTTAAATCGATATTTTTCATAGATCTAAACGAACGAAATGAAACATTATTCTAGATTTCCAGTGATCCTCATACTTTTTCCCCCTCAAAAGATGCTGGTCAACTGGAAAAACGAAAACGATAAACAAGTAATTCCTTGATCAGGTTTTAAAAATACACCACTCGTGATCCAAAAAATTAAAATAGAAAGAAAAAAAAAAAACAAAACAAAACAAAACAGACGAGAAAACAAAACAAAAATGGTTGAAGGGATTTTGTCTCGTTTTAGAACCATATGAAGATCATGCAAAAGATTTATGAGGCAGAATTTGATATTTTATAAAGTCAATAATAGGTAATGTTATTAATCTAAATGAACGGAACTAGTAATTGAAAAATCCAGGGTAAAATAAAGGAGCCATAGCCATTTAAATCCGAGTGAAATATTGAAAGCGATTCGGGTTATTGCTGAAAAAATGTCACCGGTGAACAAGCTTAAATCTACAACATTGAAGTCAAAATTTTACATATTTTGAGATCAAAAATCCCAACTGATGTGTAGAAAGTAAGATCATTCCTAAAACGAGAGAGTTTTGAGCAAACTATATTGATAGTGACGTAACCCTTTATGTATCAAGTTTAATCAGTCAACTCACCGCACGCTCATTCGAATTAAGAGAGTAGATAAATACATAAAATAAATATCTCGCCTATTCCGTGATACTTATTTTTGCCTACATCAACAATTGAAGGTGATCAACTAGCCATCCATTTGAGACGACAATTAAGTCAACTCACCGCGCATTCCCTCAAATTAAGGGAGTAGATAAGTATTCCTACCCTGGTGTACTTGTTTTCGCCTATATCAACAATTGAAGGCGCTCAACACGAAGTATTTCGCAGTTGGAACGTCTACTATAGAGTCCCTTGATGGAAATAATATTATAGGGAGTACCGACACGACGCTTTATGCATTTTGACAGGAGTCGATTTTGTCGATCGTGTGAACGCATTCGAAGGTTAAGTTCGACAGTGGACCAGTGGTGGACTGGCGGATTTGCCGGCATTCCGGTCCGTTCCCATACGTTCCTCTACGAATCGACTCCTTTCGTGTGGAGCCTTCGATGTCGTCGACTCCTGCTCGACTCCGTGAGAGCCTAAAACCAACGACCAATCACAGCTCGTTGAGCTCGTGTCGGTACTCCCTAAACAATATTTCCATCAAGGGACTCTAGTCTACTATTAAAAAATATTTTGTTTTCATTACGATGTTTTTCATAGCACCAAAGGAGATAAGTTTTTTTTTAGTATATATAGATTAAATTTTGGTTCAGAACAGGGACCTTGTTCCAAGATTACAAAAAAAAGTTGAAAATTTAGAGTGATGTAGTTTGAATAAAATAGGAATGTAGCTGTAACAATCAGACCTCCCACAAAAAATAAACGAAAAAAATCTCGAGTATAAGTGTCTCTTTACATGCGGCAAAGTGTTCAAACTGATGACGTTGCAGTTCGTCCATTTCAACTTATGAAAAATATCGAATTCTAACGTGTTCGCTACACACCCGCAGCCACGTTACCCCATTGTTCAATATTCATCATGCTTTTAAATAGAAAAACTCCAACGTTGCCCAATTGCACACTTCGTGTAAAATATGTTCTGTTCAGAAATGTGGTTTTTAAATAAAAACGAGTGACAATGGAGCGCGTGGCCGTTTGAAATGTAATGGCTAGACAGATATTCGAAAAGAGAATATCGGGTAATTTTTGCATAAAATAAGCAGTGATAAAAAAAAAAAACAAACAAAACAAAAAAAAAAAAAAAAAAAAAAAAAAAAAAAAAAAAAAAAACTGAAATTCCTTCCTAATATGTGCCTTTATTTGTGAAATAGGTTATGCTCACTGTACAGGACTTAAAGAACAACTCAAAATTTCGAATTAAAGAGTGAAACTTAATTATTCGTCAGGGCATGAAAATAAGGGTGTTGCACTGTTGCAGCAAAGTGTAGGTCGACCGATTTTCGTTTCAAAATGGCGGACAGACGGTCATAGTAAATATCTTTCCCCAAAAAACTAACCGGAAGAAATCATGGTTTTTATGTAAGCGGAGTCGGAGTGCACATTTCTAACACTGTGCATGCACCCATACTTCTTGTATTGGCCTATAATTTTGAACTTTTATGTAACCGGAGTCGGAGTGAACATTTCTAACACTGTTCGACGTTCGTGCACCCAGTAGCGGCCCGTGAGATTTGGCAACCATGCATTTTTCCCACTTAAACTTAGGTAAAAAATCGATTCAAGCGGAGGCTGGCAGCCTCCTCGAGTTTCGATTGTTTTCCATGTATTTAAATGGGATAAAAACACTGTTGCTGAATCGCACGAGCCGCCACTGCGTGCACCTACTTACTGTATTGGCCTATAATTTTGAACAGAGGCCCATCACAACATGCGCCTCAATAGAAGATCCGTAGGTCCGTTGCAAATTTTTGCTACGGTATTAATGGTATTATGGAAGGTCGAATCCAAGGTAGAATCGCGTGAAAATCACGATTAAATCATCAAAAAGTTTCAAAATCCACTCATACGCTTACAAAGTGCGTTTTTAAAGAAATCCAACATGGCAGCCCAGCCCGTAATGGGGAAATCCCATCTAATTGCAGCTTCCTCTATGATGAATCATTTTTTTTCAAAATGGAAAGTTGCGATTAGCATTAGATGGGAACCCATGGTGAACCGCTCATTTGACCCCCATCTTGGAATTTCGTTTAAACGCTTTTATAGAGTTTGTGAGTAAATTTTGAAACTTTGCTGATTTTCCCAACGGCGTTATAGTCAAGTGACTTTACAAACACCAAAATAGGCCTTCTCCATTTCTGTAGCAAAAGTTTGCAACAAGCCCATTTGCAATGTAGGTATTCCAGTAACATTTTCCCCGTATAACGAGTCAAAGAGTCCATTGCAAACTTTTGCTACAGTGAAATATAACGTTGAATTACGTTGAAATAAGCAACAAAAAGTCTCAAAATCTACTCACAAACTCAATAAATGTGTTTAACAAAACTCAAAGATGGCGGTCGATTAACCCTTGTGAGCCTAAGGTATTTCGGTAACACAAAGGACTAAGGGGGGGTATTTTTGTACCCCAAGGATATTTTCATGCAGCACAGTCAGTATCAATAATTTTGAAACTTTAATGGATGGATTATGTACTTAGTACCCTAAGAGAGTAATTTATGTGAAATTTGAGTAAATTTTTGCTATGTTGCCAAATTTACACATACTTTTAAAAAAAATGTCAAAATAAAAACAATGGAAAAAATGAAATGAGGTACCATATTATTTTTCCATTTTTGATAAATTTCCAATTTTTTTTCAATGATCTGACTTAATATTCTTAATCTCTTAATCTACATAAAATTTCCGTAAAATTCACTGTAATAGATGGTTCCAAACTTAAAACTGGCAGGACGAAGGGGGGGGAGGGGTATATTTGTACCCCAACACTTTAAATTTCTATAATATCGACAAAAATTCATAAAAATTAATGAAATTTGGTGGACGTGTTCTAAGCATCCTAACTTAAAATGTCATGAAGTCCCAAAAATTTTTGAGTAGTTTTGACAAAATGGCGTCAAAAAAACTGGCCTGGGGTACAAATGTACCCCCCCTTAGGCTCACAAGGGTTAAGCAGATCAAAATGTGGGAGTTCCATTTTAGATGATTCCATGCCACGTGATCAAGGTGATCGATTAGTCGATCGATTAATGGTCATTTGCCTGATTTTATTGTTTTTTTTTTTTTGTGTGTAAAATAAGGATTGTCAGCACCTGTAGGTAGATCAAATAAAGATATTTGCTAAGTTTGGATGCTCGAATCCACAAAATAAGGACGTAATTATGGGAATTCGCGCTATCGTAGTGCGATACTAGAGATCGAGCAGCGATTATGCGAATTCCCATAGTGTTACGTCCTTATTTTGCAGATTCGAGCATCCAAACTTAGCAGGTATCTTTATTAGATCTATCTCTATCTACCGGTTCTGACGATCCTCGTTTTCGAAAAACAAAAAAAAAAAAAAAACTCCATAAAATCCTGTAAATGAATATTAATTGATCGACTAATCGATCACCTTGGTCTCGTGCCATGGAATCACCTTAATTGCAGTTTTCTCTATGATGAATCACTTTTCTCAGCCTATAGAAAGTTTGCGATTAGATGGAGCTGCTCCCAGCGGCGGCTCGTGCAATGTGGCAACAATGGATTTCCTCCATTTAAAACTGTGTAAAATAATCGATTACTTGGTGAGGCGCAGCGCCTCACCTGGTATCGATCTTTTTGCATACATTCAAATGGCAAAAGTGCACGGTTGCCAGATTGCACGAGCCGCCACTGGCTGCTCCATTGTAAACCGCTTATTCTACCGCCATCTTTGAATTATATGTAACACATTTATTGAATTGGTGAGTGCACAGAAAAAAAAAAGAAAAAAAAGTTGATTTTACAGCATAGGGGGTTAAAAAAGTTTGTAGCAGGTTAGTACGTTGGATCAACAGATCTGAGCTGTAAAATTAACCGTCAGATGAGTTAATTTGACAAAAACCGGTGCGAATTGAACCGCTCAGGCCTGTAATTCAACATATTGTACTAACATGCGATACACTTTTTCAATACCCCATGCTGTAAAATCAACAGATTTTTTTTCTTTTTTTTTCTGTGTGGATAATGAGACTTTCCGTTGCTTCCATGAAAATTTCACGCAATTTCACAAGGAAATCAACCCTTCATAAAAATTTGCAACAGACCAATTTTCAGAGTAATCTTAGAACTTTCTCCGACCCCTCTATAAGACCATCTAAAAGAGAAATAGCAAATATTATATTACTTACATTTATTGTCATTGCCAAGCATATCTAGGTATATAGAATCCTTTTCCTTGTCTAAAAATCGAGCACTTCAAATAATACAAATCAAAGTCAAATCGAGTCAGCCAATTTTCAGCGGTAGATACCTATATTTCGACAGTAAAACCAGCCAAAACTATTGAGCGAACTAAAAAAAATAAAGAAAAGAAAAAAAAAGAAAAGAAAAAGAGACTCGTTTTCAGCGAAACTCGGTTTCGGGGTCAACTATACGCGTTTCCGTTTCCGGTTTAATTTTTCCAGTTAATTTTTCCTTTTTCTTCTTCCTCCCTCTTCTCCTCCTTCCTCTTTTCCACGCGTCCGCGATCAAATTTTCCGGGTCGGGTACAAGCGAAGCTATAATATCTAAAAGGAGAGTTGAATTGAGTTTCTATAGAGAGAGGATCGCTTGAAGAGGAAACGACAATAAAATTAAAGCAAACAAATAAAATTACTTTATAGGCTAAGCCCTTTAGTCCTCTCGGAATCGCGCGCGTCGTCCGGTATTTATCGGTTACACTCAGTCGCAAAGTGAGCTCCAAAGAGCGGCTTATAACATTCTTCCCCGAGGGAACAACCGTCAAAAATTTAATGGGAGCACTTGGACAAATATCCATCATATTCGCGCGCATGCCAGAGAGCGAAAAAAAAGGAGGGAGAAAAGTAGCTATATGATTGACACCTGTCAAAATAACTTCATCGGAGAGAGAGCTAATTTACCTGGATGAAGTAAACAGGGATCATAGTTGACTTTATCCTCTTACGTGTCACCGAGTGGCGTGTGATAGTTTTTCGAGAAACAAAAAGCATCAGCGCAGTCATCACTCATCAGCTTCGCTTCCAGTCAACAAGGAAGAATATTATTCAGGTATTTTTCGGTTTCGTTTCCCTTCAGACGCAGGACGGAGGAAAAAGGAATTAAAAAAGAAAACAAAAAGAAGGCAAAAGATCATTTCATCCCAGAGATAAGCCCTTGTCACACGTCACACGTGATTCCAGTCAACAAATGGGGCTGCTGCTGCGCGCACTTTCGCTGTATAGACCTGGTAAAATTGATTCATACTGGTCCATAACCAATTCCACATACACACGGGAAAAAAAGACAGGTAGAATTTACCATCTGCATTCTGCATAGCTGATTTTAGAGTCGGCTATCAAGAATGGTTTTCACCAGATTAACATGTATCAACATGTTTCCTTAATTTACCACTAGGCACGTTGCATTTACCATACTATGGTGAAATTTACCATACTTGCTAGCAGACGCCTACATCAGCTATGCAGATGGTAAATTTTACCAGCCTCCCCCCTCCCCCCTCGTGATGTATAGGTACTATGGATATTTATGGGTCTATATGAATATGTACGGATATCGTATGGATAAGCATGGATATATGTGATGATATCGATGAAATATCCATATTTATCCACAAATTACCATAAATATCCAAATGGATCCATACACTCATCCATTCTCTGTATGAGGAAATGTTTATGGATCTACATGGACCATTTCTACTAGGGAGGAAATTTAAGGTGATACCGGCAAAAAAGAAAAAAAAATGGGCGTTAAATGTCCCCAAAGAACGTAAGGAGGACATTAGAAGGAAATTTTTAAGAAGTCTTGAATTGATCTGGAATTAAATGGCCTCTTTTGACCTTACACATCAGGTGATCGCCGAAGAAAAAAATTTTCTCGAACTTCACTCCCAAATCATTTATTTTTTTTTTTTTACCGGAATTTCCAAATTACAATCCGAAAGCACCACTAGTCACATTTGGGGGGGGGGCGTGTTTTTGGCGTTTTAAATTGAAAACAAAGAAAAAACGTCAAAATCCATAAAAGTCGGTACCTACCTGCGTAATTTTTTTACGGATTTTTTAAGCCAAAAAGGCGCAAACTTGGTTAAAAATTAAAGCCGTAATTTTGGAAATTCATTTGTCCATAAGCTTATAGAGTGATGAGTGCGAGAGATGCGATTGCTATCTGCCTCACTCGCACTCACTAAGCTTACAGCAAAAGAATTTCCGAAATTGCGGCTTTAATCCTCAACCAATTTTGTTCATATAGGAAAAGGAAATTTCACAGACTTTCTTTGAATCTCAGATTCTGCGTTTTTTCTTTGGGTCCAGTTTAAAATGTCGGAAATTCGGCATTCCTGAAAATCGACTAGTGGCGCTATCCATCGGATTGAAATCTGGAAAAGTTTCGCCTTGAATCACTTTGAAGACTCACAATCAGTAGTGGCGGCTCACGCATTTTGGTAAACATGGATCGACTCCATTTAAACCAATGTACCTATAATAATCGATCCTCAGGAGGTTTATTACTAAGCCCCAAAAAATCGATTCTTTTGCGAAGGTAAGGTTCAAACGGCAAAAAGGGTGGATGTAGAAATACTGATCACGTCGGAAATACACTTGACTCGCGTGAGGACAGAAATTCCTGGTCAGGGTATGCAACACGCAATACACAATACATAATACATATACTACCATTCAAGTTATTTATCGCACGTATTGCATACCCTAGAAAGATAAGGTACATTTGTCCCCGCTACTACGATAATTTTGTCCCGAATTTACAAAAACGCTTTTGAATAAAATTAAATTAAATAAAATTTAAATAAATAAAAATTAAATTAAATTAAATTAAATAAAAATTAAATTTTAATAAAATTTTCCAGGTTAGAAAATTTTACTTGCTTCTATCTTGCGTCGGTTTCTTTATCGAGCAAATTCTTTCAAAAGAAAGAGATACGTCAATTTCGGTCTAGATAGCCACTCCAATATACTTTTACGTTTATTCCAATAAAACAGTTCTAAAAGGATCTGTCCCAACTTTTGCTTTAAACTTCAAAGGTTAAAAAAAAAAAAAAAAAAAAAAAAAAAAAAAAAAAAAAAAAAAAATGACACAAACAAACCGAGCCTGCATGCGTGTGACAATGTCCGTAAGAGATTTACCGATTTACGTCGTGGCTGCCTCCCTGTTTCCTCAAAAGCAAGCCCCAAAAATCCTATCTGTTGGTATTAGCTTGTTGGTACACGCTCAAACACTCGAACCGTTCAAGTTTTAAGTTTGATATCCACCCATATTCAAAAAATCATAGCCCCCTTTAAAATGAATTAAATTTGACAAACGTTGTGTACAAAATTTTCTACTGAACCAAGGTTTTAAGGGAAACTATACGTTCTCAAAAAATTGTCGGCAAAATAATCATTGAACGGTTAATTTTTTTTTAATTTTTTAAAACTTTTTGAACAGCTAATTTTTTCGAAAACGGTCAAAATTGTGAAAATCTGGATTAGAATACATTTCTGCCGTCCCTCAGCTTAGTCACGCTTTTCCACTCTTCTATGGCTAAGTCACGCTTCGCCAGGCTTCGTCACGAAGCGTGACTAAGCGTGACGATGTGTGATAAAGCTTGGAGAAGTGTGAAAGATCTTGACTAAGCCAAGGGATGGTAGAGACGTCCTCTAATCCAGATTTTCACAATTTTGACCGTTTTCAAAAAAATTAACTGTTCAAAAAGTTTTGAAAAATCGAAAATTTTTGACCGTCCAAAAATTATTTTGCTGACAAATTTTTGAGAACGCACTTTTCCCCTTAAAACGCTTGTTTAGTATACAATTTTGCACACAACGTTTTTTTTTTTAAAATTTGGTTAATTTTAATGGGAGCTATGATTTTTTGAAAATGGGTGGATATACAGATTACAATAGGTATGGGTGTTCTAATTTATCAGTATTTTTGTTGGGGGGGGGGGATTTGCGATTGATAAGATCATACTGGATCGAAAGAACCAAACAATTAACTCAGGTTAAATTAATAAATATTGAATTTAAGCAATTGAAAAAACACGGCACCTCGAAACAAAAGACACCTCTCCTTGAGATTTCTCGATGAATTTTCAGGGGATTTCAAGTAAGCATAGAATCGAAGCAGCAATTCAGCGACGGTTCAAAAACACACAGTTTTCCACTCAAAGATAATATCAAGAGATAATTTCAAGGTACCTCGAAAGCTATTGCGAACCAAACTCAAACTTTCTCAAAGATTGCCGATTTATATACGGCAAGCGTCTTTCAATGGGTCTGTTGCAAACTTTTGCTACAGCGCTATAGAGTGTGCAATCTAATGTAAAATCGCCTGAAAAGTCCAATGATGGCATCAGAAAGCAATGAAATGCAACAATAAACTCACAAAATGCGTTTAATGAAATCCAAGTTGGCGGCAAAATATCGAGCAATCTGTATGCATGCACCACGAACATCCAAGGATAGCCAACCTCACAATATCCATCACAACCAATCACAACGTAAATAAACACATAACCTCTACCTGCAGTGAGGTTGTCAAAGTTGGCAATCCTTGGATGATCACGGTGCATACATTCAGATTCCTCGATATTTTGCCACCATCTTGGATTTCGATAAACGCCTGTTGTGAGTTTAATATTGCATTTATTGACTTTATGATGCCACCAATGGACTTTTCAGGCGATTTTACATTGGAGTAAACACTTTTTATCGCTGTAGCAAAAGTTTGCAACAGGCCCATTGCAATCTGTCGCACTCAACTCAAACTCCGAACTCTCAAGTCCTAAGTCGAGTGTGGGTCTCAAGTAAAGTCTCCGAATTTTACCGTAAATCATGAAACAAAACAGTGAAAAGTGGAACGTCGAGGTCCATATATTATAAGGTCTGGTCGGTAGCACCAACTCGGGAAATCCAAAGTTTCGGATCCCCTATTTCCCGAGTTTGCCGCCATCTTGAATTCAGCGAGGATGTTTGTTTATATCGCGCACGTTCCCAAACTTTGGGTCATCAGAGGGAGCCGAAAGCTACCGGCCAGACCTTATAATGTATGGACCTTGGTGGAACATGACAATCAAGCGCTTATAGTGCCTTCAATCCGTAGCTTATGCAAAAACCAAGGAGTCAAGCACGAACAGTTACATGCACTCGATACCGCAGGATTTCAACTATCGCTGTCTATTGAGCCGAGAGCTTTCCCTTTTTTCCTCATACTGGTCAATCAGTGGCGTAATCTTGGGGGGGGGGGGTCCTTTTTGCCCTTCCATAATTTGAAAGGGGAGGGAGGCTAAATATCGTCATGCCCTTCAACATTATAATAAAAAATAGGAAAAAAGAGGTAGAGAGAAAGGAAAGGAAAAAACTGGGAGGAACGAAGGAAAAATAGAAACAAAAGAAAAGAATACAGTAGCAGAAACGAACAGGAACGAAATGGGGTTCTTGTAAACTTTTGC
This sequence comes from Trialeurodes vaporariorum, assembly GCA_011764245.1. Lineage (NCBI taxonomy): Eukaryota > Metazoa > Arthropoda > Insecta > Hemiptera > Aleyrodidae > Trialeurodes > Trialeurodes vaporariorum. The sequence continues at coordinate 18,060,764 of VMOF01000320.1, forward strand.
TACAGGGGATTGAAGAGTTGATAATTGCATAAAAAACAGTAAAAATGACGATGAGTACACTTAAAAATCACGAAATTCACTCTCAGAATCGGGCTTAATGGCGGAAAGACGCAGGTATCATGGGAGATTCCTATCTAAATTGAGACATATCTCTGTGTTTCCGTAGAGAAAGAGACATAATAGACTGACATCTCCCATGATACCTGCGTTGAAGTGCCATTGCGATCTTCCCGATGTAGCAGTTTTGTGAGTTTATTACTAAATTTTAGACTTTCTTAGTGTAATTTTTGTGATTTCCGCTGGTCCTACCATCAAACTGGACTATTTATATTTGCTTATAGAAAAAGTTTGCAAGAGAGCCCCATTCCCATTGTCAGAAATAGCTCTATGTACCCTTAACTTTAAACTGATCCTTCTCGGCCTAAAATGAAAAATCCCTCTTTCGTCAATGAAATGATGAAAATATACTTTAATCCCGTTAACTTTCGTCTGTAAATTTTGAGCAATTTGTGTATGGTGAAATTGCTTATAGTATTAATCGAACCTGAACTTTCAAATTTTTCCGGGGGGGGGGGGGGGGGGGGGCACTCCCAGATCCCTATTACTGGGCATTGTCCCCCACATAGTAGGCACATCTACATATTCAGAGGATGTCTGAGATTATTTATCCACCCCAATGACAGTGTCAAGTTTACGCCACACGGCCACACCATGATCTGATTGTGAGATCGAAAAAAATGGCCGAAAATCAGTGAATAGGTACAAGTTATCAAAAATCATTGTTTTCAAACTTTTAAGCTTGATTTAAAATTGTCCAGTGAAACTTGCTAATGTACGAGTACATTAGTTTGTTACAGTGTTCGAGGTTGTTAAAATTGGTCTTAAAAGCTAAATTGATGAAACATTTATTTTCAATGATTTTTAGCCACTTTTTGACGGTCTCAGAACATAGGGCGCCGCACAGTGTTTCCCCTCTTATGGAGAATGGGAAAAAACCTCATCGGACCTAGATTTTGCTTTAGATTTGATTAAAACTGCTTAAAAACGTGAACGAAAGGTCTTAATATTACCATAAAATTACCTGGTACACCTGTCACCAACCCTTTGGAACGTCAGGGGGCTCCCCCCCCCACCAGTTCCTCGTGCTTATACACTGCCCCGCCAAAAAACCGGCGCACCTGGCGCGCTGGATTATTCCGCTCGAAAATTCGAAAAAATTACAAAATTTAAAGTCGTCATAACTTTTGAATTGAAAAAGCTAAAAATATTTCAAGGCCAAGGTCGGATTTCTCGTAATCTCTAGTTTTTTACCCATAAGCTCAAATTTTCTTTTGGTCATTTTTCCGCCCGTATGAAGAGTTTTTCCAAACCCTCGCGAAAACTGTTTATTTTGGAGCACATCTGTAAAAAGTTACTCAAACTTCTCACATCTCTTTGGGATAAAGTAGCATAGTTAGACAAAATCTGAAACATGCATCCGATTTCTCAGAGTCAGGGCTATCGACTTAGTTACCTCAATTTTGTCTACAAAATTTTTTTAAGGTCGGAAAATGCACTTTTCCGAGACCATGTAAAGACCGCTTCTGAACACACAGTTTACACATCCGCTCAAACATGCGAAAAGATGATGAAAGTTTAAGTCGTCATAACTTTTGAACTAAAAGAGTTAAAAATATTTCAGAACCAGGGTCGGATTCCTCGTACTCTCTAATTTTTCTTATGAGAGCTCAAATTTTCTTTCACTTATTTTTCCGCCTTTATGAAGAGTTTTTCTAAACCCTCGCGAAAACTGTTTTTTTGGAGCACATCTCTAAAAAGTTACTCAAACTTCTCACATCTCTTTGGGCAAAAGTAGCATAGATAGACAAAATCTGAGACCTGCATCAGACTCCTCAGTGTCAGGTCTATCGACCTCGTTGCCTCAATTTTGTCTACAATTTTTTTTAAGGTCAGATAATGCACTTTTACGAGACCATGTATAAAGACCACTTCTGAACATTAATAGAAATGTGCCGCAAAAAAAAAAAAAAAAAAAAAAAAAAAAAAAAAAAAAAAAAAAAAAAAAAGTTTTCGCGAGCGTTTAGAAAAACTCTTCACACGGGCGTAAAAATGACCAAAAGAAAATTTGAGCTTCTGTATAAAAAACTAGAGAGTACGAGAAATCCGATTCTGGCTCTAAAATATTTTGAGCTCTTTTAATGCAAAAGTTATGACGATTTGAACTTTTATCATCTTTTCGCTTGTTTGAGCGGATGTGTAAACTATGTGCGTTCAGAAGCGGTCTTTACATGGTCTCTGAAAAGTGCATTTTTCGACCTTAAAAAAAGTTTGTAGACAAAATTGAGGTAACTAGGGCGATAGCCCTGACTCTGAGGAATTTGATTCATGTCTCAGATTTAGTCTATCTATGCTACTTTTGCCCAAAGAGATGTGAGAAGTTTGAGTAACTTTTTGGAGATGTGCTCCAAAAAAAAAAAAAAACAGTTTTCGCGAGGGTTTGGAAAACTCTTCATACGGGCGGAAAAATGACCAAAAGAAAATTTGAGCTTATGGGTAAAAACTAGAGAGTACGAGGAATCCGACCCTGACCTTGAAATATTTTTAGCTCTTTCAGTTCAATAGTTATGGCGATTTTAAATTTTGTAATTTTTTCGCATTTTCGAGCGGAATGATCCAGCGAGCCTGCGGGACATGTTGCAACGTGTCCTAGGTGTCTCTCGCGCGCCTAGCCGCCGCGGATCCACTGCACTGTACCCGTAGCCCGTGCCTACTACCTACCGCGCAACATTCTATTTTCATAATATTCAACTCGCTGTAACTTTTGCAGACGGTAACCGACGGTGACCAAATTTTCAGGGTTGTTAGTACACATATACAGCTTGCGAAAAATGTCAACAGACCCGTGACGCTCGTTGACGCTTCGGTTGTAGGTCCATATCCGGGTGAAAACGTCATTTTCTAAGCTTATTCTATTTAAATCCATTCCTTTAGACATGAAAAAATAAAATTTAGCCCATATTAAGGATAGAATGTCAAATTGTAGACTATAACGCACCCATTGAGCGAAAATTGTCAATGAAAAAGCCTAAAAGAGCTTCTTTACAGAGGTTTCGATATTACTCCAGTTTTTAGCGAAAAAACAGAAATTCTGACTTCCGTCGAAATAACCTAGCTTTTCTACCAAAAAAAATGCAAAAATTGTAAAAAAATCGTGCAAGTCTATTAGTTTGGACCCTCAGGAATGGATTTTGTGAAGTTTTGGGTAGTTTTGAAGAGGTCGTTAAAAAGGGGTTTTTTCCGCCGAGGAAACACTGTGCGCCGTGGCCGCGGTCATAGGCGGCGGGTATAAGGGGCTATTGGGGCTATAGCCCCCCCCCCCCCCCACTTTCTTGGGAACGAGGGGCTAAAAAAATTTTTGAACGAGAAAAAAAAACGGATAAAAGGGAAAAAGGAAAAAGAAAGAAAAGAAAAGGAGAAAAAGAAGAAAAAAGGTTTATTTATACCCCGCCTGCGTCAAACGTTATTGTGAAAAAGGTGAAGAAAGAAAGAAAGAAAGAAAAGAAAAGAAAAGAAAAGAAAAAGCTGTTGATTTTTAGCCCCCCACTTTTTTACCCCACGCGCCGCCCATGGCCGCGGCCGTTGCCTCATACCACACACAAGACAGGTTGTGTTTGCTGATCGTGATTGGTGAGTGTGCGATCAAAGGAGGTATCTTTGCTTAAAGTTGAGAGGTTGAGATTAGTGATGTGCCGCTGGGATTATTCCCGGTCGAATAAATTCCCGAAATCGGGAATATTCCCCATTATCATAAAGTCCACTAAAATTCCACTGAATCGCACAGAATTTGTGTTAATTCGAATACCCATTTCAAATTTTTCACAACTCTGAACTCTGACCATGCATCTTCTCTTGAGCCTTACTTATTGCCCCTTAATCTATAGATTAGGATCTCAGTGGCCAATTTTGAAATGCTTGTAATAGCAGAGCTAGAGGGTGAACAATAAACGAGGTGTGGTATAGTGGGGAGGGGGGGGGGCTGGAAAAGTAGACAAATGAAGGGAAAATGGGTTTAACAATGGAGGGAGGGGAGGTGTCGAGCGGTCCAGATTTTTTAGTCAATTTTGTAAGTGCATTTAAATAAGAGGGTGTTCAAGTTTTTTTTTTTTTTTTTTTTTTTTTTTTTTTTTTTTGTTTTTTTTTCAATTATTCACGGTAGGTACCTATATTTTTCTTGATATGATCTTACTGCTATATTAATGGCCAAAGAAGCCCAAGAAAACTGTAAAACAACATCCAAAACCACGAAAAGATCACAGGGGGGTGATCACGGAGGATCGTTTCGTTTCGGTATCGTTATCGTTATCGTTTGCATTAAATCAAATGGGCTTGCTTCTGCGCAACTCGATCGCGCAGGTGATCCCCTCCTCACCTATTCCTACTTCAAACGATCGAGTAAACGACAGCCTCCAACTCATCGCTTCCTTTCGACCGTTTCAATCGTTACGAGAGGCTCAAAACGATTCGATCAGTTGAGCCACCCATAAGGTTACACGTAAACGATAACGATAACGAAAACGAAACGAAACGATCCTCCGTGATCACCCCCCAGGGGGGTGATCACGGAGGATCGTTATCATTATCGTTATCGTTATCGTTATCGTTATCGTTTTCGAGTGCAGCAGTTACTCGCGCTGTAGTAGGCTATCCTCTTATTTCTTCTTCTTCAACACTATTCTACTCGATAACGATAACGATAACGATAACGATAACGATCCTCCGTGATCACCCCCCTGTTCTTATAGACGATTTTAGTGCGAAGTCAACGGTTAGCCAACAACCACAACAATGCACTCATCGGTAGTCTTCGACAATTTCTGAGAAATTGAGTGAAGTCGGTTCGATCTCAATCAATCCAATCTCAATCAATCTCAATCAATCTCAACCTCGATCAATTAATCGACCGATGGTCAATTAATCGACCGATGGTCAATTAATTGACTGATGGTCAATTAATTGACTGATGGTCAATTAATTGACCGACCGTCAATTAATTGACTGATGGTCAATTAATGGACCGACCGTCAATTAATTGACCGATGGTCAATTAATTGAGCGATGGTCAATTAATTGACCGACCGTCAATTAATTGACTGATGGTCAATTAATTGACTGATGGTCAATTAATTGACCGACCGTCAATTAATTGACCGACCGTCAATTAATTGACTGATGGTCAATTAATTGACCGACCGTCAATTAATTGACCGACCGTCAATTAATTGACTGATGGTCAATTAATTGAGCGATGGTCAATTAATTGACCGACCGTCAATTAATTGACCGACCGTCAATTAATTGACCGACCGTCAATTAATTGACCGACCGTCAATTAATTGACTGATGGTCAATTAATTGACCGACCGTCAATTAATTGACCGACCGTCAATTAATTGACCGACCGTCAATTAATTGACCGACCGTCAATTAATTGACCGACCGTCAATTAATTGACCGACCGTCAATTAATTGACTGATGGTCAATTAATTGAGCGATGGTCAATTAATTGACCGACCGTCAATTAATTGACCGACCGTCAATTAATTGACCGACCGTCAATTAATTGACCATCGCTCAATTAATTGACCATCGCTCAATTAATTGAGATATCGTCAATTAATTGAGATATACTCAATTATTTGAGAAATCGGTAACGCACAACATTCCTCATCATTTGCCTGTTTGTCGCGTCAGCTCAAGTCTTGACCTGTCTCGTCGCACGCCGCGTCGGCCGTCGCGTCTCCGCCCGCCTCTACTGCAACACCTATACAGGGTGTGTAATAAACAAGGATCAGGGGCGAATATTTCGGAAACAGCTTCGATTTTCGAAAAACGCTCAAACACGTTTTCGCATAATTAGAGGGGGACATCTTTTTGGGGGGTTTTCACTTTCGGCGCCCCGAAGGGGGGCCGGGGGCGGGGGGCACCACCCCCTTAAATTGCATATTTCAAATAGGGAACCCACATTTTTATTACAGATTTGGAAAGAATTTAAAATTCTAAGATTTTTAACGCAAACCGCATGTCAATATCGATTTTCATTTTCGATACATCGAACTTCAAAGTTCGATATCGACCAATATTCAAAAAATCAGAACTTCTCCATAAAAGGTCGGATTTTTAAAAACTAAGTGGCTAAAGTACTTTCCAGAACGAGTGCTTTTCAAATAAAAATACACCTTTCGCATAAAATTTACACTGTTGCCATTTTGGGGCCCCGAAATATTCGTCAAAATCATCGAACATTTTTAATTCGATGTTTTCTTGAAAAACGACCCAAATTCAAAATATTGGCTCCGAAATTGTCCGATGAGGGTTAACGTATGCTAAAATACGCTAATAAATTGTCAAAAGACTCAGAAAAGCCTAAAAAAATGATGTGATCAAATTCTGAAATTGAGCCAAAAATTTGTTGTTTTAATTAATGAAACGAGACTTTTAAGAGCTTTTGAGCGTATTTCAGCACACATTACCCGTTATTGTATAATTTTGGAGCTAATAATTTAAACTTGGATCGTTTCTCAAGAAAAAAGCGAATTAAAAATGTTCGATAATTTTGACGAATATTTCGGGGCCCCAAAATGGCAACAGTGTAAATTTTATGCGAAAGGTGTATTTTTATTTGAAAAGTACCGTTCTGGAAAGTACTTTAGCCACTTAGTTTTTAAAAATCCGACCTTTTATGGAGAAGTTCTGATTTTTTGAATATTGGTCGATATCGAACTTTGAAGTTCGATGTATCGAAAATGAAAATCGATATTGACATGCGGTTTGCGTTAAAAATCTTAGAATTTTAAATTCTTTCCAAATCTGTAATAAAAATGTGGGGTCCCATTTGAAATATGCAATTTAGGAGGGTGGTGCCCCCCGCCCCCGGCCCCCTTGGGGATGCAGAAAGTGACCCCCCCCCCCCCAAAAAGATGCCCTCCTCCAAATAAGCGAAAACGTGTTTGAGCGTTTTTCGAAAATCGAAGCGGTTTCCGAAATATTCGCCCCTGATCCTTTTTTGTTACACACCCTGTATTTTCGTCCATGCTGTTCTCACCATCGGACTTACAGATAACAGACCCCAAACGAATTTGCGCTACGGTGCGCGTCTTGTAAACACTCACCCTTCCTTCCCCTCCTCTTGCCTCTTCCACTTGCCTCTCTCGTGCGCATTGCTTGTCCCGCTTGCTCGCTCGAGTTGAGGTTTTGATCTTGAAATATTTTCGGCAGGAGTGTCATCTTTCATTTCATGCCTTGTGCCGCTCTTCTACCAACCCGGCTTTCTGCTATGCCACCCTCTGCCCTCTCCCCTGCAGCTTAGTGCTCATTGTATATTGTTTATGATTATTTTTTTACAGTGGGTCCAGGTCCACCCTTTGCTTTATTCATTCCCATATATCACCGCTTTTGCCTCTGCTTGCTCTCTTAACCAGTGATCAGTTTTTTCTTTGACTCTCCATGTAGCTACTTGATCGCCTTATCCTCCTTCTTTAAAGCTGAATTTTGAGTCTGTTGAAGGGAAACTCAACATCAAAACTCGCGCACGCCCGCTTCGCGTTCTTACATAGTGGTATGGACCTGAGATCATGTAAATATTTAATCATTATGGCGATCAAGAAATTTTAAAAGGCGAAGTAAAGTGTCAAGTAACAATCATAACTGGTCTCGTCTCTGGTTTGGAAAAATGGGAGAAAAAGTTTCAAGAAGTTGGATTAGTGAATTTTTTCTGCTGAAAAAAGATAAAATCGAGGAGAATCTTGTTAGAAACTTTAGACACCCAGGGACGGATTTGGAGGGGTGCAAAAAGGGCATCTGCCCACATCGGCAAAATTGTGGGATCGGCAATATTTAGTCTGATAGTAAAAAAGGGGGGAAGGAAAAGAAGGGAAAGAAGAAGAAAATTAAAAGGAAAAAAACCCAGCCCCAAAATTTCTACGGTGAAATAAAATGTCAAATAAAATAAAACTTACAAACATTCGCCCCCCCCCCCAAACGAGACACGACGAGCGAGGAAGCTGCTTCAGCCTCCAATTAAAAGGCATAAAGCAATGCGAAAGACAGAGACACAAGGGCGTGTCCAGAAAAAAATCCAGACGGGGGGGGGCATCATTTAGCGCGTGAATATCACATTTTTCACATTCAGGCAATCTATTACATTTTCCCTCTTACTTTGGCGTTTTTTGGGGACTGCATCTCTACTCCTTCCCGGTATATGCCCTTACAGATAGAGATATGTCCGCCATTTTGAGAAACTTCAAATTGAATCCGAAAAACTGTTTCCATCGGCTCTTATTACGGCAGTTTCCATTCTGATTGTTTTATTTTAAGCTTTAATTTATGAATAGTCCTTCGAGTTATGTGTATTACATCAAAATAAAATAAATAAATTGTGTATTTTGAAATTTTTTTTCGAAGTCAATTACCTGTCCATTTTCATCCTAAAAGTTTCTTACACGCGTATTTTTTTAGATTTTTATGCATCATAGTGCATCTGGGTCTCGATTGGTTTCGTTCGGGGGGGGGGGCGGAGAAAAGAGATCATTTTGGAGTTGATTTTCCTATATACAAAGGCGAGAATTGCATCTAAGAACACTCAAATTTTCAACATTTCTGGGGAAGGGGGTAATCCCCCATTAGCACATTGATAAACGGTGAGGAGCGGCGACTTCAAGACAGCTCCCAGAGGCGGCAAAAGGGTAAATCCGGGTCACTACTGAGGACATTAGAATAACTACGAGGATTGAACAGATCTCGTTTGCTTTTATTGACTATTTGAACCAAATGTTTTACTGAAAAAAAAAGAAAAAAAACTCTCGAGAATGACTCGTTTGAACTCTCTTGTTTGTGTGTTCTCACGCCAAGAAAGGAATTAACCAGAAATAATTTACTGTTGAAGGTTTAGTGTAAATTTTTCAAACATTGACTCTTTTTGAAGATACGTTGAAAAACTCTATCGAATCTACTTTAGGGATAAGGATAACCGAGCTCTTCTCTGCCTCCTTTTTTAACTATCCATATCTCACATTTGGCAAGTAAATTTTCTCCAAAGCATCAACATTATTTATTTTAAAAATTTGCCTCTTTTTTAATTCCTATACCACTGTTCATGGGCACCGGGATAAGGAGGGGGTAAACCTCTCACCCGCCCAGACTATAGGACACTCAAAACTTCACGATATTAACTGAAATGAGACATTTAAGGAATTAGGTATTGCCTTGATGTAAATTTCATTTTTACTTAAAACATAAAAGTTCTTGAAACTTCCAAGGACTCTTCTTCTCTAACCAGATTTTTTTTTTTTAGGGAATTAAAAAGTCGATATTAAATGGCAACTTCAGGGCCGTAACTATACCGTAGGGCAGTCGCGGCAATGCCCCCCCCCCCCCAGGCAGTGTTGCCAGGTTTGGACGGGGTGGAATAGCCACGCGTGGACAGTTTTCGATTTGGTTACTAGCCACGCTGTGGATATGGATGGGAGGATGCGAAAGGAAGAACGACGACGGAGCCGGGAGCGTGGCTAAATTCTCATCAAAATAGTCCACGCGTGGTCGAATCTAGCCACTATTGGCAACTCTGCCCCCAGGCTTGGGGCCCCCAACGATATTCTTTTTTCCATTCTTGTATGGGTTTTCCACCCTCATAGTTATACGAATATTTTATCAATAAGTTGGATTCATTCATTCATTACGATGGACGGTCACTTGTTTCTTGTTTTATCATGAATTTTTCAGTCCGGCCTTTGCGCCGATCGAACAGCTTTAAGTTTTCGGCACTATTTGACTACGTTTTAAGTACCGCTTCAGCGTGATGTTACCGTACGCATTTTATTTTTTGTCTTTCCGCCGGATTTTTGCTTCTGGTTATTTAAAAACGGATTTCTCCAATCAGTGCAGTAACAGCAGTATCCAGTGTTGCCAAGGTAGATGGAGAACAGATACCTACGAACCAATGAGCTATAACTTTAGAGTGGCAGCGGGCTGGTCCACCTTGTGCCACACAGGGTAGAAGGAATCCCGGGGAAAAGCGGAATTTGGACGGCAGATTCCAAGGTTTGAGGTTAAATTTTGTAGGTCGTTCGGAATTTGGCGGGAATTGGGACGGCAGATTCCAAGGTTTGAGGTTAAATTTCGAGGTAAAATTTCTTTCACGACCGGAAACAACCTGCAAAACTTAACCTCAAAATCGATTTTTACGGCAAGATGGCGGCGCCCTAGGTGACAACAATAAACCAACGGAACGTTCCTTGATGTGCCACTCTAAAGTTATAGCTCATTGCTACGAACCAAGGTTATAGATTATACAGGTATGTTCAATGCTCATCTGACTTCACGCCACGAACTCAGTGGCGCGCAGTTCGAAATCACTGCAGTCAAGATGGCCGACAAAAGCAGAAAACACAACGACTCACTTGGGCGACTTCGAGAGTATCGCCCGAAGTTGCCTGGGCGAGTCGGCCTATTTTTTTGCTTTTGTCGGCCATTTTGGCTGCCGTGATTTTGCACTGCACGCCACTGAATTTGTGGCGCGAAGTCAGATGAGCATACCTGATAATCTATAACCTTGGGCTCTTATTGGTTCGCCAAAAAAGCGCTTGCGCCGCCATTTTTCTTACCGCGCAATTCAAAACTGAGATTTAGCACGGCAGTGGAAGTGGCGGTGAACGTAAATCTATTAACCTAACCTCCAGCACAAAATTAAGATTAGTACACAGAGAAAAATAATTCGGTAAAATTTGATCACTGAAGTGTTTGGTTGCAGGAAACCGACATTTTCGGTCTCGAGTACCGAATTGTTCATTAGTACTACCGAAGTTCATTGGTAGTACCAAAGAACTTCAGTAGGGGCGGAATTTAAGTTTAATTACCGAAGTCTTCGGACCTTCGGTACTTCCAATAAAGTATTCGGTTCTCAGGACCAAAAATTTCGGTTTCCTGCAACGGAACACTTCGGTGATCAAAATTTACCGAATTATTTTCCTCTTTGCGGAACGAATTTCCCATGTTAATTTCCATAAGGCCTAAAACAGTTTTGCACCACGATTACAGCCAACCAGAGGCTTGCCCGCGTTTTCGATCTCTTATCTGAGTTGACCACGCACGCAGGCCTTCCATTCAATTGTGACTCTTGTTTACTCTTTGCTTGGTGACTTGGTCTTTCAATTTTTTCACCCCGAAACTGTCGCAACTCCACTCACACCTCACGCTTAGCGCTTATCCCTTTCTCGACTTCTTTCTGATCTCCTCATGTACGCCTCAAACCTCCATTAGTGAGTGGGGAAAATGTAATTTAGTAAACTGGGCCCAATAAATGTACGGTACAGACGGTCCTTGTTCTTTAACGTTAGGTGCAGTGCAGCCCTAACAAATCAGAAGCGAGGATTCGCTACTTGGGGTCAAGAACAACGGACCGTCCGTACCGTACATTTATTGGGCCCTGGACACTCAAGATTTTACAAGAATACGGCCGAATCTAACCTACAAACAACAAAACCAATTTCCGACAGCTGATTGCTTTAGGCGATTTATTATTACACTGAAGCCATGCTCTACTAATTTATTTTTAGTAATTTCGAGGACGTAACAAGCACAAGCATAATCGTGCGAAAAATTGCTCTGATTTTTATAGGTTTATCAGCCGATATATCAGCGGCTAAGGCGGAAAATTAAAAAATCCTGAAAAGAGAAAGAAGAATAGAAAAAAGAGCGGTCAAATTTAGCGAGTCTAGGTCCAGAAAGTTCTTAATTATTTGTAAGAAGTTGAATAAATGTGTTCAATTTGTGATTTTCCCCATTTGCTTGGATTGCCAGCGAAAAAGGGAATAAGGGTCATCATAACTCATCAAAGATCTCGATGGTCAAATTTTTCTTGGGACCAAACGCATGAGAAGCAACAGAAAAAATTATCAGTTCTTTTTGCCTTACCCACTCCCCAGGCAAGATCTGAAGTGACACCTCCGGAAGAGGTAAAGGTAGTGTGAAAGACACAGGGCGAAAAGGAAATCGAGCATACAATTCAACGAGAAGACAGCAATATTTCATTTACGAATATCTCGAGCTGTACTGAACCGATTTTACCGATTTCAATAAAATTTTCGCTGGTTGGAACCAAATTCAGGCCTGTGTATAACTTGCGGTGAGTGCAAGTGTTTGGTTAGTACATGCTATGCAACACCCCCCCCCCCCCCAAATCCATTTGCTTTTTGAAGAGTGGTGAAGCGTGCGATGATAGGAAGGGAGCTTGTAGGCATAAACGACAAGCTTCGCCAGGGTGTCAAAAACATCAAGGATTGGGGGGGGGGGCTATTGGAAAATGATGGCATTTTATCTTCTCTTTTTTTACTTGGCCATATTTAAAACCATAAAACAAATATTATGTTTTAGATATCTATGCAAGCCTACACAACACCCTAGGATTTTATCTCCATATCACAGATTTAAATTGACGAAATGCAACGTTGCTACATCGCACGTTTCGCTAAATTAGTTCCGAACCAACCAATCTCCCAAACTTGAATATTAGGAGCAACAAATTGAACTTCTTTTTTAAATATGTATGTATACTGTCTGTCCTTCCATGCAATTTTTCTCCTTCATTACTATATTGATTTTGTTTCATAAGTCCAATTTCATCTTAGGCGCCCCCGCGGCGAGGCTTTTGCGTGTAATCCGGTAACGTTTCTATTTGACAATTTTAAGAAAATTGTAGGCGAGTATACGATGGTAAATCGAATTATACGTTTTGAATGTGTTTAAATAGACCAAATGCAACGTTGCCACATTGATTACGCTCTTTGTGACAAGAGTGATAAGTCGAAGGCCGCATTTAAGTATTCTGATGTAGAGGATTCCTCCTAAAGGTGATTTGGGGGGGGGGACTTTATGTAACAACACTGTTGTCATTTTTGAAGGTGGTGTTTCTTTAATTTACCTAAATTGTAAGAGTGGAATAGCGATTTTTATGGGTAACATATTTAGGATGAACAGGACGAATAAAGGGAAAGGAAAAAAATAAAATAAAAATAGTAAATGCGACATTCCATAAAATGTTTGCGAAAAGCTCATCTAAAAACGTAATTTTTTTTTTCTTAACTTCGGGGGGGGGGGATCCTTCCTTGAGATACAGCATTCGGAAGGGCAAGAAATGCTATGCCTTCTTGCGCAAATCGTCGGAGATCGTTATTGTTTTCCGTTTCCGATGTAATAAACGGTCAATGTTCGATTTAAACCCATTTTCATCAAAATATCACTCCTATTTTAAAGAGTCAGCATTTTCAAAGCGACGAATTTAAAATACTATAATAAGCAAGTACTTTTCCGAAATAAATACGGGTTCGCCAAAAATTTAATCTACATTTCCCTCTCATCTATTATTTAATGGAAGTCGTCCATCGCAGTTTTTGAGGTTGCCTTCGCCTGAGAGGCAAACATTTTAAAAATAGGCGCTAAAACCAAACGTTTACTATTTCAAAACTTCTTTGTCTACAAGTAACTTACTTTACAGTTTTTACAGAATTTTCAACTCCTAAGGGGGTTTTAGTGTTTTTTTTTTTTCTCCTTCTGAATTTTTAAAAAAGTGTTTTGATTTTTGAGAATGAACCAAGATAGAACGTTGACCTTGATCGGATCTCGACAGTAAAATAAAATAATAATAAAAAAAAAATTAATCCGGAGTTTGCACTGAAATGCTCAGTTTTGAGCACCTTTTCGTAACGATCGGAACAAGATATAAGTTACTTGAAAATCATAAGTTTGGGCTAATCCTCCCCCCCCCCTTTAAAATACGCCAATAAAAATTTTGGGAACGCTTAAAACTAACTCTCATACGGAAGAGTTGGGCAACCAAATAATGAGAGTTAATGAAATGACTCCGGCAACACTGAAAACTGGATCTGCTAGAGCTCGTTTCAGAAGTGTAGGCGGACCTAAACCATAATCTTTGGCAAATTTTCAAATTGAATTCCTTTAAAATAAAACCGAACTTGCCTCTGACTTTATTCTTTTGTGTTTAAAGTGTTCCTCATTGTAAAGTGAACACCCAATTTCATTTTCATTCATTTTCACAGAGTAATATCAGAAATAATGTTGACAAATTCCAAAGATTATCGGTCCAGGTCCGCCTACACTTCTGAAACTACCTCTACCTGAGCTGAGGAAAAGAAAACACACGGAAGGTATAGGTCAATCGTAGAATTATTCGTAGATTAATTCGATTGATTCGGCGTTGCCTGACTCACCGAATAATTTCCGAATAATTTTTGCCCTACTCTGTCAGACAAACGGTATGAATATCGGGTCATAGGTGGACCAAGGCGGTAATAAAGGGACTGTAATAAACAAAATTTTGCGCAGTCTTCGAGGGGATTTTCGGAAAAGTGATGCGGGCTTTCATTGACAAATTCGACGTTAACCCCCCCCCCTCTCCTTTTGGGCTTTAGCCTTCTTTATATATTTCTAAATCCGCCACTGAACCCCTGGTCCGGTTTTTTTTTTTTTTTTTTTTTTTTTTTTTTCTGCAACCGTTCAAAAATATAACGGGGGGGGGGGGAGGAGCAGGGCTCTTTCTAAACATAGAGTATTGTGATGACAAAATTACCCCTGTTCCGTTTTTTTTTTTTTTTTTTTTTTTTTTTTTTTATCTGCAACCGTTTAAAAATATAAAGGGGGGGGGAGGACTCTTTCTAAACATAGTGTATTGTGATGACAAACCGCTGTACCGGGGTTTTTTTTTGTTTTATTTATCTGCAGCCGTTCAAAAATATAAACGGGGGGGGGACTCTTTCCAAACATAGTGTATTGTGATGACAAATTACCCCTGTTCCGGTTTTTTTTTTTTTTTTTTTTTTTTTATTTATCTGCAACCGTTAAAAATATAAAAGGGGAGGGGAGGACTCTTCCTAAACACAGTGCATTGTGATGACAAATTACATCAATATTACCTACTACATAATAGTTTTACTTATGTGGTAATTCTGACGATTTCTGTTGTTCAAACGAACGAGTTTCGAAAATATTAAAAAAAAGTTCATTGAAATCGGTTGAGTATACAAATGTCTCGAGATATTTGCAAATGAAAATATTTGCGTTTAATTGAGCTTTGTCGTAGCTCTTAGACTTGCCTTTTTAAGCGGCCGATGCGATGGTCAAGAAAGAAAAACAAAATAAAACCTCCTCGACGGAAGAACCGAGAAACAAGGGTAATTCATAGTAGGAAGATAGAAGAGCGTCAAAACGACTTTCATAATCAAAGGGGCGAGGCTCGTGTTCGTGTATGAGTGTGATTGTGAGAATAACCGTACGACAAACTGCAGTGAACTCACGATCAGTGAACACGGATGTGACACAAGCATGGGCACTGGGCAGTCTAATGGGGTGAATACTTGAGTGGGAAATGGCCGGCTGCGGTGATGGTGCGTGAGTGATGGGTGAGATAAGAGAAAGAAAGAGGGAAAGAGACAGAGAGGAGTGTCGAAAAATGACGGAGCACGCTGTGGCGGGTGAGGTGAAGAAACGCACGGCGCATCGAGCCTCGAGAAGAAACCGAGACAACCGCGACGCAAATATGAACTCGTTCAACAACAACACTATTTGTAAGCATGATCACGCTGATCAGAAATTGTTCAGGTGTAGGGAAACATACTCGATTATTTGACGATATCTCAATTAATTGACTATATCTCAATTAATTGACTACATCTCAATTAATTGACGATATCTCAATTAATTGACGATTTCTCAATTAATTGACGAGATCTCAATTAATTGACGGTCGGTCAATTAATTGACGGTCGGTCAATTAATTGACGGTCGGTCAATTAATTGACCATCAGTCAATTAATTGACCGTAAGTCAATTAATTGACCGTCAGTCAATTAATTGACGGTCGGTCAATTAATTGACCATCAGTCAATTATTTGACCATCAGTCAATTAATTGACGGTCGGTCAATTAATTGACCGTCAGTCAATTAATTGACGGTCGGTCAATTAATTGACGGTCGGTCAATTAATTGACCATCAGTCAATTAATTGACGGTCGGTCAATTAATTGACCATCAGTCAATTAATTGACCGTCAGTCAATTAATTGACGGTCGGTCAATTAATTGACGGTCGGTCAATTAATTGACAATCAGTCAATTAATTGACCATCAGTCAATTAATTGACGGTCGGTCAATTAATTGACGGTCGGTCAATTAATTGACGGTCGGTCAATTAATTGACGGTCGGTCAATTAATTGACGGTCGGTCAATTAATTGACGGTCGGTCAATTAATTGACAATCAGTCAATTAATTGACCATCAGTCAATTAATTGACCGTCGGTCAATTAATTGACGGTCGGTCAATAATTGACCATCAGTCAATTAATTGACCATCAGTCAATTAATTGACAATCAGTCAATTAATTGACGGTCGGTCAATTAATTGACCGTCGGTCAATTAATTGACGGTCGGTCAATTAATTGACCATCAGTCAATTAATTGACCATCAGTCAATTAATTGACCATTAGTCAATTAATTGACCATCAGTCAATTAATTGACGGTCGGTCGATTTCTTAAATAATTGGGTGGTTGTCGATCAATCTCAATCAATCTCAATCAATCTCAATTCACGATAATTGTCAAAGTCTACTCAGCGGCCGCAATCAGTTGTGATAAAACTCGCGGTCACGTTCCAAACCATCTCACTCACTCTCCCGTGACCCCCATGTATATCCATCTCTTTCTAGTATCGAAATTCGTATACAGGGCCTTATTTAGATCAAATTCGCATTAAAATGCCTCGAGAAATTCATTTCTGCCATAAAATTTCACTAAATAATTCTCTTTGCACGATTTTTGAAATTAGAGTGAGATGGCAGTACATAGAGGGGTCACGTGAGAGCGAGAGAGACAAACTGGCTTTGTTTGGAACGCTCATCACCAGCTGTCGCCATTACTAAAACCCTTTATAAGCTGAAATTAATATTTTTTAAAAAGTAAGATAAATTCCGGGTTGAGGAATATTCCCGAAAAAAAAATTCCCGGGAATTTTCCATCACTAGTTGAGATATCAGATCATTAGATATCACCGTTGCACTACTGCGCAGCGGTACCGACGCAACTGTGAACTGGACGCAATACCAAGACCGCTTATTGGCGTTTTGGTATCGCTGTAAGCTTTGCCCTTGCCCGTCATCGGAAAACGTTGCCTGTGCGGAACAGCAGCTGTACACTTTGTACACTTACATGCATTCGTTCGATCATCGTCCATTTTCACTGCACCAGGATCTTGCACTGCACTTTTGCTAAATTATTCGGGATCGGGACATTTGTCTGTACATATGTTCTGGACGTATGTAATTTCGGTTACCTCTCGCGTTGTCAATTTATTTTATTCACTATATGTGATCTCCCGAGCCTTTCAATATTTATTTAATGTTATTTCTCGACAGCATACAACGTTTCGTTGATGTGTTAGTTTGTGTTATCCTTTAAAAATTGTGTTTTCGTTTTCAACTCACTCGTGAGTTACTTAGTAAGTACTTACGTTACCCGGTGATTTCGTGTCCATCGGATACTTCAATAAACTTTGTTACTTAACTATCGTGTTCTTCGAAAATGCCCCCGTACCATTACTCAGACGAGAAACCTAACGGTGCATCATTATCATTGACAGATTCTTTGGATGCAACTCCGTACCGGCGTTTGCAAACTTTGGCAGTCGACCTGAAGTTACCCGGAAATTTGAAGGTACCTATGTTCTAGGCATGCTTCTCCTCTTGAAATCAAAATCTTCTTTCAATTTCCTTACTATCTCCCTCTGTACAAATTGTTTGTTGATCTAAGAAGACGATGCGCTTCAAAGTTTGTGAAAGTTGGATTTTATCTGCGTTTGATCTAATAACTGCCTGAATTCTGTTGTAATTCTTGGATGAGATATCATTCAATTTTGTATCATCGGAAAGGAAAATTTTTATAGGTTGCAGTGGTGGCTTGTGCAATGTGGCAATGATGTATTTTCTCCATTTAGTCCTATGTCAAAACAATCGATCTTACTCTTTTTGCTGCGGATGGAGCACTATGTCTGAAAAATTGAGATAACTTACATTTATGGTTGGAACAATCTGAAAAACTTACAGAAAGTAGGAGAAGATTATCTCTTTAGAACAACCCATTGGCTCATGGGTTCACCCAGAAACTCATCACTGTTGAAGGTCAAGTAAAAAATTAAAGCAGCGATTTAATTATTACATTTGTGTTGACATTTGTATCATACATTTATCCTCACATAAAAGAACACTTATGTATTTCAGCCATTCTCAGCTGAGCGTGACGTCCGTTACACCTTTTAAAGTTAAAAAAGTGGGTGAAAACCAACCTTCAAAATTAATAAAAATATGCGTTAGATTAAAAGCAATGGAAAGTTGCATCCCTGAAAACATGAAGTATTAAACTCAACTAATAAAGAAGCCACAGGGAAATAAAAGGCGTAACGGACGTCACGCTCGATTGAGAATGGCTGATTTACAATTGTGATCACAAATGTGGTTCACATTTGTAAAAACCTATGTGACTCCAGAATGCGTGATATCCATAAATCTTCTCCCCTTTTCAATCAAATTTTACAGTTTTCTGGAGCTGTCAGCATCATTAGCCTCAAAGATTACTTATACAATTAGCCTCTTGGGATTTTGAAACATGAAAATTTATTGATATACTGAGCTGACTGAAGTAATGTCTGAGTCTATAGTTGTGAATGAGAAGTATTTGCAGGCCTTTACAGACAATTTTCTTGCATAAAATCTCAACGCTTGAAAAGTATTAAGTAAGTGAGAGTCTTGAAAAACTTTTTCTGTAGATCATGAAACAATTTTTGTGGGCTTTTTATTTTTAATTAACTTATCACTGAAAGATGTTTCAGTCTCATATTGGTGTGTTGGATGGGGTATATTTAGGAGAAGGTTTTTCCTCAAGGTACTTAAACATCAGCAGAATTCAGTGAAGTGTGCTGAGATAGAAGTTTGCAAACATTATGTGTCAGAGCCTAGGATACTAGCTTCAATCCCTCCCAAGCATCTCAGTGTTTTTTTTTTTCATGGGAGTCTCGACAAAAAAAAATCAAATTAGAAATTAAAAAAAGAAGAAAATAGGAAGTAAGTTTGCCGCTGAAACACATATAATTTTTCATTTTTTGGAAGCTCAGGAAAATTTGTTAGAGCTTTGCGTAAAGATTAAATGTCTATTTTTTTCTATCAAATATATGCTAAGCCTAATTTAGTTTGGTTGTTATTTTCTATGGACTTAAGACGCTGACAAGGTGGGCATGGATTTTGAGTTTTGCTGAGGCTCTGACAAGTAGCGCGGTGTCTGCTTCCAAAATGCATCAAAACGCATCGGTGAGTGGTTGGTTATCACAGAGTTTTGGCAGCTTGCTTAGCAACTGCCCATCGATACGTTTTGATGCATTTGAGAAGCAACCACTGCTACCAGACGGAAGTTAAGTAATGCTCAAGAAATTGTGCTCATCTAAGGATGCTATCAAATTAAAGATATCTGTCTCCAAACTTTTTGGAATTTCTTAAGATATTTTCCTCTATTTGGTTAAACATTTAAGTCGGTGAGAGCTTCTATTTGTGCCTTGTCAATATTCATTTGTTTGTTGCTGATACTTCCGAAATACCCTCAATACCTTACAGCTGATTATTTGCAAAAACAATTTTTCTCCTGTCAGCTTAGTTAGCAATGCAATCTAAAAACTTTAGTGGGTGGAAAGGGATGCGGATGCCCAACAGAGAGCCTCCCTAAAATGTTTGCCGTTTTCAGCCCTTTTTTGGGCCCATTTTTAACCAAATATTCCTCAAATTAATCCTTATGATGATGGATGGTGATCTGATACTCAGGGAAAAATGTCTGGTTGAAAATACGAACAGTTCTCAAGATATCCCCCCCCCCCCCCCGTTCCCCTTAACAATCGGCTTTATGGTTTATTTCGGATAGACATGCATCGATTTCTGCAAAAATTGGGTCGCAAGGGTATTTTTACGCGAGCTTCTCATTTCCTGAGCCAAAATTGGTGTAAAATCAATTTTACGGAATTTTTTTTTTAAAAAATCAAGATTTCCCGCTGACCCTTTAAATAGTGGGTTTTCACACGTTTTAACTTCTGAACTGAAAACTAGACGTATAAACAATCATTGGTTCCAAGATACATGAAAATCGATCAATAGCTTTCAAAGATATGGAAGAAATTCGACTATTGACCCCGTGAAATGGAAAAAAAAATTGAAATTGGAATGGGAGGAGGGGTTATTTTAAGTTTAGTTTTCATTTTTTTTTTGGAAATAAAAACTATTTTAAACCACTTTTTAGGGGGTTAGTGGTGAAATTTTATTTTATCAAAACAATCACCCCTAAAATTGACTTCACTTAGTTTTTGGCTCTAGAAATGAAAGGTGCGTGCAAAAATACTCCTGCAGGTACCCATATGAAATTTCACAAAAGAAATCGATACATATCAGCCCATTCTTTTTGTTATGGACAGGACGCTATGTCTGAAAACAGTGGCGCGGCGCTGCTGTTTTCTTACCATGCTAATCGCACGCTCCATCCATTCATATACCTGTGTGAGTACTGTGAGTGTGTGATGTAAGTACCCTAAAACGGATACGCACTTGACGAGCGCACCCGTAAATCGGGATCGAGTCGTACCCCTGATTTACCATTATTCATTTATTTTTTATTTATTTTTTTTTTTTTTTTTTCAGAGGCATTTCTCTATACAGGGTGTTAAGAAAAAAAAGTTTCCACTGCGGTTTTTTCGAAAACCGTTGCTAAAACGGCCAAACACTCGACCAATAATATTGAGGGGGACCCATTCTGGGGGGTTATTTTTTTCGGCGCCCCCTTGGGAGGGGCAGAGGAGGGGGTCACCCCCACTTTTCCTATGTGAGCCCTATTTTTTTATTTCAGTATCTAAAAGAGCATAAAAAAAGAAACTTTTTGGCGCAAACCGAAGGTGGATATCGTTTTTCGTTTTCGATATATCGAAGGTCAAAGTTCGATATGGACCTATTTTCAAAAAATCATTGAGATACCGGAATTTAAAAAACTAAGGGTCTAAAATACTCCAAAAGCAAGCCCTTTTCAGGAAAAAATACAAATTTATAAATACAAACATCCACCTTCGGTTTGCGCCAAAAGTTTCTTTTTTATGCTCTTTTAGATACTGAAAAAAAAAAATAGGGCTCCCATAAGAAAAGTGGGGGTGACCCCCTCCCCCGCCACTCCCAGGGGCGCCGAAAAAAATAACCCCCCCCCCCCCAAATGGGTCCCCCTCAATATTGTTGGACACGTGTTTGGCCGTTTTTCGAAATTAGCAACCGTTTTCGAAAAACCCGCAGTGGAAACTTTTTTTCTTAACACCCTGTATGTATAAATCGATTTCAAACTATCGATTCTTCAAGGAAACAATTGCTTTAAGGAGAATCGATTGTTTTACACAGGTTTAAGTAAATGGAGAAAACCCACTGTTGCTACATTGCAAACGTTGCCACTGATTAAATTATTACAACTCATTATTAATGCATTTTTTTTTTATCGAATGGCATTTAAAAATTTTTGAGTTTTCTTCACGAAATTAATGCAAACGTCCGATTTTCTCGGAATCTCACTTACCTAGGTCGGAAAAAACCGCTCTTGCAAAAAAAAAAAATCTTTTAGAGAAGCGAGTGTGGTTATAATTTTTTAAGTATTTCCATCAAAACCACGTTAGACTTTACAATTTTAAAAATCCGACTTCGCACTCGTAAATAATCAGCGACCCATAAAACCCCCAGTAATTTCGCATGATTTTAATATTGAAGAAGGGGGAGGGGCTTTTGTCCAGCTGGTTCGGTCATATCCCACACTGTGTGACTGTGCGCTCGTCCGTCCGTCTGGTACTCTTTTGCCCAGGCCTCCAACTGTTTTCGGGTCATTTGCACCTTTGTAGTGTGTTTCATCAACTCATATTAGGTTATTTTGATGTCTCACACGGAAAAATCCCTATTTTCATGGTCTTTATAAAAATATTTTGTTGTCAGCCGAACGAAGTTTGGTTTTTCCTTTGGCTTTGAATTTTTACATGATGTCAAGTAAAGATGTAATAACATGTACTTGAAAAAAAGTCACCGAACTCGCTTAAAACGGCTCGCAGTTAAATATATATGCATTCACATTTCTACTGTCATAAAAATTCAAAAATTGAACTTGGTAACTCTTTGACGGATGCGCGCGCGCAACATCACCACTAAATCGGAAAAGTTAATATTGAAGTAAGAGTCCTATCCAGTATTTCAGCAGCGGCTCGTACTATCAGTAACGTAACGTAACATAACATAACGTAACGTAACAACGTTCCCTTCCATTTTATTCTATGTCAAACAATCGATTCGACAGTGAAGCAGCGTTCGATTACTGTTCATAGATTCAAATGGAGGAAAAGCATTGTTGCGCCAAACTGCACACGCCGCCTCTGAGTTATTTTGTTTTTTGTTACGCCTATTTATAATTTATGATATAGTAGCCTCATAACATATCCAATAATGGAGACAACTGATCTCCGCTTAGCTCATACCAAAGTATTAAATAGTATCACGAACATTAGGGCTCTGTTTCGCGACGAACACGAAAACAATTCCTTTTGAGGTGATGTAACCCCTCGCTGAGGCTCAAATTAGAGTCTCTACAACGATTTTGTCAGTGGCGAGGCGCACGATTTGGCAAAGTTCTTTTTTCCCCACTTAAACTCATCAGGAAGGTCGAAATACCTGGGCCTCATCAGGAAGGTCGAAATACCTGGTCATCGCCAACGACTGAAGCGTTCGACTTTTTTGGTGAATTTAAATGGAGAAAATACATGGTTGCCAAATTTCACGCCTCGCCACTGGATTTTGTAAATGCAAACCGCGAATGTATGCCGGGCTCCGCCGACACATTTTCGTGATTATAGGCTACCATTGGCGGATACAAAAAGAACCCGTTCGACCCAAAAAAGAGGAACAGAGGGGGAGGAAGGTAGAAAGAAACAGAGATAAAGGAAAAAGGGGGTCACCGGGGGGCTAAAATTCCATGTTCGCCCCCCCCCCCGTTCGCGAGGGCTGGATCCGCCAATAATAGACGACCAGCATTTTATTCGAAAATCTGAGTGATGATTTCAGTGGCGGCTCGTGCAATATGGCAACAATGCCATCATTGCCATCCCTCCAATTGATTGTATGTGAAACTATCGATTCGAAAGTGAAGCAGCGCTTCACCAGCAATCGATTGTTAAACATACATTCAAATGGAGCGAAGACATTGTTGCCAGATGGCACCAGCCGCCACTGTTGATTTCTCACTTCGCATCACTCTTCAACCCCGTTATTCAGTCATAAAAACGCCGCTATAATCCTTGAAGAAATTCTAACTTATGTCCATCCCTCAACTGTATGTATTCGACTGACTGTTGGCTGTTGCTTCCCGAACTTCCTACCAAAATTAAGTTGAAAAATTGGAAACTTGAAAGCTGATTATGAACGATCGTTTCGTAATTGTATCGAGTCGCTATCGAGTGCGTGTTATTCTTATGGGCGGTGTCATTACGATAGGTTTTATTTCAACAGAAACCCTTCAATGTCTACGATGTAGATGTGTGCACGATTACTAGGCCAGTGTGGTGTCCAGTTTTGTGCATCGAAGTTCAATGTCCAAAAAAAAAAAAAAAAAAAAAAAGCGAAATTTTATCGGTGCATCAAAGCACTGAAAATCATGATACTGTTTTATGCTTTGAAACTGGTTAAAGAGGAAAAAATGACGCCTAAGTCTGTTTTTAGTCGAAATATCGATCAATGAAGAGTTTCGATGCATCGATTTGATATCAACTTTAGTATCGAAAGCATGTGATGGCAGGTAGTGGCGTACGCAGGATTATTCTTGGGACGGGATCACACTGATCAGCGTTTGACTGAAAATTATTCCCCCCTTCCCCTCCACCACCAAAAAATTGGTGGTCGGGGGGGGGGGGGTTAGCCCCCTTAGCCCATTCCTGCGTACGCCACTGATAGCAGGAAATCATCAAAACTTCGATCGATGCATCGAATATCGCACGGGCCTGATAACTCGACAGAATTTCCGAAAAGATGGAAGGGTTTATATCGGAATGACACCACCCATAAGAATAACACGCACGTACTTACTCATCACTCGATCATCGAGACATCGACTCGGACAATCAGCCTGCTGTCACGAGCTTTTTGCTGGGTCTCAAATTGTCTCTGTACTGTACTTACCCAAGTCATTGATTTTAATTCAAAACATGTTGAAACATGTTTCCTTTATCAGACAATTAATTATTAGCGCATTTTAAACCATTGCATTGCGAGTCGGTTGTGTCGTTGCGGCATAAAATGTTTTATCATTCGATATGTCCGCTGTCTGGCACGCTGAATGCCGGCGCGCGTGGCGACAAAATAATCCACGGTAGTCCGACGCGAGTCCGAGTCGTTCAGGAACGAGAGGCTTGGCGTGCGCATCGTGACAGCGGAGCGGAGCAGGCAGCCAGCAGGAGCCAGGAGTGGAGGAGGAGGAGCCTACCTCGGCATTCGTTGTCGTCTTGCTGCTAATCTTCATCGAGAATTCGTAGCTTCGTGGGTGTCAGTGGAGGGACGGTGTATTTCCGCCGTTCGTAGAAATTGCTGCGGCGCGGAGCGGGCGCGGGCGGGGAATCAGAATTCGAGGAATTGGCGCGCGAGCCGGGGTGAAAATTACGAATTACGATTGAACTGATTGAAGCCGTGCTCTCTGCGCTGCGCTGCAGCCTGCAGCTGCTCTTTCTCTTCTCTTACACTGCCGCACTTACTTACATATTCTTGAAAGTGAGTTTGTTTTGAGTCCCTTCGATGGATGTTTGATTGTGGAGCAACGACACAACCAGTGGCGTCGCGTGCCATCTGGCAACAATGCAACTGCTCCATTTAAACTCATAACTTATATCGAATTTTCCTTGTGCACTGTGCACCCCCTGAATTCGATCTTTTACATAAGTTTAAATAGATAGAATACATTGTTGCCAAATTGCACGCGACGCCACTGGACACAACGCGACGCTCTATGGTGCCCAATGCACATTTAACTACCATAAAGTCGAGAAATGAAGTAAAGAGAAAGTGAAATCTGACCAGTGATGGGCCAAAATCATTTTTTGAATAACCATGAATAATTAACTAAAATTATTCGCATTATTCTCATATTATTCCTATTAGTAAATCAAAGTTTTACCACTACGAGTCATTCATCTTATGACAGATGAATAAGCTGGTAGCGTCAAAACTTCGATTTACCTACTATAGGAATAACATGAGAATAATGCGAATAATTTTAGTTAGTTATTCATGGTTATTCAAAAAATGATTTTGGCCCATCACTGAATATGACTGATGGATAGTTTGGAGATAAGCTCTGCAAAAGAGCAACATTCGACTTCTACTTTAGGAATTATGGGCCTTCGAAGGTATGCACACACGTCACTCCGAATCTTGGCCTGTGCATGCTCGTAATACAGTGATGTACTCATTTCCTTGTAACTTTTTTATTTTTTGATAAAATCAATTTTTGTGACCAGGTCATCAATTTTAAAGATAAGGCGAACATTTTACTCAATATTAATTTTACTTTAAGCCTTTTTTAAGATTTTCAGCCTGTGCTCATAAACAGCGTTGATTTTAACGTGAAATTTCCTGAAAAGTCAAAATTATTCGACAGCCAAAGTTTTTTTATGCATTTGTACCATAAAAATACTCCAGAATATTGTTCTTCGCATCTTTATCTATCGATCCACCAAATATCTCATCATCCAGTCTCGTCCCCATCTGAGAGTTATGATTTTCCAAAGTATGCGCGTTCTGAGCTTAGATTTGATGGTGCCGAATGCCCGTTTAACTACCATACAGTCTAGTTTGACCTAAAAATTGGAGGAAGGTGATGTTGTAGATGTTCTTTAGGCCGCTGATCACGAATTTGATGTTCGTTTTTCAAAATTTTTCAATTTAAGATGGCGGCTATTTAGTAAGCAACGCATTTTGACCACAACACCGGTGGAAGGTGCGTTGTTTATACATAGCCACCATCTTGGATTTGAAAATTCAGAATAACTGATGACTTCAAATTCATGATCAGTGGCCCAAAGAACCCCTAAAACAATACATCCCATCTGATTTTTGGTCAAAATTTGTTGTGTACTATGTACACGACTATGAAAATTTTGAAAAACGGACTTCAAAATCGTGATTAGCGGCCTTAAGAACCCCATTATCAACATTTTTCACCAGATTTTAAGACAAACTAGAATTTGTGGTAGTTAAATGTGCATGGTGCACCACAGTGCGACGCGACGTTCATGCATTTGAAAGGAGTCAATCACCCGAACTTTTATTCGAAGGTTATAAGGTGATTCCTTGGCACGTGACCAAGGGGATCGATTAATCGATCGATGTGGTCATTTACCGGCTTTTATGGATTTTTTTTTTTTGTAAAACGAGGATCGTTAGCACCTGTAAGTAGATCTAATAAAGATATCTGTTAAGTTTGGATGCTCGAATCCGTAAAATAAGGATGTTATTATGGCCAATTCGCTCTATCGTAGTGCGATACGACCGAACAGCGAAGTCCCCTCTTTGTTATTCGGTGAGTTAGCGAAGCGGGGGGCCTTCATTCTTTATACCCGGCGTTCGAGTCTCTAATATAAACGCTTTAATTTTGTCTCGGCGATTGTGCTGATGATGCTGACCCAACAGTTTTCGGTTGTTTCGCTGACAACGGGTTCCACGCCCGCGGCAGCTAGTGTTGGCGCAAATCCATTTGAAGTGCCCGCGCTCTACTTCATATCTGTATTTTTTTGCAGGGCTACCACGCTTTGAAACGAAGGATAACTAAGTTTATTCAGTGATGCGGGGACTCATTTTATTTTTTGATACGGGCGCCAGACGAGACGGTCGCAGCGGCCGGCGCTATGCGGTCTGAGATCGAAGAAAAGTGGTCAAAAACCAGAGGAAAGGAGGCATAAAAAATCATTGTCTTCGACCTTCTCATCTTAATTCAAAACTTTCCAATGGTATTTCTTGGTTTAAATTTCTCTTAGGAAGTGCTCTCTGCAGCTAAAGTTGGTCTTGAAAGTTTATAAATGATTGATTTATAAAAAATTCACTTTCTGAGTTTTGGCCGTTTTTTGAAAATCTCAGATCATAGTGCGGCGGCTAGTGAACCTTAGCGGTTGTTGAAGGGGGGGGGGGGGTGAGGGCTTCAGGTGTAAAGATCTTTGCTTCTCCATTTTTTTTTATCGCTTTTCCAAAAAAGTGGCTGGGGGGGGGGGAGATTGAGCCCACGAACCTCCACTGCTTAAGTATGGGCATATAGTGATCAGTGTGTAACATGCATTCTTTTCAAATATTCGTAAATTAACGAACTTGCGACGTCGAAACTCTCAAAATGTAGTACACCCAGACGGTAAATGAATCTGTGCCATGATTGCAGTGGCGCTGTAAGGAGGGGGCGATCCGCCCCGGGTGACACTATGATAGGGGTGACGCTCACAGTAAAAACGCAAAAATCAAGAAGAAAGGGGAGAAAAAGAGAAAAAATAGGAGAAGAGAAGAAATGAAGAGGAAAAAGAAAGAGAATAAATAGATAAAGATTGGGAAAACAGAAAGAAACTAAAAAATAATGATAGAAGACAAGAAAATAGGATTAGAAAGCGGTGTATGATTAAAATAGGGAGTAAGACAGAGAAGGATGTAGTCGCCACTAGTGCGAAGAGAGTCACCCTGAAGCAGGAGGGCTGGAAGGTGTCAATCTAAACGAAAAGTGTCACCGGAAGTAGAATAATTTGTTAAATTCACTGGACTTTTTTAAAGAATGATTTTTTTTTTTTTTTTTTTTTAATTTTTATAAATATCTTAGTATAAATATCTTATCTTATATTATTCGCAAAGATGGCAAAGAATGGGATCCCCCGAAAAAATAATTTTATTAAATTTTAAGGGGAGGGGGGTGACACTATAGTACTTCGCCCCGGGTACCGCTAATCCTTACTACGCCGCACTGCATGTGTTGATGATATCCAACAGCATTGATGTACCGTCAAAGGTTTTTGGGTCGCACCAATCACCAGACGTTCACTTTGAAGCTCCTTTGAGGATCCATTTTGATCGTCTGGAGAGGTCTCAAAATCTCAAGAGCAGGGGCGTCATTTCGTGTTCGGCTGGGGGGGGGGGCAAAATGTGATGACTTCCCCCCCCCCTCTCATCATTATTGTTTCAGACACTATGCAACCCTGCACATCCTATGTTTATGGCCCTAAATTCCAACAAAACTCGTTAATGACCACCAAATTTTAGTTCGAAACTTTTTCCTTTTTTAAAAAAAAAAAAAAAAAAAAAAAAAAAAAAAAAAAAAACTTTTACTTTTGGCCGACCCTTGGGGGGGGGGGGAGGGGAGTTGCCCCCCGCAAATGACGCTACTGCTCAAGAGTTCTAAATTCATTCCAAAATAGTGTGATAAATGGACCTATATTCAGTGCGTCGCGTCGCGGTCGTCTCGAAAATAATAATTGAATCCAAAAGCGAACGTCCTGTCTTACTCGCTCTCACGCGGTTTCCCGTAAGAAGTCGGATCCAAATTTTTGAATGCAAATTCGTGCTAGTAAACAACAGATCAGTTTTTATCACACCATTGCATTGGACTTCACGCACCTCAAAGTATATTAATGTTTCGACAACATTTTTCAAAACATTATGCATGCATTTACAATCACTGTTATATCGAAGAAAGTCCTATACTTTGTCCTTGTCTCACTCACAGTTTCTTACGGGCACGAAATACTAGGATATTGGCTCATTAGCACCATCACACCACGTGTTATACCTCGAGCAAGCTTCGATACAAAGAGAGGTAATGATTATTGAGTGTCATGGCGGTGATACGCTCACAAGAGACCGTGAGTAAGACAAGGACAAAGCATAGGACATCTTTCGATGTAATTGTGATTGTAAATTCACTTTGTGATCTTTCATGAATTTTATCGGAGTGAAAATACACTTTAAGGTACGTGGAACGTAATGGTGGAATAAAATGTGAGAAAACTGGTTGTTAATACTAGCATGAATTCGCAGTCGAAAATCGGATTTGATTTGTTGATAATTCCACGAGAGTGAGCGAGATAGATTATTTGTTTGTATCCAATTTTGATCTTGACGTCATCACTAAACCGGTCTGTGATGGTAGGCGTTTCCATTCCTAACTATTGTGTGTTTTTGTCGATAGGGTACACTTCTGAAGGAGCTGATTGCTGCCAAACTGAACGGCAAACATGAATTCGTCGATCAGTTTATCCAAAAGCACGATGAAGAGAAGCGGATCAAGCGAGAGTCAAAATTAAAATCTGGGGACTCACCTGGGGGCCGTTCCGCTCCAAAGAAAAAAACTAAAGGTGCACACAATTTCTTTTTTGTTTTTGAATTATTTTCTGGCTTGGTGATGAACTATGTGGAAATATTTGTAGATGCAGTTTACTCTGTTGACCATATTTATTTGCAAGTTGTTAAAGCTTCAATCAAACACACAGTAATTGCGAATCTGTTGCGAACGAGAGCAGAGGAATAAGTCCTGCGTTGAAGATTCGATGCAACCCGCATTATACATAAAGCAATGCATTATTTCCTTTCCATTCTGTTAAGTCAGCAAACATATTACCATTATTTTATCAAATTAATAGTGAGTGTTTAAAACCTTCGATGAATAAAGAGCTTGATTCAAAATGGAGGTTTTTCTCCCCCCCACCGATTTTCCTGAAACTTTGTATTTTGATAGTACTTGATATAAGTAGTCTTTTTTTTCAAATAAAGTTTTTCCAAAAATAATTAGGGGGGGAGTTACAGTGTTGCAAAGTTGCACCTTTCAAAAATTCATAACTTTCGCGTAAATCATTCGATTGAAACGCGGTTTTCACCAAAAGATGCGGATTGTAAAGCACTTTCATGCCATTCAAACAGAATTCAATTTTAATAATTTTTGACTTAGTTATCGTCATTTTTGTGATTTTTAGGCCACTCAAAATCTACTTAAAGTGAAATAAAAAAAAATGGTATTTTTTGATTTTGACCGAGTTGAAATATGTTATTCCTCTTTAAATTCTGCGTAAAATGAGCTCAAGCAGAATGCAAGGCGATTTTTTGTTCCGGAGTTACGCATTTTTAGTAAGCGAAAAACGAGTTTTTTAGGGTACCCATGAGCGTTCGATAGAGAGGCTCAAGTCAAATAAATGGAAACGGTATTTTTTGATTTTGATCAAATTGAAATATGTTATTCCTACTTAAATTCTGCGTAAAATGAGCCCAAGCAGAATGTGGGGCGATTTTTTGTTGCGGAGCTATGCGCGTTTTAGTAAGCGAAAGTCGAGTGTTCTATGGAGAGGCTCAAAGACGTGGGTAGCCCGGGTAGCCTCAACCACTCGACTTTCGCTTACTAAAACGCGCATAGCTCCGCAACAAAAAATTGCCCCACATTCTGCTTGGGCTCATTTTACGCAGAATTTAAGTAGGAATAACATATTTCAATTTGATCAAAATCAAAAAATACCGTTTCCATTTATTTGACTTGAGCCTCTCTATCGAACGCTCATGGGTACCCTAAAAAACTCGTTTTTCGCTTACTAAAAAATGCATAACTCCGGAACAAAAAATCGCCCTGCATTCTGCTTGGGCTCATTTTACGCAGAATTTAAAGAGGAATAACATATTTCAACTCGGTCAAAATCAAAAAATACCATTTTTTTTTTATTTCACTTTAAGTAGATTTTGAGTGGCCTAAAAATCACAAAAATGACGATAACTAAGTCAAAAATCATTAAAATTGAATTCTGTTTGAATGGCATGAAATTGCTTTACAATCCGCATCTTTTGGTGAAAACCGCGTTTCAATCGAATGATTTACGCGAAAGTTATGAATTTTTGAAAGGTGCAACTTTGCAACACTGTAACTCCCCCCCTAATTATTTTTGGAAAAACTTTATTTGAAAAAAAAGACTACTTATATCAAGTACTATCAAAATACAAAGTTTCAGGAAAATCGATGGGGGGGAGAAAAACCCCCATTTTGAATCAAGCTCTTTGCTTTTCTCTTGCCCTAATGTCACTGAATTTGGATTTTTAAATCTCTATCTTTTGATGAGCGAGGATGGAAAAGGGAAGGTGGAGGAGGGGAAGGGGTGGGGTAGGGGGGGGGAGGTGAGGGGGTCAGTGGAAATCATCGTTCGGGAGTGACACCCGGCACTTGCCCCCCCCCCCCCCCCCCCCCCCCTTAAAAAACACCTAGCGACGCCACTGTCTTTTCTCAACCGATGGAATCATCGATGAACTGAAAAATATCATTGATTATTCGCAAAACGGCAACTTATTTTATTTTTTACTCACAATCAATTTTAAAATGTAAATCTCAGGCTCAGGCTCAGTTTCTCAGGTTGGATTGATACCTCTCGACCTGAGAAAGGTGATAGCACCACCAGAGCCAGACCCAAAGAAGCAACAAGATCAGCATCAGCACTCTCATCAGCACTCGAATCAGCATCTGAATTGGCATCAGCGTGGTCAAGGTGAAGGGAGGACTCCAAAAACGTTCACAGAAACGTCTCTAAACTATCACAACCATCTCAGCAATTTCAACGTGAACCACTACAATAGCAACAGTGTCGATAGCTACGATTGTAGCAGCACAAGGACCGAGAGTCCGAGCACTGTCAGCTGCAGCAGTGGAAGTGGCGTCCACGCGCATGCGCAGACTCAAGCTAAGCCCTTGTCCTCGTGGGACGATCTCCAACTACACCCGCCGCCCCCGAAACAGGTAAGGTCTCCATAAAATCAAGGTATATGGAGAACAGGTATGGACAACACTCGGAGCTTGGCTCTGATTGGTTGTGAAAAAAGCGACTCCGCCGCCATTTTTCTGACCGCGCGATTCAAATTTAGATTTCACATCTTGAAAAAGAAAATGAACAACGTAATTGATTATGTTAATCGATTCTATAGTCACAAAATCAACATTTACAAATAAAAAATTTCTTTTCATTGTTCAAATAAATAAAGTATTACTTCAAATAAACTTCCCCTTCAAACCTAACCACAAACAACAATGCAAGATATACACGGTGTAAATAGGAGACAAGATGGCGGCGAAGTCGCTTTTTCCCAAGTGGCCACGCCCCCGAGTCGAGTGTTGTCCATACCTGTTCTCCATATACCTTGCCATAAAATAGTCCATCTTGTTATTGCTAATGGGCTTGTTGCTTTGTTTTTTGTCTGTTGTGCTTTTTGTTTTGTCTCGTCTAGAAAAGCTGATTGTCAGCGAAAATTCTATGAGGAACATGGATGGTATTGCGGGAGGGGAAAGAGGGGGGGTGGAGCTGAAAATTTGGTGAACCGCGAACGGATAAAAAAAGGACGACTATTGAGACACTTATAGAAGTAATATGTTGGGCAAAAATTAACTTTTGAATAATCATGAATGAATAATTGACTAAGACTATTCACATTATTCTCGTGTTATTTCTTATTAGTGAATCAAAGTTTTAACACCAACAGCATGTTTAATCTGTCATAAGATGAATGACTGGTAGTGTTAAAAACTTCGATCTACTAATAGGAATAATATGAGAATAATATGAGTAATTTAGGTTAATTATTCATATTATTCAAAAGTTAATTTTTGCTCAACATTGCTTTGCAGTGTATACCTTCTTGATTTTCCTCAAAAACATCAAAGTCCTACTGCGTATCAAACTTACCAGGGGCGCAGCGTGCCGTGGTTTCCAGATGGGGGGGGGGGCATGAATGAAATCTTACAGCCCTCTGTGAATTGCCGCCCCTCAAATTACAAATTTGATGGCCGCCTTCGCTGATTCAATTTGAAATTTGATGACATTTTTTTTCTCTTTTTTTTTTTGGTTGTTCACCCTGATTTTGCCGCTCACGAAAATAGCCGCCCGGGGCAAGGGTACTCCCATCTGTGGCGTAGCGTGCAATTTGATAACGTTGCAGTTCGTCCATTTAAACCTATTATAAATATCGAATTGTCGTGTGTTCAGTGAACACCTTCGTAATCGACCTTTTACATGAGTTTAATTAGACACAATACAACGCTGTCAAATTGCACGCTACGCCTCTGACCCACATGCTCCCCCCACGGCACACGGTGGATCGAGTCAATGGGGAGGGTCGGACATGGGCAGGAAAAAAAAAGGTCACATTTCCAATAACTTTTTATGGTTTTCTAGTAGTTAAACATCTACAGGGACTATATCCATGGCTCATAAGTCATTTCATTCCCCTCATTTGACGTGCGGGTTGCCTAAACTTGAGAAGGTAGGCAATATGAAATTTACCGTTTGATTTTTAAGTTTTTCTTTTGCTTTCGCATCAGATTTTGAAAATGTAAATCAAAATTTCGATTTCACTGGCTTATTTTCCTCCCTCTGATGAACATTTTCACATGTCGTTGATATTTTTTGGCATTATTATAAGGGGAGAAAAAATACTTTGAAAACTCGCTAAAAAAAAATTGTGAAAAAAAGGGGGAAAAAGCTCTACAAAAAAATGTCCCCATATGTCCCCTAAATGCTTTTCTGGGTTGTTTTCTACACCTCTTCAGGAATGTATTCCAACAAAAATTGGCCGCTAATACCCGCTAATTTGAGCAAACGACTCGTTTGAGTGAGAGCAAGTCGCGCGCGTTTTGAAGCTTATCTCGCTTTCCTTCTATCACAAAGATCGCGCATCACAAGATATCTTCCAATCTCGATAAGTCTTCAATTGATAACTAATTTTCGCTAATTTGTTGAATTTTTGGTGGAAAATAAACAAGAATTCAGTTCCCTACGTGCATTCAGCTATAGACAATAGGTGAATTGGTGTTACAAGCTCATTGTTTGGTTTATTTAATTTATATGTTAAATTTGCCGTTTGTTTTGACAATTTTAATATATTTAATAATGTTATTTACGTATTTGCAATTGTTCAATGACACCCTCAAGACACAATGAAAGAGACGATGATGCAGAAGACTAATTGAATTTATTTGTTGAACTCTACCATAATAAAAAGTCGTTGGATGATTGTGATCATCTAGTCACGTTCATTATAAAAAACTATAAAACTTCGTTTGACGAACAAACTTTGACTGATGAGTGCCACATGTTTTCTTTGAAATTGATTAATTCAGAATTTTATTGTGGACAGAAGAAGAAGAAGGCCAAGGAATATCTCCCAGAGGCACTTGCACTTCTGAAGGTTTGCCCTCAAGACACAATGAAAGATACAATGATGGAGAAGACTGATTGAATTTATTTGTTGATTTTGAAAATTTGTCGTAATAAAAAGATGCACCTAAGTTTTCTCCCCCTTTTCCGTGTTTTTATTTATAATGTAACAAGAAAAATTGACGTTAAAGAGTTTCAAAAGATCCACACGGACAGAAAGAAAAACGAGGAAGTAAAAATTCTTAGTTTGACTGAAAAAAAAAATCATCGTTATATTGTCCCGCGTATATGGGGTTGTGGGCGTATAACGAAAAATTTGTGGGGGGGGATTACGAAAAATTAAGTTGATCATTGTTTAGCAAAGGAATAATGTGACATTAGTAGTGAGGAAATTGTGACCCCCCCCTCGTATACATACGCGACGAATCTACAAAAACCGCCTACTTGTGACCCCCCCCCCCCTTCCCCCTCGTATAAATACGCCACGAATCTCCAAAAATCGCCTACTGTCTTATTATCTGCTTATTTCAGCCGTTCAGTACCGCATTAGACGCGTGCAATGTGTGTTTTGAGCAAATCGTATCCACTAATGATGAGAAAATGTGTCAAAATACATTTTAGAACTCATAAATTGCGAAAAATATCATCAAAAACGGATTCTACGACGAAAAATACATAAGGTCACAAATTTCTGGGGAATTACATGCTCGAAAAAGGTCCATACTTAGAGGAAACGAAGTGCGTGATGCGCGATGTCCGACCCCTCCCATTGACTCGATCCACCGTGCGGCACGCCCCTGAAACTTACCCTACAGCTACCTCTTACCTTTCACTTCACCTCATACCTCTTCCTCCTGGCAGTGATGCCGTGACGGGCCAAAATCATTTTTTGAATATCCATGAATAATTAACTACAGTTATTCGCATTATTATCATGTTATTCCTAGTCGTAAATCGAAGTTTTGACACTACCAGCATATTCATTTGTCATAAGATGAATAACTGGTTGTATTATTTGATTTACTGATAGGAATAACGTGAGAATAATAATAGTTAATATTATTGGTTATTCAAAAAATGATTTTTGCCCATCTCTGACTCCTAGGATTGCGTCAACTTATTTACGTAATAGATCGCATGGCACCGCGCACCGGTCAGCACGCTTATAATTAATTTCCTTCTTTCTGTTTCTCGTTTTCAACTTTTCATGTTTTGTTCCTCGGCGGACGTCGAGTCGCGTCGCGTCGCGCGTCGTGTCGTATTTGTCCGTTTCGTGTTTCTTTGTTGACTCTGGCAAACACTAGTCGGACGGTTTTATGCTGAAAGAAGTCAACTATATTGGAAACTAATAGCGGTTGCTTCCTTTCTGCACGAATGTATCAAATTCTTCGCCACCCGTGCCACCAACTGTCAAGTGATGTCTGAAAGCCTTCGAGGAAAAAGTATGAAAATAAGAAAAGAAGTTGTGAGTCCTAAAGATAAAAACTTTAAGCTTCTTCTCATTGTAGAAATTGATCGGCGGATTTAACTGCGAAGATGTGTTGTTTTCCGGTTTTATAATGATAAGAAACACGCTTCTATTGTTTCAGTAAGGTTTCAAAGGAAATATTCCTCCTAACACTGACTGCACTGTCGATTTCGTAACTAGTCTCGAAAAGCCTTTTGTTCGTTTCTAATCGGTCAAGCACCTGAGTACGACAAAAGAGTAGACGTAATTTGTTTCTGTTACGGGATCAGTAATGCCGATGCACTATGGTCTGAGGTAGAAAAAAGTGGCCGTAAATGAAAATCGGAAATAAGGTCATCTTAATTGAAGCCTGATTAACCCTTTAAATCCGGCTCTATTACAAACCCTTCTCATAATTTTTCTATCAATCTCAATTAATATAATGAATTTTTCTCGTTTAGTATGATGTGCATAGTGGTTTTTCTTAAAATGCATTTAAAACCATGTTAATTTGGTGGTACTTTTGTAACGTGACAGACCCCCAGCATGCTTTAAATTTAAATTCTCCCGCGTTCCCGGTCTCCGCCCATCAATCTCCGTGAGGTGACGCCACTGCTGCGCCCTCTCACGGAGAGGGATGGACTGAGCCCGGAAACCGGTGTCTCTCTCTCTACTCACTCTTTTCACTCGCGTTAAGAGCTCCGTACAGTGTAGTCGCGATTATCGGTGTTTCTGTCTTTATAATGTGAGTATAGTTTCGGGTTTCACCCCCTTCTGGGGTGAAATTACTTTACTAATTCTTGTAAGGGTTTTAGCTGTGTGTGGCCATCCGGCCCCATAAAACGTAAATCGCCTTCTGTGTATTTATTACAGTTTTTCCTTTCTCATCTCCGGGACAGGCCTTGGGCCTGATCCTTGAGGCAGGCCCTAGGCCTGTCTCAGAAATAAAGTGCTTTCGATTCGCTTTTCGTGCTCTCGCAAAGTCGATTCGCTTTAGCTGGCGCCTAACGGTACGGCATGAATTAATTAAATTCGTGCTTCCCACTCCTCTATTATTGTGTTCAAGTGATCTGTGTTTTCTACAACTTGTTGCAATGGTGGACCCACGCTTACCACGTGACCCACCATCCTTTAACAAGTCACCAATTTTAGTGTTTAGTTAAGTGATGTGCCTTTTAAGCTTTCCTTTCTCTCTTATTAATCATCTTTTAAGATTCGTTTTCATCGCGAGTGATCGGTGAGAGTCTTGTCGTGGATTGTTTGTCCTCAGTGAAATTCTGATTTCTGTCGGCCATCTTGTCTCGCCTCTTTCCATTCGGTCGTCTTGTCGTGACCTTCGTTCGTAGGCCATGCGGTGATCCGGTTCGTTCCACGCTTTGGTTCAACGCCGGTCCAACTTCGGAATTTTTCCAATCGGCTGTTCCGGTTTGTGCCGACTAGTGCGATCTCTCGGATAACCACAGAACCGCGAGTGTCAACAATATTACCAATGTCAACAATCCTGGATTCTTCGTGGTGCCTCAGTGTTTCTTGTTTTAATTCTTCGAATTGAATGTTGTGAAGTTCTTAGATGTTTGTTAATTGTTTTCTTCTTCTCTGTGAAATGTTTCTGTTTACTTCTTTGTGAATCAATCTTCAAATATCTCCCCGTGGAGATCAAAATTTTCCAATCTTCGAAATGATCAGCGGACAGTTTGTTTATTTTGTTTTTTATGGAGTACGAGTATTCTCAGCTCATACTACAATTAAATTTCACCATGCAATTAACAAATCTTGTAAATTTAAAAATTTAAATTCAATTTTAAATCATTTCTTTCTCTAAACACTGAAGCACAACTTCGTACCGGGATCGTCGTAAAGAACGTGAGGAAAACAAGGAGGATGGGCAGCCCACCCGGGAATTTCATCGGCTCACTTTTAATGGAAATGGACTTATTTACGTCAAATCAATACTAATGGTCAACGTTGTCTCTTCTCTTCTGTTCCAGATCTTCGTTCCTGCTGTCTACGTTTGGTTTGAGTATTTTGTTAAATTCTATTTGCTCTTTTTCTAAATTTTATCTTGAATATTTTTTTTATTGTGTCATTGTTGTTTTGACTTTATTAATTTATCATGAGCTACTCGGAAAATAATAGTAACAGGTACAGGGGTCCTCCCTCTAATGTTTATCAGTGGCATACTCCGTCCTCCACTCCGAGGTTGGGTGTTCCTTTCTCTGCTCCTGCCGACCTTTACGATCGCAGTCCAATGCCCTCTGCGCCTCCAGTTAATCGTGGAAACCAACAAAGCGACATAGCGTCACTTGCTAATCAACTGCAAACTTTTCAGCTCAACCTGAGCAATCAGATGGAATCTTTAGTGGAAAGAATTCCTCAATTGATTAAAAGTGAGGTTGCGAGTATGAGAGGGAATGGCAACCTGGGGGTGGACGATGGAGATGCGAGATCAGTTGCTTCAGGTGTTGACTCCGAGTATGACACTGTCAGGTCATACCCTATTTCTCCAATCAGACCATTACATAATGTTCCAGTGCAAATGGAGCCAAGAAGGCCGAGGAATTTTTATTACCAACCAAGCATCAAAGACTTATCTGTCTACTCTGGCAATGATGATCAGTTAAATCCCAAAGAATTTATTGCGGGTGTTGAAAACTTTTTTAGCGAAGCCCAAGCTTCGGATAGAACGAGAATTTTGGAAGCAGGGCGGCTTTTAACCCACAAGGCGGCCACATGGTATCAAGCTAAAAGTGGTACTTTTGTTAGCTTTAATGATTTTAAAACTAGGTTTTTATCCTATTTCTGGAATGAAACCAAAC
Source organism: Trialeurodes vaporariorum (assembly GCA_011764245.1). NCBI lineage: Eukaryota > Metazoa > Arthropoda > Insecta > Hemiptera > Aleyrodidae > Trialeurodes > Trialeurodes vaporariorum. Next base: position 18,099,373 of record VMOF01000320.1, read on the forward strand.
AGAATAAAATAAGATCCCGTGTTTTTGTTCCGGGACAATACAGACCTGAAATGGGTGACATGTCAGATTATTTTCTGAACAATTTGAAGAAGGCTCGTTTCCTGGATAATCCCATTCCAGAGAGAACTTTGCTCGCCGCCATTATTTCACATTTTCCTTCAGATGTGCAATGGGCTCTCACCCATTGCAATGCTCGCACGGAAGATTTAGTCATTGAAAAGTTGTTAGAGCTTGACGCTTTACCTAAACCTTCGAACTCTTCGGATAGTTTTAACCAGCAATCATCATCGAATCAAAACAAAGGAATGCACAAATTTACCAATCAAGCACGTGTTAATCAAATTTCCACTTCGGCCGAGGACTCTTTAAACTAATCGAGAGCTGCGGCAACCGCTCGGAAACCCCAGCTCTGGTTAATTTGATGACCCGAGCCTTTCCGGATAAAGAAAACATCGGATGTTTGGAAAAATTTTCTATTTTTTTTGTAAAATCTCAATCTGAGGATACATTGTCTAGTAAGTCAATGCTATTGTGCACGCCTGTTTCTGGAATGGAGTCACTCAGGGAACTAGAGTTCTCAAAAATAAAAATTCAAATTGAATATCTTGGTCTTTTTGCCGCAACCAATTTGGAAGAGTTAATTTTTAAAATTAAAAATGTATCATGCCCACTCTTTGATTTTCTTATTGTGCAACCGTCAAATTTTTGGTTGTATTCATTTGCTAATTTGTCTCTCAGTTCGGGGCACATTACCAATACCTCGATATCAGATAGGATGCTTAATAAAATTTTTGCGAAGAGCTTCTCAGCGTCTGTCATCTCTCACTCAAACAGCATGCCTATTTATTGGACTGGTTATTCAGTGGACCCAGCTTTAAAATTATCAAAAGATCTAGTTCAGAGAGTAAATCAGTTTTCATCCTTTAAATTCAATCAAATGAAAAATGTTTTTCCAGCGGAATTACAGTTTTGTATGGACAAAGATCATTTTCATCCTGATGCCAAATTTTGTCCATCAGTTTTCAAAAACCTACTTGTAGAAGTGACTCAAAATTCTTCAAATAACTCGGATTCAAAATTACCTCCAGAGGTAATAATTAAGTGTAATAGTTTATTGCTGGATGAAGGGGAGGTGACCGATGCTGGGAATGTTCACAAAACGCGAACTAAATGTCCTTATGTTGTGTGTTCAATCAGTGGTCACCAGAGTTCTGTTCTTCTTGACACCGGGAGCGAGGTAACCCTTATAAGTGAAGAATTTTTTCATGAACTTCAACAATCTCTGAATGTTAAATTACCCACTTTGCCAGTCACGAACCTTTGCCTCAAAGGTGCCACAGGTATCCGTTCCAAGAAGGTAACTCTTCAAACTTTCCTCGACCTAACTTTTAATAACCAGATATTTCCGTTTCCTGTTTTAATTGTACCATCAGTGAACCTTCCGTTCATTTTGGGAATAGATTTTCTAAAAAAGTATCAATGCACTATTGACTGTATGTCAGAAACTCTTGGTCTCCTTGATGGCCAGGTCCAAGTCCCATGGATTCATTACGATTCTCAGCCTGATGCAGACTCGGTAGCAACGTGTGTAGTGGATCAGACACTAAGTGTCAATGTTTTCGCAGATAGTCACGGACGTGACCTGTTTGATCTTCTGTGCCCCTTGCTCCCCGAGACTGTCCAAATTGATGTAGATTTTAAACCTGGAGCAAAATTCAATGCAGTTGTGAAAAAACTAAATGTAGAAAAAGCTGCCTCTTCTAACCAAATTAATGTCATTATAGCTGGCACCAACGACATTAACCCTAGCTTGTCCATAGACTCTATTAAAGAAGAACTGGATCTGTCGATTATTAAAGATTTTCCAGGTCCCTTAATTATATGTGATATTTTTCCTAGATTTGATATGAGTGACCCTGAAATTTCCAGCCCCATTAATAATTATTTGCACTCAAAACTCTCAAAAAATAGTAATATTCACTTTCTAAGCTCAAAATATAGCCTGAAAAAGTACCATTTTACTCGTCATGGTCTCCATTTAAACGGAAAAGGGAAAAAAGTTTTAGCCAAACTCATTGCAGACCAAGTTGAATCAATCATAACTTCTGAAGTAAATGGTTCTACTGATATTAGACCCCAACTTTTCCACACTCGGGTCACTGAGATTGACTCGTTTGAAAATCTTTTGGAAGACGAAGTAGCCTTAAATAATTTGAAATGTAATACCGTTCTTAATCCTAAAAATGAGGACCTGACCATCAAGGACATTAAAGAAAAGGTAGAGGGCGTTGACCTAAGTCAAGATCAAAAAGACCAGTTAATTAATTTGCTCGATGAGTACAAAGATGTTTTCTCCGATATACCTGGTCGCTGTCGCACCTTCGAGGCAAAGCTTCGTGTCAAAGATAAAAAACCATTCATTAAACGGTCATTTCCTATCCCTTTTGCAAAGCGAAAGTCAGTGCGGGTCGAAATTGACAGATTACTTCGACTAGGAATTATTGAAAGGTCAAATAGCCCTTATTCCAACCCTATCGTTCCCGTTGGCAAGAAGGATGGAGCAGTCCGACTCTGTTTGGATGCGCGCATTTTAAATCCAAAAATTTGTTTCTGACTCGGAAGCACCCGAATTAGTAGACTCACTGTTGTCACGATTTAGTAATCCCCAATTTATTTCTACGTTGGATTGTACAGCTAGTTTCCACCAGATTCCACTGGCGGAGGATAGCAGAGATTATGTCAGCTTCTCGCATGAGGGACGGAACTATAGATTTTGTGTAGTGCCTTTTGGACTTTGTGTCTCCATGCAACTCTTCATTAAAGCAATGGACTCAGTATTTGGACCTGAAACCGAGGATTTTTTAAGTAGGTACATCGATGATTTTAGGATAGTCTCTTCCTCATTCGAGGAGCATCTAGAACATCTCTCTGCTATCCTCTCGGCCATTAAGAATGCTGGTATGACCTTAAAGTTTAGCAAATGCTGTTTCATCCAAGACGAAATTGATTTCCTAGGATTTCTCATTTCTAAGTATGGTATTCGAAAAAACCCTGAGAAAGTTCGTGCAATAATGGACTTTCCAATTCCAAAAAATGTAAGACACCTGCAGTCATTTTTAGGGTTAGTCAATTTCTACAGAAAATTTCACCAGCAGCATTCGGATTTGGTCAGTCCATTGTTGCACTTACTTAAAAAGGACGTCCCGTGGTCTTGGTCCATTGCAGATGCAGCAGCTTTTGAAAAAATTAAGGAGGCTTTCGCAAATGATATAATGTTAAATTATCCTGACTTTTCTAAGCCTTTATTCCTCAACACTGATGCCTCCTTGAATGCCATCTCAGGAGAGCTATTCCAGGTTGATGATGAAGGTCTTAGGCGGCCATTAGTCTTTTACAGCCGCACACTATCATTGTGCGAAAGAAATTATACAGTCACCGAACTGGAACTCCTAGCAATTGTCGCGTGTGCTCAAAAGTTCCGCCAATTTATGTTGGGACATAAAACAACAATAATGACTGATCATCATGCTTTGACCTTTTTACAAAATTGTGTTCTTTCGACTGGCCGTTTAACCCGCTGGTCTCTATTCCTCCAAGAGTATGATCTTGAAATTAAATACATTAAAGGCCCTGAAAATGTAATTGCTGATACACTTTCGCGGTATCCTCCTGAGCTGCATCGACTTCCGCCCAATAATCTTGAAATCAATGTCAACCCTATTTTTAGGCCGAAGTTGGAACCGACAAAGCTAGATAAAATTTGCAACCATGTCCTAAAGGACCCTCACCTCGGGAAAATTGTGACAGAGCTAAAGGAAAAAAATACAAACTCAAATGATCTCTACACCCTTCATGATGGAAACCTGTTTTTCAAAGATCCTAAAACATCAATCTTTAAGTTATGTATCCCCAAAAGTTTGGAAAACGAAACCATCCAAAAAACTCATCAGTTCTTAGGACATCTTGGTATCAATAAAGTATACAACTATCTCAGAACCATTGCTATATTTCCTGGAATGAGGCGCAAAATTTCTAGTTTTGTCCGTTCTTGCCTCGACTGTCAACAGAGTAAGGTAACGTCAGCAAAAACAACATCACAACTTCATCCGGTTTTGGCTTCAAAAAATCTAGAGCTGGTTTCGGTGGACCTCTTTGGTCCCCTCCCGAAGTCTTATGGTAATTTTCAAAACGTGTTGGTGGTTTTAGATGTTTTTTCCAAATTTGTTCAATTTCTTCCGGTTCGAAATGCCACTGGTGTCTTAGTGACTAGAAAATTCATCTCTTCATTTGTTGACAAGTTTGGTGCTCCTGAGAATGTTATCTCAGACCACGGCCCATGCTTTCGATCACATTTTTGGGACAAAGCTCTCAAGAGTAAAGGGACGCAGCCTAAGCATACCTCTGTCTACCACCCGCAGAGCAACCCTGTTGAACGGTACATGCGTATTCTCGGAGAGTTTTGCCGTCTTTATTGTCATGGAAAGCATGGATCGTGGTCTCAGTACCTCACCTTTTTTCAAGACTGCTTAAACAACAGCGTCAGCGAGAGTACTGGATTCACACCTATTGAAATATTTTTAGGCATCCCTCCCATTAATTTTTTAAAACAATTTGCCAATTTTCCACCTAATACTGAAGTTGATCAGAACACCAAATTCGTACTAGTTCAGGAAAACTTGTCTAAAAGTGCTCGAAAAAGAGAAAAACATCATGCTCTAACTGCAAAGAACCATGGATTTCGGGAGGGGGACAAAGTTCTCCTCCGAACCCACCATCTATCGAATGCAGGTCAGGGGGAAATTGCAAAGTTCTTTCGCCTGTATGAGGGACCACTTGTGATTGATCATGCAGTAGGAGTAAATGCCTACAAATTGAAAGATCCTGATTCAGGCAATTCTTGTGGTGTTCATAATGTCATCTACCTCAAAAAGTTCTTTTAAAAAAAAAAAAAAAAAAAAAAAAAGAGGATGCTTAATTTTTTTTTTATATTTTTTTTTGTTTTGTTGGGGGGAGGGGGTTGAGAACCCCAGTTTGGGTAGTTTTAAGTACAAAATTTGTTTTCCTACTTATTTCTTTTTTCTGCATTTTATCACTTGAACATGATAGCCCCGAGTGTTTCTCCATTTAATTTAACCTAACTTAACCAAAGTCCTCTCAATTTCGCTTACCGATTTTCAAAAATTTGTTTGGCCAAATTATTACCAACCCCATGCTAGTGATTCTCCCGTTTCTTGGTCACTTAGTGACAGAAACGTTTAATTTTTAAACTGTGGTCAAATTCTCCCACTTTTCTTATTTTTTTTATTATTCTCTAGGAACTCAGTGTGAATCTTCAGATAAGCTTCGGAGGAAGCCACGATGTGAAACACTACGTTGTGCTTAGCCAACACAATTTGTATGAGATCCAGTCCCGCACTTTTTAATGGCTAGACCAACTAATGAGCAGTTGCGACTCGTGCAGTGTGGCAACGGTGTCTTCGCTCCGTTGATTCTGTGTTCAACAATCGATTTATGGTGAAGCGCTGCTTCACTCCCGAGTCGATTGTTTTACGTACGGTCAGGTGGGGGGATAGCACGGTTGCCGGGTTGCACGAGCCGCCACTGGAAACGAGAGAATCCCTAGCATCCCAAAAATGTATTTTGAATGTTTCTTGTTCTCTTGTGTTAAATTCTTTAGGTTCGTTTGTAATTCTGGAAGTTAACATCATTAGCAGTGCTAAATTCAAATGAACTATCCCTAAAGTTTTGTATTGTTTTTTTTACTTGCAAGGTGCATTGCATCAAGCTGTCAAATTGGTGACACTGATGTTAATAAACACGCTAGTAACCAATTTTTTTATTTTTATTTTGTTGAAATTTGCCTCTTACTTCAGATAAGTTTTGTAGGAAGCCCCGAAGTAAAGCAACCCAGTCTCTGGTCAAGACTGTGTGATCATTTCTACCTTCCCTGCGCTTTTCCAGGGCAGACCTTAGAAAAGAATTTATCTTTGAAAAAAAAAAAAAAAAAAAAAAATAAGCAACTATTGTTTGTTTATAGGTAGGTGAGAGGACTTTTTCTTCAAAATTGTATTTCAAAATCCCCTTTTTCGCACTCACAGCTCATCCTCCTACTCTTTATATTTTATTTACTAGTCATAATTTGTTCAATCATTTGTTTTTCTCCATTTCATGTATTGATGATTTTTAACTTTCCCACCTTATAGGTTTTTTTATTTTTTTTACGGATTGATAAAACGTCATGTGTAATCCGCTCTTTTTTATTTTTTTTTAAAAATTTTTTTTTCAGGATTGATAAAACGTCATGTGTAATCCGCTCTTTTATATTTTTTTTTAAAATTTTTTTTTCAGGATTGATAAAACGTCATGTGTAATCCGCTCTTTTATATTTTTTTTAAATTTTTTTTTTAGGATTGATAAAACGTTATGTGTAATCCATTATTTTTTTTTCTCTCTCTTTATTTATTTTTACTGTTTTATAAAAGTGTTGACTATTCTTTGTTAATTGTTCGTTCTAATTTCGTTTCATAATAAAAGGCCAACAAAATTTCAACAAACATTGAAAAAAAAAAAAAAATTTGTGGTTGGTCACGCACACCTAACGCTCTCCCCTATTTATATCTTAGTTTTGTGTTGTTGGGGGGTTCTAGTCTCTTGGAGCCCAAACTTTTTGGACCCCAAGAGGCTAGGGGGTTGCTGTAACGTGACAGACCCCCAGCATGCTTTAAATTTAAATTCTCCCGCGTTCCCGGTCTCCGCCCATCAATCTCCGTGAGGTGACGCCACTGCTGCGCCCTCTCACGGAGAGGGATGGACTGAGCCCGGAAACCGGTGTCTCTCTCTCTACTCACTCTTTTCACTCGCGTTAAGAGCTCCGTACAGTGTAGTCGCGATTATCGGTGTTTCTGTCTTTATAATGTGAGTATAGTTTCGGGTTTCACCCCCTTCTGGGGTGAAATTACTTTACTAATTCTTGTAAGGGTTTTAGCTGTGTGTGGCCATCCGGCCCCATAAAACGTAAATCGCCTTCTGTGTATTTATTACAGTTTTTCCTTTCTCATCTCCGGGACAGGCCTTGGGCCTGATCCTTGAGGCAGGCCCTAGGCCTGTCTCAGAAATAAAGTGCTTTCGATTCGCTTTTCGTGCTCTCGCAAAGTCGATTCGCTTTACTTTGTACCGTCAGGATACAAAGGGTTAAAACTTTCCGGAGTCCTGACATTTCTTGGTTAAAATTTGTTAAATGTGATCTCTGAGATTAAAATTGGTCTAAAAAGTTATTAAATGATATTATCATTATTTATAATTTTATGTCTACTTAAAAATTTCCAGTGTCTTGACATTTCTTGGTTCAAATTATTTGCTAAAGGTGTTTTCTGAGATTAAAATTGTTATTAAAAGTATATAAATGATAAATTGAAGAGAACTTTACTGTTCAATTTTTGGCCACTTTTTGACGATCTCAGACCACAGTGTGACTCTGCTTGAGTATCGATCTATCGACCAATCGATTTTTATGACGACTTCATTCGTTGACAATGACGCTTATTATAGTCCATTCCATTTGATTTGGCACTTTTCTTAAATGACGATAATCGCTAAATGGCAACGCTGAAGTTCTCAGGTTGAGATACGGGTCAACTGTCTCGGACTCCGATTGTCCTAAGTCCGTACCTTCTTTTGTCAACGGGGCAAGGGATATGTTTCTTTCAAGTCTCAAGTGTCCCTTAAAATTGAATTTTCTTCAACTCGATGAAAGTAATTTTTTTCAGGCAGATTCGTTTTCAGCGTGAAATTCTGTTAAGATTGCCACCCAAAAACATGCGAAGGGTTTGATTTCAACCCTACTTATACGGCGGTAAAGCGATTTACCAGTTTATCACTCTCCTCCGTAAGTAGGGTTGAAATCAAACCCTCCACATGTTTTTGGGTGACAATCTTAACAGAATTTCACGCTGAAAACGAATCTGCCTGGAAAAAAAAAAAAAAAAATATATATTACTTTCCTCAAATTGAAGAAAATTAAATTTTTTAGTGACACTTGAGACTTGAGAGAAACATGTGGAAAACAAAGGAGGATCCCTTGCTCCGTTGACAAAAGAAGATACGGACTCAAGACAATCGGAGTCCGAGACAGTTAACCCGTATCTCAACCTGAGCACTTCGGCAATTTCCGAGTTCCGTCCCGCGGTCAAAAAAGTATACAGGGTGTCAATTAAAAAAGGAGCCAGGCTTAATATCTCGAAAACGGCTCCGAATTTCGAAAAACGCTGAAACACGTGTTCGATTATTTCGAGGAGGACATCTTTTGAGGGGGTCCCCAATTTCGGTGCCCCCCTCTGGGGGGCCCCAGGGGGGTCAAGTCCCATATTTCAAATAGGGACCCCCATTTTTTATTTGATAATCAAAAAGAGGATAAAATTCTAAGACTTTTGGCGCAAACCGAAAGTCGATATCGTTTTTCGTGTTCGATATATCGAAGGTCAAAGTTCGATATGGACCCATCTTCAGAAATTCGTAACTTTCCTTTAAATAGTCCGAATTTCAAAAACTTTGGGTCTAAAATGCTCTACAGAGCAAGCAATTTTCAGAAAAAAATTCAATTTTAACAGAAATCTAGTCAAAATTTGGTTTTAAAGCCCCCAAACATTTTTAACGTTTTTGGCCCCCACGGGGGCTATCAGAAAAATTCCGAGAGACGGCCCCTATCGAGTGATACATCAATCGAAAAGGCGTAACAAACAGAGCATTTTGGCGCAAACCGGAGGTCCATATCGTTTTTCATATTCGAGATATCGCATTCTGTAAATCGACATTTGACATTCGATATCTCGAATATGAAAAACGATATGGACCTCCGGTTTGCGCCAAAATGCTCAGTTTGTTACGCCTTTTCGATTGATGTATCCTTCGATAGGGGCCGTCTCTCGGAATTTTTCTGATAGCCCCCCGTGGGGGCCAAAAACGTTAAAAATTTTTGGGGGCTTTAAAACCAAATTTTGACTAAATTTCTGTTAAAATTGAACTTTTTCTGAAAAGTGCTTGCTCTGTAGAGCATTTTAGACCCAAAGTTTTTGAAATTTGGACTATTTAAAGGAAAGTTACGAATTTCTGAAGATGGGTCCATATCGAACTTTGACTTTCGATATATCGAACACGAAAAACGATATCGACTTTCGGTTTGCGCCAAAAGTCTTAGAATTTTATCCTCTTTTCGATTATCAAATAAAAAATGGGGGTCCCCATTTGAAATATAGGACTTGACCCGGCTGGGGCCCCCCAGAGGGGGGCACCGAAATTGGGGACCCCCTCAAAAGATGTCCTCCTCGAAATAATCGAACACGTGTTTCAGCGTTTTTCGAAATTCGGAGCCGTTTTCGAGATATTAAGCCTGGCTCCTTTTTTAATTGACACCCTGTATATCCAAGTTCCGTCCCGTGGTCCCAAACCAGGAACCGAGTTCCGTCCCGCAGAAACAGGTAAGAAAATATATAGACCTGCACTAAAAAAAGTTTGGCAACATCGCATCAAAATTAACAGCAATAAATCGCAATGAATGGTGAAAAACCAACAATTTTTCTGGATGCTATGATCATGATTTATGACATTTCTAGAGTCGATTAGTTGTTCGCGTCAATAATGTAAAATTAATATTAAAATTGTTTTACTTTCAAAGCCGAAAGCGCTATAGCGTCAAATTAATGAAACTGCACATAACAGGGACGACTATCCAATAGCTTTGGCTAGGAATTTGAAACATATTGTTTTTAAATACTCATGACGCCCAATAGATTTTAAAGAATAATCTCGCACTGAAATTTCCATCTCTTCCTCCAGCTTCATGGTTTTGGAGCATTTTTGTCGTTGTAAATAGAGACTTTGAAGTTTGATGTACGTTTCGCTCAGTATACCAATCAACGCATCATTTGAGAGAAAAATGTTACAATGAAAATTTAAACGAAGTTCATTAACCGCTTGCCCATCGCTTATCAGAAACAGATTTTCCGATCGAGTGTTACAAATCTTACAGCTGACCGGGAGATAATTCGTCTCGTACTTTGCAGTGCTGCTGGTACAGAACTCCGACATAGTTGCAATTTACTGCACATTTTAATGTAAATTATAAATTTTATTGAGAAATTGGCTAAACAAAGAGACGGAACTCGGATGCTAGGGGACGTGAAATGGGACAGAACTCGGATGCTAGGGTACGCGAAATTGACCGCGGGACGGAACTCGGATGTAGCCAGCACTTCAGCGTTGCCATTTAGCGATTATGATTTTCGTCATTTTAAAAAAGCGCCTAATCAAATGGAATGGACTATGATTCTAAGGTGGTAGAATGACCTTGATAGGTTACAGCGCACTGTGGTCTAATATCGAAAAAAAGTGGCCCAAAATCAGTGTAAAAAATTGATCAACGATCATGATTTTTGACTTTTAAGCTTAAAATAAAGCTTGCGAGTGACAGCTATAGGTTTAAATTACTTGTTAAGAGTGTTCTCTGTGATTAAACTTCTGGTCTTGAAAACTTATAAATGAATTTATGAGAAATTTAAGTTAAGATTTTTGGCCCGCTGCGCTATATATGGCGATCTCAAACCACAGTGCAGCAGTTCAGTATAGCATATTTTCGTATTTTTCCCGTGTCACCTAAAGTTGTGTGGTACGTGTCAAGCTATAGAGTTTGTTGCGCATCACCAACAACGCGAAATGACTTTAGGTGCCACCGAAAAAATTTGAAAATATTCTATTAAGTAGCTTTAACCTATTTGAAGACATTTTATCATCCGAGGGCTGAAATAATAGTACGAGACTGTCGCAGTCGGTCTTTCGACTGACGTAGAATCAGACACAAATTGTGTCTTCCACTAATCAATTGCTAGGATGCCCATCCCTCATTCTATGTGGCCTCGGAATCATTAAAAGAGCGTGATTTTTAATGTAGGTAAATAATCGTTTTAGTCGATCTACAGCAGGCCAACGTCAGGAAATTCTGGAACCGATTTTTCGATTTAGAAAAAGCCAATTTTTCTCACAAACATGGGTCCCTTCTGAGCCACTATTTTTCAAAGTTTGCCCCCCCCCCCCCCATATGTATGAACTGTGGCTGTGAGCTATCGATAAAATTTCAATTAACTTTTTTTTTTTTTTTTTTTTTGTCAGACATAATTTTAGGTTTAAAATTATGATTCAAGGAAAGCATAAAATAAATCTAAGTGTTCTTTGCTGATACTCTTGAGCATTTCATAAAACCAATTTTCAAAAATACAATTGCATTAAAGTTATCGGTATAAGATCGAAGAAATATAACTTCGAGTTCGATTATCTTGAGATATATCGATCGAACGAGAAAAATAAATCACACTGAAAGTCCTTCATTTTGTTACGCCCTTTTCATATCTACGTCCAATTTCAATTAATTTTATAATTTTCATGACTTCTACGAAAGTTTTGACAACCCCCTCCCCCTCCCACCACCCCTCCCCTCCCCCTCCCACCTCCCCTCCCCTCCCCCTCCCCAGGGGGGACGGTTTCGGGACCCTCTGCCGTATAAGCGTTAGCAGAACACCGAAATGATCGAGTCTGCTCGTTAATCTATTTCCCCCTTTGAAGTAACACAGGTGGTGCCCCAGAGGAGCAGAGGGGACGTTTTGAGAGCTCTCAGCTACGTTAGCGATTAAAAGGCCGCAAAAAGATCGGCTCTGCTCGTAAGTCTATTTTCCCATTCAAAATAACATAGGCGCTGCCCCGCAAGAGCAGAGGGGACGTTTTGAGAGCTCGAAGCCACTTTGGCGATTGAAAGACCATACACAGGTCAGGTCTGCTCGTAAGTCTATTTCTCCTTTTGAAATAACAAAGGCGTTGCCCCGGAAGAGCAGAGGGGGGACGTTTTGAGAACCCTGAGTCACGCCGCCGATGAAAAGACCATGAAGAGATCAGGTCTGCTCGTATGTCTGTTTTCTTATTCAAAATTACATAACGCATTGCATTCATAAATGTGGGTCTGATTGCTTGTGAGTAAATCCACGAGAGTGACTTGAGATAGAGCATTTGTTTGGATCCAAGTTTGATTATGACGTCATCACTAATCCTGTCCCGATCTCTCGATGCGAGAGTGACTCGAACCATTGGAACTATGCACTGACCGCACCGTAATTTCGGAGGTGCGCAACTTTAGGAGCTTATAACTTTTGAACAAATCATTTCCTCGGATTGCGGTTTGCTCCATTTGAAAGAACATAGCTTTGACTTCTATTCCAATTGTTTTTTATTTTTCTCAGTGCGTTGCGCGTATCTTTTAGACGCGAAAAATCAAATTTTCCAAGTTAGAAAACTTGACAAAATTGACAAAAATTGGTTTAAAAGTTGTATATTTGAACTTTTACACATATCAATCGAAAACTCGGCGTTTTTTTTCTGCTCTTGTTGCCCATCTTTGCTGCAAATTTTGAACTGCGCGCCACTGAACTTGTGGCGTGAAGTCAGAGAAGCATCTGTTTTTTTTTTTGATCTGTTTAATCCAGAGTTTAATCTATAACCTTGACTTTGATAAAAAATAACTCATGCCTAGAATGAGGTTATGTATGACAATCCGAAGAAGTGTTTGTAAGATACCTACATTCAGACTGTTTATGAAGTTTAGAAAATCCCCTGACATCTACATCTACATAAATAGTGCTTTAGGTTTTTCACAATTTTAACCACAGTAAGCCTATCCTAGTTTTCGTATTTGTTTCTATCAATGATTTTTACCATTCTGCTACAGACTGTCTCAACTTTTACACTACCGTCTGTGTTTTGCAAGTACCTATGATGGATCTATTTATGATTTCAGAAAAAAGTGAGCTCAATGTATGCGGACAATCCCTCCTTTGCTT